>VXAB01002804.1:63806-151543 GCA_013399175.1 Odontophorus gujanensis | reverse complement strand
GGCGTGGCCGGGGCGGCATCTCGGCCGCCGGACGGGGAAGCGGCTCTCATGGTTCCCAGGCGCGCTGCCCTTCCCGCCGGGCCGGGAGCTGAGGGCGTAGGGGCGGCGGTCCGACTCAGCTGGGCTGCGGGAGGCGAGCGGGGCAACGCGGGCTGAGGGAGGGGGCTGCGCGCTGCTGTTGGAGGCGGGGGGGGGGGGGGGGCGGAATGCTCTGGCAGTTTCTAGAAGCTCTGCTGCTTCCAGTTGCTGCCTGCAGGGGGCGCTGCAGCCCGACCCGGCGCCGCGTCCCGTCGGGAGGCGGCTGCGCCCTTCCCGTCGTGTTAAGCGCGTTTCTCTTGGCTGCCTGGTAGGGCAGGATTGCAGTTTCACGCTTATTTTCTGTTCGTTACGTGCATCAGTTTCAGTGCGATCGTGAGGGTTTTTTTTTTGGGAGGGTTCCATTCGGCTTTCTTGAGTTAACAATCGTAGGGGTAGCGGTTCAGAGGAGGCGTCTTCTCAGCAGTGCGGGGAGACAGGACAAGGGGAAACGGACAGAAACTGCAGCATAGGAAGTTCCGCACGAATGTGCTCAAGAGCTTTACGGTGAAGGTGACGGAGCGCTAGTACAGGCTGCGCATGGGGGTTGTGGAATCTCTCTGGGGATAACTCAAGACCCGCCTGGACACCCCCCCGTCCAGGGGTGTTGGACTCCATGATCTCCAGAGGTCCTTTCCAACCCCTGTGATCCTCTGATTCTGTGATCTTTGTACGACCAGTTACTTTGTACGAGTAATAGGTTCAATTGGGCTGCAGCGGCATGCAAATGAGTGTTGAGTGCAGTAAGTAGTGTGTGTAGCTGGGGGTTATTGTTCGGTTAGCAGAACGGCAGCTCGGGGGAAAAAGGAAGTGGAAATTGTAATGTGAGTTGCCTGTAGAATAATGTAATGAGCATCCCCGATACCGAGCAGGATTTAAGTTCTATTTCGTAGTCTAGTGCGCAAGTACATAATTAGTAACTGCAAACGAAAGTGAACATGAAGCGAGTGTGATACAACTTTCCTATTTCGTTTTTCTGCGTTTTTTTCAGAACTTTTTTAGTAGTTACCAGTAGGATGTAAGATCTCCTTGATGTCTACTTATGCAGTCACTGACACTATATAGCTAATATCTGGAACTGAAAATGCTTGGAAGTGAGTATGCAGCAAGCTGGAGTTGCTAGGCATTGAATTTCACCTTGATTTCCTTACAGATGCCGGAAGCTGTGCAAACACAGGACCAACCAATGGAGGAGGAAGTGGAGACCTTCGCCTTCCAGGCTGAGATTGCTCAGTTGATGTCCCTGATCATCAACACTTTCTACTCCAATAAGGAAATCTTCTTGAGGGAACTGATTTCCAATTCATCAGATGTAAGTACATGGGCTCTTAAGCTGGTTCGTGTTTGTAGAACTGCTGAAAATTTTCAGTAGGGAATGTTAAAGCTTGCCTCTTCTTTGTTAGGCTCTGGACAAGATCAGATATGAAAGCTTGACTGACCCAAGCAAGCTGGATTCTGGGAAAGACCTGAAAATTAACTTGATTCCAAACAAGCATGATCGCACTCTGACCATTGTGGATACTGGCATAGGGATGACAAAAGCTGACCTTGTCAACAATCTTGGTACTATTGCCAAGTCTGGTACCAAGGCCTTCATGGAAGCACTGCAGGCTGGGGCTGATATATCCATGATTGGCCAGTTTGGTGTTGGCTTCTACTCTGCTTACCTTGTTGCGGAGAAAGTGACAGTGATCACCAAGCACAACGATGATGAGCAGTATGCTTGGGAATCATCAGCTGGAGGATCTTTCACTGTCAGGCTTGATAATGGTGAGTATTTCTGCTCAAGTCAGTTCTTAAAAAGATGAATGTATCATCTGTAAGCTCTCTTTGGTATGGTGTCCTATCTTGTTGGTGATGAAGAAATCTTCAGGGAGTATGGTTTTAAAAGAAATTTTGGAGAGTTTGTCAAAGCTTAGTTCACTTGTGCATAAACAATGCCTGTAAATTTCATTGCAGGTGAACCTTTGGGCCGTGGAACAAAAGTTATCTTGCACCTCAAAGAAGACCAAACTGAGTATCTGGAGGAACGGCGAATCAAGGAAATAGTGAAGAAGCATTCTCAGTTCATTGGCTACCCTATTAGGCTTTTCGTATGTACTTCAAATTATTCTTTGTTACAAAGTACAGGAGTTAGATAAGTGAGCAGTCTTAGGTACCAGATTGTTTCACTGTTGCAGATCCTGCATGGGGGGGAGGGTGCAGCTTTTGAACAAGGGCGATATTGTTAATTTATTGATCTTAGAAGATGAGCTAAAGAAAAAAACGGCTAACCTAGTAGCATCACAGTTTACAAATAATTGAGAAATTAACTAAGTGTACCTATGTACAGTCTTAGAAATGAGCTATGATGGAAGGTTGTGTCTGAATACAGGACAAAACCTGGGCATAGGGTGTGTTCATGTGTTTAGATAAGCAAACTGCAACCTGCTTATGCTGCAGTTGATTGTAAGGCTGCATGTGATAAAAGTGGTGCAGCTTTGTAGATTAAATTGAACTATGTTCACTTTCACAGGTGGAGAAGGAGCGTGATAAGGAGGTGAGTGATGATGAAGCTGAAGAAAAGGAGGAGGAAAAAGAGGAGAAGGAGGAGAAGACAGAAGATAAACCAGAGATTGAGGATGTCGGTTCTGATGAGGAAGAGGAAAAGAAGGATGGAGATAAGAAGAAGAAAAAGAAGATCAAGGAGAAGTACATTGATGAGGAAGAGCTGAACAAGACCAAGCCTATTTGGACCAGGAACCCCGATGACATTACCAATGAAGAATATGGGGAATTCTACAAGAGTCTAACTAATGACTGGGAGGACCATTTGGCTGTTAAAGTATGTGCTTGTTTGCCTTTCTGTAAGAACAGTATTTTTTTGCTACTAAAGTCAGTTTCTAAATGGTTCTGAGCATTACTGTGGGAGTTAAGAATCTTGTACTATGGGAGACTATATAGCTATGAGTTGCCACAGCCTGGCAACAACTGAATGGAATTTAGGTGATGTTGGAAGACTTGTGCTCATTCTTTTGCCAGTGTTTTGCTTACTGCATTGAATTTTTTTTTGAAGAGTTAAGTGTTACTTAAGAGAGAGCCATACAAATGGCAATTAAAAAAGAATTGTATTGTTTTCTTAACAGCACTTCTCTGTAGAGGGTCAGTTGGAATTCAGAGCTCTCCTGTTCGTCCCACGACGTGCACCTTTTGATCTGTTTGAGAACAGGAAGAAGAAAAACAACATTAAGCTGTATGTACGCAGAGTTTTCATCATGGACAACTGTGAGGAACTGATCCCTGAATACCTGAGTGAGTATTGGAGAAAGGCATTCCTAAAAATACATTGAGATAATCAGCAATTTTAAAGCTTACGTTTAAAAGAGAAAAACGGGGATGGGCAAAGAGTCTTAAGAGAGTACATGAGGATGTGTCTGAGCAGTGGAAGAAGGTACTGCTTACTTTGTATGAAAATTTTGTAGGAGCACATTCGTAATTCAGATGGGCGAAGCAACTTAATAGTGATTGTAAACTTCAGTTCCTGAAAACATACTAAATAATTCCTAATGATTTTTTCCCAGACTTCATGCGAGGTGTTGTAGACTCTGAGGATTTACCTCTGAACATTTCCCGTGAAATGCTGCAGCAGAGCAAGATCCTTAAAGTGATACGGAAGAACTTGGTGAAGAAGTGCTTGGAACTTTTCACTGAGTTGGCTGAAGACAAGGAGAACTACAAGAAGTTCTACGAGCAGTTCTCCAAGAATATCAAGGTTTGTAGTACTTGTTCAATTTTGATTACAAAAATCTCTTAACTTCTATGAACACCTCATGCTGAGTGTCACACAGTATTTTAGTAAGCCATTCAGTATTTCTTCCTTTCTCTTCTGTAGCTTGGCATACATGAAGACTCCCAGAACCGCAAGAAGCTCTCAGAGTTACTCAGGTATTACACATCTGCATCTGGTGATGAAATGGTTTCTCTGAAGGACTACTGCACTCGCATGAAGGAAAACCAGAAGCATGTCTACTACATTACTGGTGAGTTTGCAAGATGTGCCCTGTGAAAAAGCAGTTGTGAGGTGATAGGGAAAAAACGGTAAACAGCAATGGTAATTCTCTTTCAAGAAAAGTCTTAAGTATGTTGATGGAGCAGTACAATTCATACAAAAAACAGCAAAAATTCAGTGCGACTTCTCTACAATGACTGTGTATGTCACACCAGGTAATAATGCTAGAGTATTTCTGAAATGAACAGATGTTGCACATGGTTTTAGAGCAGAATGGGACTGTAGTCAGTGGCTTGTAGTGTGTTACTGTCAGTGAGGATAGCAGAGCTAGCTAGAAGTAGTGTTCACTAATGGTGCAGACTGCGCCCTGTGTCCTAGGGCTGCTTCCACTTGGCAAACTTGGTCTGCCAGTTGGAGCATTAACTGTTCTTCAGGAAGTGTACAGCATTGATCTGCAATGCTACAGCTGCTCTGCAAGCATTGCCTTAGCTTTGAAATGAGATGTTCATTGTCATTGCTTCCTTGAAGGTAAGGAAGAATAAATTTGAAGCTGGAAGTGCATTTATATGGCTAGCATGTCTTCCCGTGTGAGCTCAGAAAGGCTGGAATGCCAAACATTTTTTTCAGATGTATTTCTGAAAAGGCTTATGTCTCACCAGGCTAGCAAGACCACTTCATAGTTTGTTGGAACTGTTGTTTTGTCTGCAGTAAGAGCTATTGGGCATTGTTGGGTTGAATTAGCTCTTCCAGAAGACAGTTTACTCTGTTAAGTGCTGAGGCTCAAACAATGTGGTATGCATGCTTCTTGCAGGTGAGACAAAAGACCAGGTGGCTAACTCTGCTTTTGTGGAGCGCCTTCGCAAGCATGGCCTAGAAGTGATCTACATGATTGAGCCTATTGATGAATATTGTGTGCAGCAGCTGAAGGAATTTGAAGGCAAGACCCTGGTTTCTGTAACAAAAGAGGGCTTAGAGCTTCCAGAAGATGAAGAAGAGAAGAAGAAACAGGAGGAGAAGAAAGCCAAGTTCGAAAACCTTTGCAAAATAATGAAAGATATCCTTGAGAAGAAAGTAGAAAAGGTAATTAGTATTGCATTTTGTAAGCTCCAGCTTGGTGAAGTCAGTGGGGTTCTGCATTGTGTTGAAATGTCAGAAACTTGAATTTTATGTACACTTTTGTAGGTTGTTGTGTCCAATCGCTTGGTAACTTCTCCATGCTGTATTGTAACAAGTACCTATGGCTGGACTGCCAACATGGAGAGGATTATGAAAGCGCAGGCGCTGAGAGACAACTCCACAATGGGATACATGGCAGCAAAGAAACACCTGGAGATCAATCCTGATCATTCCATCATTGAAACGCTGAGGCAGAAGGCGGAGGCTGATAAGAATGACAAGTCTGTGAAGGATCTTGTCATACTACTGTATGAGACAGCTCTCCTGTCCTCTGGCTTTAGCTTAGAAGATCCTCAGACACACGCCAACCGCATTTACAGGATGATCAAACTTGGTCTGGGTAAGTTGGCAATCTGTCTTGCTTGCAGTGAACTCTGGGTGTGTTATACTGTGGATAGTCTTGAAAAAGTGGAGTGGAGTGGGGGTGATGTGAAAATCGCAGGCCATAGAAAGCACTACAGAGGCAAATGATGGCTTTGAGTTGCAGGATAAGCATGAATGTCCTGGTGTTTCTTGTGCAGGCATTGATGAAGATGATGCTGCTGCAGAGGAAGCCAGTCCAGCAGTTACCGAGGAGATGCCACCTCTTGAAGGAGATGATGACACATCACGTATGGAGGAGGTGGATTAAAACAGTTTACAGGAACTCATGAATGTTTCCTTGGCTAATATGAATAAGTTATATTTTGTATATTATGAATGTTACCTGCCAAAAAAAAAAAAATCTTTGACACTTTTGTCTGCATTCCCTCTTTATATTTATTTTCAAAGATGTTATACCTTTATTTTTGTTACATTGCTTTTTCAGCTGATGTGAGATACAAATGCCATTGAGGGAGTATTTTCTTTAACACTGTACAACCCTAGACAGGCAAGCAAGGAGTAGTTATTTTTGTCTGTATTAGCTGGTTGCAGGTGGCAGGGTTTTTGACTTATTCTTAATTGCCAGAAAAGTAACACAGACGGTATGACATCTGGGTGTTCAAGTTTGTTTAGTGTTCTACAGCTCTTCAACTCTGAATACGTCTAACATAGAGTACCTAGTAACTAGGTATCTATGAGAGCTGACACTTGGGGAAGCTTTAACCCTTTTGCTCCTAACAAGGTCTTGATGTTTAAAGTTGTTTTTTATACTGTTCAAGGATTCTGGATTGCACTCTACCATAGAATAGAATCCACTGTAAATCTCTATTGTGACTTATGCAAATCTGCATGTACAGTTCAAACCTAGAACTGTAAGAATAAAAGTGTTACGAATGAGTTGTCACTGACTGCTGTTAATGCTGGGAACAGAAACTGCTGGTCTTAATTAGTGCTGTGGATTTCAAGTATTAGATACTTGAACATTCCATATTGCATGTTTTGTAGTGCCACTGTGAAGCAGTATCACCATGTGTTGAAAGAGTAAAAGTAGAGGATAAGACTACTTCAGTGGTGCTCCAAGTTAGGTTGAGTTGATGTCATTCCAGCACTTGCAAGCAGGCTCCTAAAGCTGCAAACCCATGGTGTTGTCTTGGCAGTGAGCTTCATGTGCAGTGTTAGGCTGTCTTAATAATTGTCCAGGCTTTCATCAGAAGCCGTGAGGTTGGTTATGTGGCATGCTGTGTTCTTCCTGGTCAAAGATGACAGTTCACAAGTGTGCAAATGATAAAGAAGACTTAATAATGTGTTTTGTGTGTAATGAATGTAAAGGGATGTTTAGGTTGAGCAGTACTTCATAGGTATCTGAAACATGGAATTTTCAGCATGCTTGTTGACAGTAGCGGTTTCTTCCTTGAGTTCCAATCACAGACTGCTCTGGGTTGGAAAGGACCACAAAGATCATCTAGTTCGAACTCCCTTGCTGTGGGCAGGGTTACCAACCACTAGGGCAGGCTGTCCAGAGCCACATCAGCTTTGCCTTGAATGGATGCGAAATCTCTGGGCAATGTGTTCCAGTGTGTCACCACCCTCTTGAGTGAAGTTTCCTTTCATGGTGCAACCTAAATCTCCTGTCCAGTTTAAAATCATTCTCTGTTGGCCTATCACTATCAACCCATAGAAAGAGTCATTTTAATCTTCCCTCAGCCTCCTCCAAGCTCAACAAGCCCAGTTCCCTCAGCCTTTCCTCATAGAGGTGATCCAGCACTGAGTTATGTGGCCTTCCCATCCTGAGAGCTCAGCAAGTTTGTCTTGCGAGCCCCAGACCTGGATGCAGTGCTCCAGTGGGGCCTCGCAAAAAGCTGTGTAGAGGGGGACAATTACCTCCGTCATCCCATGGGCTGTTCTTTTTTATTGCAGCCCAGGATGTAGCTGGCTCTGCAAGCTGCATGCACAGATTACTGACTTAATCCAGCTTTTCGTACATGAAGACCCCCAAGTCCTCCACAGGGCTGCCCTCCAGGAGCTCTTCCCCATCCGTATGAATACCTGGGATTGCCCCGGCCCAAATGCAACACCTTTCACTCAGCCTTGCTGAACCTCATTAGATTCACATGGGCCCACTCCTCCAGCCTGTCCAGGTCCCTCTGGATGGCTTCCCTTCCCTCCAGTGTATTGACTGCACTGCTCAGCTTGGTGTTATACTCAAACTTAATGAGGGTGCACGATTGTCTGTGTCACTGCTGAACGGGTTGAAGGGCACTGACCCCTGGGGGACACCACTCATGACCGACCTCCACCCACACAGAGCTGCTGGCCACAACCCTTTGGCTCTGAGCAGCCAACCTAATGCTTGAGGCATTACGGAGCTGCCTTGGGAAGCGGGCAGCTCCTCTGCTCTCAAAGTAAACTGGCATGTTCGTTATGTCATAGTTCGTTATGGAATACCATTTAAAAGGTCTTCATTTAAAACAAAGTAAACTGCAGCCCTACAGGCCGGGCTGCTCCTCGCCCACGGGTACTGAGCCTTCTGAATCTGCAGCATTTCTGGGGAACTATTCCAGCTGCTTTGCAGCAGCCCCCCCCCATCAGAGTGGGACACCGATGTATGTGAACAAACAGCAAATGTTTCCATTCTACGATGTGCCACTGAAAAAACAAAATGAAAGAAACCTTCGTGTCACCTGTGTCCTTGATGTTGGACAGATCTGTCCACAGTGCCTTTGTTGCTCAGAGCTCGGAGCTGACATGAGCTATTCCTGGCACTCACTGTGGTAAGAGGTGTCCGCATCACTCGTGGTCATACTCATACTCCCCATGTCCTCCAGGAGCCAGTCCAGCTGAAGATACCACACTCCATTCCTTAAGGAAAGAAGTGATAGTGGTCCAGCACCTTCAGGTACAGCAGGGCCACTCCGTGTACACATCTGCTGTGGAGCCCTGACAGTGCCTTCTGTTCTGCTTGTGAGGAGAGTGCTACTTCTACTTCTTGATGGCACAACCAAGCAACACTTCAGCGGTGCCAGCAGGGCCAGAATGTTACGAAACAGCTCTGGGAAACAAAGCCAAATGCTATGGTTATTGCACGAGGCAAATCCCTGGAGGAGGGTCATGGCAGTTCAGTGAAGACATTCTTTGCAGATCCTGATTTAGGCACTTGGCACTGTCAGCATATACTGTAACGCTAGTTAACAGGTGTGTCCTTTCAATCTGAAATTAGATGATGAGCAGCAGATGGTACAGACTGCAACAATCATGCAGTGGAGTCATGAGAATAGAGAGTTTTCTTCTTGCTTGGTTTTCAGTGGCCTCCTGTTGCTTCGTGTCCTCATGCCACTTCTGCTTATGCAGGACAGGCAGATTCTGGGATCCACAGGATTTCAATAAGTCGAGATGGGAGCAGGGTGCTTCTGTCCTGTATTGCTGCCTGAATACTGAAGTCATCTTGAAGTCCTGTCACCTGCAGGATCCCACAGACCCCTGCCAACATGGGTGAGCTCTGTATTTTTAAGACAAAAAACATTCATGTTTTCAAATCCATTGGAAGCAGCAATTAAAATGAGCAGTATGCATTCCCAGCACAGCCAGGCACGTATTCAAGTGAAGAACTCCAGGTTTTTTTTTTAAAGCATATTGGCTATGTCCAGCCAGAGTTTTAATAAGAGGAATCTACATACTCCAGCTCTGGTTGCCTTGCTTTCTCAGCATCTTTATTACAAGGACCTAAGGAAGTGGCAAGGAGAACTGAGGCAGCCAAAACTGAGGCCTCACAGAGTGAAAGGGATGTGGACACTCCAGGAGCACTGCATCTTCAGAATAGCATCAGCCTGCCAAAGGAATTTATGGATTACAAGGAAGCCATATTCCATGTCAGATAAAATATTTCCACTGTGGTGCTTGTGAACCAAGTTGGAAGTAAAGCAGCAGTAGTCTGGCCAGCCTTTAAAAATTCCTTCTCCAAATGTTAGCGTGTCTTTCTGGCTTTATGTCTTTGCTACATCCACTATGTACACAGGAAGCTTTCTGCAGAGCTGCAAGGTGGGTCACCTCCCTGCTCAGGGAGTGAAGGAGCCATGGCTGCTGAGCAGTGGCTGTGAGGGAACACGAAGCACAGCTCTCTTACAGTGGTGCAGAAATGGGAAGCAGGGCAAAAACGCTGCTGTGAGTGTGTAATTCACAGCTGGCCTTGTGCTTTGTTTCAGAACCTGGTGGTCAGCATGTGCTCCCGTGAAGTGGAGATCTCTCTGACTGCTTAGCACTGAGCACAACTGATGTTTCACAGCTTTTCTCATGTGATGATTACAGAAAAATAGCTTTTACGTATCAAGCTGTTTCTTGCCTTATATACTGATGTGAGTGTATCAGAGCTGTCAACCAGGGCTCATTCATTCTCTCTGTGAAGTCACTTCTTCAAGATCATGCATTAAGACAGAAGAAAAGTCCAGAGCACAAGCTGTGTTCTCTTAACTCCCAGTTCATGTCTCCAGCTCGTGCTGCCTCTGAAGTACAAAAGAAAACCAAGAATCTTAGAAACTCTTGTAGTTTGTGTACCACAAAGTGCCAGCACTGGGTCTTGTCCACAGGGGCTATTTAGTAGCTTGCTTCTAATTGCAAGTAAAATAGGAGCACTTTCACTACAATGCACTCCCATTGTGCAGTTTTAAATGTTTTATGCGTGGAAGCCGTGATTCCTAATGTCACCATTTCACCTGTAATCAGAGGCAACAGTTCTCTTGAATCCTAAGAGGTGGGGACTCACTGCTAACAGCTGTTGCTTATAGAGCTGATTGGGGCAGGCCTGTGTGGGAGTAGGGCCTCTGAGCCATGTGTGTGGATAAAAGGTGATGGCTTTATGCACTCACTGAAGTCAGCTGGTACCACGGGCACTGACTGAGTACCCCTCAGAGCCTGCTTCAGTGCTGGGAGGGCTGTAGGAGCCTTTGCTGTTCTGAGCTTTATTGTGAAAGCCCTTTCCTGAAAGGAGGTAATTGTCAGATGGCCTGGGAGGATGAGGTAAGGAGCTGGAGTAGGAGCTGCTAGGGGAGAAAAGAGGTGTGTGCAGCTCAGCCCGTGGCA
Source organism: Odontophorus gujanensis (assembly GCA_013399175.1). Taxonomy (NCBI): domain Eukaryota; kingdom Metazoa; phylum Chordata; class Aves; order Galliformes; family Odontophoridae; genus Odontophorus; species Odontophorus gujanensis. The sequence goes on along the minus strand of VXAB01002804.1, from coordinate 140,868 downwards.
GCAGCCTTGCCAACTCAGCTGTAGGTGTGTGTGCTTGTGTGTAAGTGTGCTCTAAATATTAGGAGTGTTGTGACTAGGGCATGCAAGCTGCTGTGCTGTTTTCTGTAGGCTTCTGCTGCAGGCCTGTGTGCTTTCTGCTCTGGTGAGCTTGTTTTGAGGAGGGGTCTGGAGCCTTTAGCTATGGCACAGTGTGCTTTTGCAGGAGGCCTCACTCTCCTTCTTGTTACATCCCTTTTTAAGCTGTTTTCACGTGGAAGGAGCTGAGCAGGGAGGCAGGTGTGAGTGGGGACCCAGCAGCCCAGGCACAACGAGCTGCAGCAGGATGGGCTCACTGGAGAGGAGGCCACGGCGAAGGAGGCAGCGACAGGTGGGGCAGAATGCAGAGGGCCTGGGCAGAGGTGAGTGGGACTTCATAGGGAGGGATGGGTGCAGGATGCTCTGAGCATAGCCTTGTGTTTGCTGGTCTCATTTCTTGGGTACAAACACCCCTCTGATACCTCTCTGAGGGTTCTGAAAACCTGGAGTGCCTGTTCTTAAGCAACTGAAATCCCTTTATGGAGTGTGAGCTGCTCCTTCAAAAGGTGCCTGCAGAGTTAGGGGGAGTCACTGTCCCTGGAGGTGTTCAAGAACCGTGGAGATGTGGCACTGAGGGTTGTGGTTGGTGGGCATGGTGGGAGTGGGTTTGAGTTGGAGTAGGTGGTCTTTGTGGTCTTCTCCAACCTTAACAATTCTATGATGTGTTTTCCTCTCCTCCCCCAGTTCTGTTAGATGCTCAGGAAATGATGGATTCTGTTAAAAACTCGGACTCTGTAGAAAGGCTGGCACATAAATACATGGTAACTTTCTTCTCATTGCTATTTCTTATCTCCCCATTAAATTATAACATAGTTTGTGCTGGATGCTTTGGTGCAGAGAGCTGTGCTGAAGAGCAGCTGATGAGGAACATCTGTGAATAAATCAGTTCAAGTGGTGAAGAATTCAATTCACCTGCAGAGGAACAAAAAAAAAAAAGAGGGAGGAAACTTTGGGGAGGCGAGCAAAAGTCTTCTGCTATTGTTGGTGTCTTTCCCTGCACAACCCAGTCAGTACCACAAATGTGAGATAACTGAGAAGCCAAGCAGCTTCCTGTGATGAGAACTCTGGCAAAGCACAGCACTTTGGGCTTGTACTGGGCCTTCAGCCTCAACCCAAAGCTGCCTGTACTTCAGCTGTGATCAGTGCTTCTTTCCCTTCTTCCTCTACAGCAAAAGTGCGTGGTGGAGTCGAGCACAGAATCAGAGTCTGAATCCAGTGTGGAGGTGAGGCTCAGATCCTGAGATGTTTCCGTGCTGATGAGCTTCTCTTATCCTTTTGCTTTTGGCAGGGAGAGTGTAAGGAGTGGTTGCTGGAGTTCCAGCTGTACAAAAAATTCAGGGAGAGAACAAGGCAGGAAAATAGCAGCAGTTTCAGGTTAGATCACAACAGCCTCATCGGTTCTTTGTGCTCACAGCAGAGCTGGGCTGTGTCTGGTGGTGGTGCTGGGCAGGGCTGGTGCAGAAGCTCTGCCAAATGCTCACTTCAGGTGAGATGGAGAGAGCAGGGCTGTTGCTGTGGCAATCAGTTGTGACTACTGATAGGTTCCTGAACTGGCTGCCAGACTAGTGTGGTTAATAGAAAAGAAACCAAATGGATACTGGAGCAGAGAGCTGGCTTGGTTTTTAGTTTCACACCCCTCATGTGTTCCTGTCCATAATGTGTAGCTCAGCCCTGGTGAATTTGTTCTGTTTGCCAACTATGTGTTAGAGGAGCTACAGAGCACAGCAGAGTATAGCTGGAGTCAGCGTGGTGAGCTCTGATCTCATTGTTCTTGGTGACTTCCTTCATGCAGGTAGGTGGCTGTGCGAGCACTTGGGCTGAGCTCACAGGAATGCTGTGTGTAACTGACTCTTGTCACACGTTCTTACTGTCTTTTGAGAAGATGGGACAATCTGGCTTCCTCTTCTCTAGGTTTTTGTCTGCTCTAGTATTACTTCAGGTAATTCACGTGAAGATGCCTTATACACCTATGTCAACTTCTCTTAAACAGGTCTTGCATAACCCACTTGCTGAAGGACCCAGGAAGACAAGGGACTCTAAAGGACTGCAAGTAGGTTCAGCTGTTAAGTGGCAGCTTTGTTCTCAGTGTACCACACAAAAATTAAAATGGTGTGGAAACGTGTGGATAAACAGGACTAACACAGTAAGCGTAGACTTTACTGTGCTGAAGTGTTTCTTAAGCCCCTGTATGATTCTATCCTCCATGTTCAGAGAGAGCCTTATTTTTTAGTTCTTAGATCCTTATGATGGTGACTCAGAAGACACATCCGTTCACTCTGATTGTAGCTTGAGTTCTCTGAACAGTGCAGAAGCTGCACCATGGGTGAGCAGTGCTCCAAAAGCAATGGCTTTGAAGGATGCTGATCCTTCAGGGGATGGACGGTCCTTCCCTCAACCTCTGGACCGGCTCTGCTCAGAAACAAGTATCAGTGATGTTCACAGCCAGAGAGTAAATGATGGTAAAACACCCCTCGAACTTGCTAGCCAGCAGGGGGATTTCCCGAGAAGCCTGCTGCAGTCCTCGGAGCTGATGAGATGCACAGAAGCATTTCCCTCCACGTGGCTGATGCCAGACCCTTCCTTACTGGTGGGTGTTAATCCTTCAGCCTGTGCTGATCTCCTGTCAAGTGCAGGTGGTAGCTCTCCACAAGTCATGCTAGCAGATGGCTGTGATGGTACCACTTCCAAAGAACTGCTTATTAAAAGAAAACAAGGTGTCAGCATTTCAGAGAGTGCTGGTGAAAAACTGCGAAGAAAGAAATTCCGTGCCATGTAATCTATGGCACGAATGAGTAGTTGGGCAATGTGTTTAATTCTAAAAGTGAACCTGGTGGGCTTCTGTTCAGGTGATGTCTGAAAAAACTTCCAACTATGTGCAGCCTGGTACAAACACAGCTGCACTGAGATCCATCAGAAAGAATGGAGTCAAGTGAGCAAGCTTGTGTGGCAATCTGAAGGACAACTAGCTATGCTGTGGGCATCAGTCTCAGCTGTGAGTCTGGGTCTGTACTACTTCAGTGTCTGGGCACCTCTGGAGACACCTGTCCAGCTTCAGGGTGTTGCAAGTAAGCATTACAAGGGTATGCTGAGGAGGGAAGGAAGAATGGCTGAATTGCCATTGTTTTTATGTACTATTGTTCTTCATTTGTCCCCTCTGCTGCAGGACAGGAGGGAAGTGGCTGTATGGTGAATGAGCTGCCAGGTTTGGCTATGAGGGAATTGCACTGAGCAGAACTGTGTGTAATTGAGGGCAATCCAGCTATTTTTTTTTTTTTCTGCCTTTAGTCACAGAGGAGCTGACTTATGCTGTTAACGTACTCATCCCTACCTGTTTGAACATTGTTTTAGGGATGTATTGCATGCATTCTCACTGTGTCTGCCAGTTTAGAACTTACAATGCAAAGCTGAACCCATTAACTGGATGTAATCTTCCTTGGTGAGATCCATGACTCATGAGGTAGCATTAGTGCTGTATGAGGATAGGTCAGTCAGCAAGAATTCTCAGATCTCCCTCTTTAACAACCTTTCTGTATTTTCCTTTCCATGTCAATGGACTGTGTAGCCACAGAAGTACAATCGTCTGAAATGGGTTGGTGCCAACTAGCTGTGAAATCATTCTTTCTGTATGACTGGTGCAGAACAGCATACAGATTTTCTTAAAAATACTAATAAAGGTGGAAGACCACTCAAAACAGTCAGCTCCTAGGTTGTGCCATTCCACTAAAACCTCTGCGTAGTGATTTTGTTAGAACAACTTTTTCCTGTTATCTTCCATTTGGAGATAAACAGTTGGTTTTTAATTTGAAAACAGTGATCAGAAGAAATTCCTTTTAAGATTCGGAGCCCTTTGCTTTAAGACACAGGCTGCTGTGCTTGCCCTACACTGTGTTTAAGGGCTGTTGAGGATGAGCACAGTCCTTAATTCCTTGAAAGGAGTTGTGCAGTTGCACTGCAAAACTTAAAATTGTTGCAGCTGCAGATTTCTAAGTAACCCACACATCTTTGTATCTTTTAAATCCAGATTTAAGACAAGGAACACTTCCATTCCATTGTGACACAGCTATGCCCTCAAGCAGAGGCTGAAGGAAGTCGTACCTTTCTAAGTCCTTACTGTCTGCTGAGTGGTCTTTAACCAACTTATCTTAGGCTGCATAAAGCTGCTGAAATAAGCATTACTTTTTGCTCCCAGCTCAGGGCTGTGCTGTAGAACCATTTATTGCAGAACAAGTATCAGAACTGATGTGGGTTAACTGCCTTGTAGGAGACACTGTGGAAGGCAGGAAGTGAAGACTGCTGTTAGCATGGAGAAGCCATGCATTGGTGTTCCTCATATGCATCTTTGATCACATCCCAACCCAAAGAGAAATGAATGGGAGCCTTCAGTCACCATAAAAGCAGCTTAAGAGAAACGCCTCTGTTCTGCCTGCCTCCCCCACAGGAATGTCTTCTTTTAGACAGCACAGCTTCTGAATGCATCCAGAACTCTGCAAAAGCAGCTTCCTTAACAACCAAGAGCTGGTTTGGAAGTCGTTATGTATCAGGCTTCACAGCAGATGGCATCAGGCCTTACTGCATTAATTAGAGACTTGTCTTCCAGTGTTCTTGTTGCTATGCTTTAGTTACAGGATTAGCTGAGTGAGCTGTGTGAAGGTCAGCACTGTGCCCAAATACCAACTTATCAACTGTTACTCTCTGAAAAGACTGCAGGTACCATTTTCCAGATGGAAGTCACAGTAATAACTCCAGGAAGTCAGAAATGTTGCTATAGATTTTATTTCATGTAATGCTACCAGGGAATAAACCTGTCAGTAACCATCTATAACTCTCATTCAGTATTCCTTCAAACACATCCAGCCCACCAGCTTCCAGGTGACCACCGCCCCTTCTTCAAAGTCCACTTCAGACAAAACCACCTGCCAACCTACCCACAGCAACTACAACACCTACATGAGGAATACATGGCAGAGTGACACTTGTTACAGTATTAGCATTAAAGGTTTTCACTCCGTGCACAGAACCGCAACGCCACGTTCGTAGAAGCTACGAGGATCTTCCTTGGTCGCGATCTCAAAGTCTACTGTGAAAATCAGATCAGCACGAGTGAAGTTCAGATAAACGGGTAATGTCACCTGGGGAGGAACACCAGGAGTTATGGAAGGCAGCTGAAGACAGGAAGACGTTTCTGTACCTCTTTGTGATAACTCAGCGTTCAACATATGTGACCAGTACACAGGTGTAACAAATTAACTTTTAAAGGACAGCCTTCTTTATGGCTTGAAGACAGGTTTAATATTTTCTGGATACTGCCCCCCTCGGTTCCCTAACTACACAGAAAGACCCAGCTCCATGCTGAGCCTGTCTGGGGTGAGGCTGGAACTTTGCTACCTCTGATACTGAGTATCAGTAAAGGAACAACTGCCTGTGATGTCAGAAAAAAGGCAGAAATAGTGCTTTAGCACAGCAATTCCTGCTGGACAGCTACAAGAGGACCTAATTAGGAGATTTATTTTTTTAATTATTTTCATCAATACTTACAACATTTGCTTTCTTATCAGCATTTGTCTGCTTGATCCAACGAAGCTGTGTAATAGGCAATACAGTTGAAATAGCATTTGAAAGTGACAGCTTGTTGTTACTGCATGTAGCTCCTTGAAGCTTGAGGCCTATAAATTGAAATACACGTGAGCTTTTTTATATCCAAGGAAAGCAATTTTCCCTCTGTACTGTTTAAGGGCTGTGATGTTAATCCATCAAGGTCTGCAAGAATATGTTTTAAACCATGTCTGTTCAGGTAAGAGCAGTAAGTACTGCATGCCCCACAGAGAGAAGTTGTGACAGATAGATCTGTATGTTTAAGCAGTGTTCCATAGAGTTGAGTCTTGACATTTATTACCATGATAAAATACAACAATTTTGGAAGGTGTCTGCTAATTCTTGCAGTGATGTGACTTTCTCACGTGACGCAGCCCATTTCAAACCAGCACCTTCTGAAAGTATTATGGAACAGGTACTCCTCTTTTTTGCAGAGTGAGCTTTACCTGTGACTCCAAAGCTGCACGCATCCAGCACGGCGTTCTGCGTGGTTGTAACGTTGACCTCAAGGCAGAGCTCCTCAAGGGACCAGCTGTTCGCCTGAGCAACATACTGCCGAGTAGCAGTGATGTATGCCTCCGGGACAAACAGGCCTCCGAGGCACACGTGGATGTTCTAATGGAGGAGGGGAGAGGAAAAAGAGTAGCAATTATTATAGATACCTGTATCTAAATTTGTTACCATTTTCATTCTGCTGGAGCACTGTGTAACTTCTAAGCTGTTTTCTTCCTGTAAGTCTTGTTATCTGTCAGTGTAAAGATACTGCTTTTTTAACATGCTTTACGTGTTAATCTGTTGCCCACGTTATTTTGGTATCAACAGATACTTAACAGCACTTACAAAGACACTTACGAAAAACTGACTGTAGCTATGCTGCCTAAGGAGCCTCTGAGAAGTCCTGCTATGAGGACTCCATGAAGCACTTGTGCACTTAAATCCAGATATGACCTCAAGATGATATCAGCACAAAATACCTTTAGTTCTTTTGCTCCACCAGAAGCAGCTGCCTGGGAAATATTCTGCAGCTGTTTGATGCGTTCACTGAAGTCAGACACCCACTGAATCACAGTCATTCCAGCTGGCACTGTGTAATGAGACCAGCTGCGAGGCAAGATACCTATGGAAAATGTGATTAAAATTAAGATTTGTGCACTACTTTCACACTCTCCATTTTTCTTTCAGTGACCACTGAAGGCTCGGATCAGGACACAAATGTCCATTACAATGCTCCTCAGGAAGTAAAAGGTATCATTAGAAATGCAAGTTTACCTACAGTCTTGAAAGAGATGTGAAGATATTAATAGAAGTTTTTATTAGGAGCAATAATACTCACTTGGTGCTGTAATTAACTTTGTTCCATTGCCATTTGGAGACTGAAAGAACATCAACATTTCAGCTTAGAAATTAATTAAGCTGCTAATGTAAACTATCTGAAGAAGTGTAAAATTACTGACACCAACTTGAAGTCCCAAATTAAACTAATTGCATTTCTATGCTCAACTCAAAAGGCAGGCATGTCCCAAAGGGTAAAACCAATCCCAGCTTTCCTGCAGTTTCTTTTTTCAGCTACTGAGCTTAACAGCCTCTAACTTACAGAGTACAACAGGCAAACAGAGCATGGGGAGACACCAGTTTTCATAACCATACCTTTCACCAGTTCATTTATGAGTGTACGCAGGTAGTTGGTTTGTTTCTTTTTCCCTTCACACACTTGAACCACATCTGCAAGGTCCTGACGCACATCCTGAAGCAGCTTAGCTCCCATTTTCACCTCTCTCTCAAAGAACCGGAACAAAGGATCCTGACCAGCAGAACATTTGAAGTAAGTTGCAGGCAGATCTTGTTGGAATATTGCTAGTAGAACACTTCTAGTTGAGCAATGAATGCAGACTGTGCTGCAGCTCCTTCAAATCAATTCTGGATTGCTTTTTATCAGCAACAGAAGGTTCTCATGTGCTGTCCTACAGTGAGCCTTCCCAGCAGCTCATTCCAGAGCTACAGCTTAGGTTACAACTATCCAGACCCCAAAAGTTTCCTTCTGAAACGTGTGCTACTGCTCAGCAGAAGCTGCTGCCCTTATATTCCCTCACTATCACTGAACTTTAATTTGTGTGCACTAGCTGTAAAGGCAGCATCACGAGCAGCAGCCAGTGTGCTACAAGAACAAAAGGATTCTTGCTACTTAGTCACAAAGAAGCTTCAGAAGCAGTTCCTGCATTTTAAAAAATTCCCTAAAAACAGAGCCAAATTCTAAGAACTTCAGGAGACTCAGTGGGGTGTGATGTAGCTAAGGCAGTTAGAATCAGCACTGACACAAGTTCCACAGTCCCAGGGAACAGCTTAATTGGTGGTTCCTGAAGTCACAATGCACTTTCTCCAATGCATCAGAACTACTACAGTTCCTCAGTTCTCATTAGACAAAACTTAATTCTTACCTTGATGTTTTCTACAGTCCGCTTCAGATGATTTAGGGTTTGTGGGATGAGGTGAAGCCAGTTAGAAGCTGTGGTATGCAGCGTTCTCATCCAGGCTGGGCGACCATCTGATGTAGAATCAGTTCTCGTCTTCTTCTCAGTTTCTGCATAAGCTAGATCATCTTCATCCTCCAGCATCTGCATTTTCAGCATTTTACTGATCATATCTATGCCTAGAACATAGAAAAAGAACACTGCCAGTCAGAAAAGCATTGGCACTGAAATGAAAACATCCCACCACATCCAAGAACCAGGACTTATTTCCCTCCAGTTGTAGACCTAAGATTCTCAACTGTCAGCTGCATGGGGTTCTGGGGTTCTGCACACACTAAAGCTGTGTGCAGGCAGCTTTTGAATTCACAAGCTTCTTGGCAGCTTCTGGAGTGCTGAAGCACTTGCCTTGCAGAAGTTAAACCAACTATGTTGGGGGAAAGCTGATGTTATACTCCTCATCAGGACTTGCATTTCTCATCTGCTTTTCAGTTACACTGCTGGCCTTCTAATCTATGTAAGGCATTGCTGAAGTTCTGTTTTTACCTTGTGTGGTGAGAAGAACTTTTTCTGCATTATTTGGCAGGCCAAGCCACGATGGCGTTTGAGTATCTGGCAGCATCTCAACCCACTGGACAAATTCTTCACGTCTGCAAGTAAGAATTTTGGTTAGAAGGCCTTCCCTTATTAGAATGGCAAGGTAATTATTTGCCTGAGACAAATGTTGGCACAACTGAACACCAACACAAAGAGAGAGGAGGGTTAAGTTTTAGTTAAGGAATACACAGAAGTTTGGATAGGGAAAACGATACCTGATTCCATCTGGCATCTGAATGTCTTTGTGTCCATCAACTTTGCAAGCCAGTTTGAATTCGCTGTCAAAACTCAGAGTAGTGAACAGACGTTCCAGGAAAGTGTTCAACAAACGCTGATCAAATTCATTATCGATGCGGCCTCCATAGATGGACTGCGCCATCAGCGTCTTTAGGGCAGACCAGGGGATTTTATCAGGTGAAATGTTCTGGCGGCCCTGAAAGTAAAAAAATGCACTGCTGTGAGCAAGAAACCATCCTCCTCACCTCTCCTCTGATAGAGGAATCAAACTCAGCATGAATCATTAAATTGCCAGCAGATTATTTAAGCCTGCTCACCTAAGAAGCTCAACGTTTCCAGAAGAGACTACATAAGTGGAGAAGTTAGGTCATCTAAATAATACCTACAGCGAGGGTTCAGGATTACTTGCCTTTGCAGTGTCATCCAGCCATGTATCTACTGTGTCACAGGCAGATCTCAGATCAGATTCTCCAAATTCATACTTCTTGGACCAACCCAATGGAGCATAGCGTAAACGCTCTTGGATAATGGCATGGAACCAGGCAAGCAGGAAATACAAACGAGCACGTTCATTTGGAGACTAGGAAGTAGAGGTGGAAAAAAAAAAAAAAGAAAGCTTATTACCCAAGTGAACTGATCAAGAACAAAGCCTGCTAAAAGGCTAGAGAATAGCAGATTTAGAACTAGACTGCTACCAAAACTGAGTATGTCCTATCAGAAGATGGAGCAGCTGTGTTCCTCCTGCATAAACAAGACATTCTACATAAATCTCAGAAGCTGAGGTTTTCCCATCTTTGTAAAGCACAGTTTTAACAAATGCATTCTGACCTTCCCATTTCATCCACAGAAGTCACAGCCTTACCTTGCACATTCTAGACACTGGAATGCTACTGAAAGTCCTCAGCATGTTTGCCTTTACACCAGGAGGAGGTTCAAACACAAAGATTCGGCCAGCACGTAACAAATTCACTGGGACCTGGAAGAGAAAAGATCAACAAGCTCAAACCCAACTCCTTCAGCCTTCGCTACATTAAATCCCTCTAGTAGCATTAGTGTTAGAATCAAAACCTCATTCTCAGCACACACACTGAGTTCTGCCTTTCTTTGGGAAGGTGGGGTCACCAGTGGAAGGAAGTAGATGAAGTTTTCAGGTACAATTAAATTACCAAAACCAAATCCCGGCAGTGAGTATTCTCCTTTTGCTAATGGAGAGAGGCAGTCCTAAGAAATCCCTCCCTGGGTAGCATTCTTGGTTCTGCAAGTTAGTTACTCTACCAAAGCATCAAATTTCAGATCAGCATTACCTTTGGATTGATCTCCATGGTAAGGAAGAGTCTGAAGCAAGCATGGGGCTGCAGGGAGTGCAACTTCTTTTCCAGCTGCATGAGCCAGCCAGGAGCCAGGTGAACATTCTTCAGCATTACCCACCTACCAAGTTTGGAACAGAATGTTTTTTTTAGTATACAGCTCATGTATCCTGGTTACTATCACAAGAGTAACAGAATCTGAATATTAATGATACAGATTTTCCTCCATCTTTTAAACCCTTTATTATACGGAACCAGTTACTACTGTAAATGGGCTACCTGTCCAGTTCTGGAGCTACAACCTACCTCTCCTCCTGAAAATATTTGATTTATGCACAGCTGTTTAACTTATTGTAAATTTCAGCTCAGAAGATCAGATATTTTCTTCAGTTTTATCTACTCTGCTCCCTCACTCCAGCCACTCCATCTGGAGGCATTGTAGCTAAAAAACAGACGGAACGTACCTTCCAGATTTCACTGCTGTGTTTATTGCTTTATCTGCCTGGTTAAATCCTTCAGCAGAACCTGGAAGACAGACAGTTGCTAAAGCTCTTACTGCTAACAATTTCACTTATGCTTAGATAATAAAATGTTAAGTTCTTACCAATAGCAATGGAAGTAATCTGTGTATTCTGCTCAGCTGCAAGATCTTCAACGTGACCACTGGCATCGTAACCAGGCACTGAACACATCAGCACAGGGGTGTTAGGTTTCACCTGTTGTACAAGAATTCGAAGTAAGATGAAGCAGTCACTGTGTGAACACATGAATGCATGAAGCTCAGTCTTTCCTCCTTCTGGACAGCTGAAGTCATTATGTTACCTCTATTTTCCTTTTAACAAAGGGGAAGAAACGTTCTGTGAACAAGCTGACTCACTATGGAGCTCACACAAAGCGGCACAGAGCATCACCTCAGGATTTTATCCTTTCACAAACAGGGAACGTACCTCTGTATCTACAATGTGTGTCAGATCTAAAGGCTGCTCCATAATGGACATGAAAGACTCTCCAAGATTTGTTGAAACGAATGTATGCGCCATTGCCAACAAGCGATCCGGACGGAAGGCCTGGATCAGAAGCAGGCGGTGAATGGCCTGTCCAATAGGAGCTGGAGAGGGGAAACACAATTAGGTGGACAGGTACGAACATCAACCCTCAGCACCATTTCAATCCTCCACTCTGTTCTTCCTATCTCACTCCTAACACTGCTACAACATAGTAATGGAGTGCTTATACTCCATGTTGACAGTAAGAAGAAATGTTCCAGCTGTTTGTCTTCCGTGACATTTTAGCTACTTCCTCAATTTCTCATGCTGCAAGCCTTTTAAAAGCCAGCTTGGTAAGATGCTTCTAGACCATAGGTTCTGTGAACAGGTAGCATTTCTGTAGAATTGCCATGATGCAATTTGGAACTTTCAGGGACAACAGATCTCTTCCCATTATCTCACTCATTCAATAACTTGCTGTTCTGTAAGACTTTGAAGTACTATATACTCATCTAGCATGGACAGGATAAGTAACATATCTTCACATAATGATGAAGCATCATTACAATATCTAATAAATACTGACATAGAAACCTCAGCATAGAAAATCAGTTACAGGAATGAGTCTTGAAGAACCACAGATGGCAAGCTCTTCCTAGCATTACCTTTTAGACAGAGGAGTAACTGAGGGGCACTGGTTACTTCCAAAGATTCGAGCAACTCTTAATAAATTAGCACTCTCAACTACTGCAGCAAGAATTAAGACTTCATGCTTAGCTGCAACTGCAGGAGAAAACATTCTAGTAGAGCAGCCCTATCCTCAGAAAATGTATCAAACTTTGAGCTTTTTAGACTGTGCTTCCTAGAAGTGGAAGTGTGCATCACAGAACAGGGAGCACAAACCAAGTACAGCAACAGCTGCCTACAGAAGTGCTGCTTTTTTTCTTTACTGAAAACAGACCAAGTTTCTTCTGCAGTCCCAAGTCTGTGATTTTCTCATTCCAGCTGTATTTTAGGATTTCTACGTAGACTGAAGTCAGGGCAGTAGGACTGGTGTGGACAGTAGTGCAACTGAACTTACTTGCAGGTTTTTCTTCAGTCCAAAGGTATGGAACAGTCTGCTCTGGTGAACTGCTATCCAGCCAGATACAGAATTGCTGTATTGAAAGAAAAGGCAAAGTACTTAGGGAAATGGCAAAGGAATGGAGTTTCACACCATCAGAAGTGAGCTGTGTGGTGTGGGTCCTGCTCACGATGCAACAGAGATTTTCAATTTCAGCCTTACAGTCTAAATTTAATGGACTGTAGTACTGAGCTACTTACAGGCTTTTGGTAAGAAACAAAAGACAGCTACAGTAAAGTTGAGCTTGTCAGAGGCCAAGCTCAACTAGCCTTTCATTTGCAAAATGTCTTGTATATAAAAAGTATAATATTATTAATATAATATTATTAATACTATTTTAAAGTTTCACTAAGTAGTTAAGTGTTTGAGCTACTGAAGATACGGACATATTTTGGAACACGCAGTTTCACAGTTACTGTGAACACTGATGTATTCTCAGAACACTTGGGTCATATCTTTGAACAAAGGAGCACATTGTTCAGCAGCTGAGCACTATCCAAGTTTACTCGTATTAAAACACAATCGCTCACCATAACAATGTAAGGATGGCTAGCTGTATTCCCCACTAATGTATAATTATCACAGAATAGTGATACAGTAAGAAAGACACAGAGTATCACAGTTTCTGTCTGCAAAATTAGATGAACAAGAAGATGAATAAGTTGCTTCCAAAGCTCAGTGATAACAATGCTGGTTATTTACAAATCAAATGTCATAGCTTGAATACAAATGAAGTAAATCCATTAATTTCCACAAAGACCACAACTAGCTAGATTGTAAGGCTTCCTTTCTTATACTAGAAGAACTCGTAGCACAAAGCTCTTGAATCAGAAACCTAAAAAGCTTAGCCAAGTGGCAAGGTGCAGAAAAACACCCTAACTAACTGTTACCTCATCAGCTTGAACTTTAGCAACAAGGTCCTTGAAGGCAGGAAGGCAGCTCAACCTCATCATTGCTTCTGTCTGCTCTACAGTCAAACCGTTGATTTTGGGGAGAGATGCAGTGTTTAGAACAATCTCCTTTCCTCTCAAGAAGTGCTGGAATTCTGCATCATATGTAGGCTCCCTGTGTTAAGGGAACAGAAAACTTTAGCTCAATGTTGCCTTAAAAACATCCCTCCCTTTTTCAACTGAAGTAAGAAAACATTTACCCAATAGTGCCTTTCAGTTTAATCCGTGCCAACAACATAGCAAATGTTATATGATCCTGATGCAGCATGCCACGAGCTACTCTATTGAAAGCCACCTATTAAGAAAAAAAGGTGAACTTGGTAGCATCAGGAGCTTTGAGCTCTGACCTTTCAAAGATTATTAGAGTATATCTACTCTGTAAAATACTGAACCTGGAAGAGATCCTTTGTGATAATTGAGAGACGCTGAGTATGGTCTGTGATTCCCTTCAGATTTGGGTTCTCGTACAAGACGTTGTGATAGATGTCCAAGAAAAACTGGAGAGAGTACTGATACAGGAAATGTATCTGAAACACAAAAGAGTTTGTTTTCCTCTCTAGAATCCAGCTGGTTTTGTCAATCAATGGCTTATGCCAAAAACTGCAACACTGCATTGGGACTGGAATTAGGCAGTACCAAATTAGCTTTGAATAGTACTTAAATGATGTTTCTGGTAGGAGGAGCTCATCCTACCTGTTTCAGTGACTCCATAGTAAAGTAGATACTGCTGCATGCTGTAGAAAGAGGCAAGTACTGCTGCGAAACAGTCTCCACCTCCTGCATGACAATATCAGTCTCCTCTACTTTCCTAGTAACCTCTGCTGCTTCCTTCTTCAGGTTCTCAAGAGTAGTAATGATGGTGTCATCATCCAGGATACGTCCCTTCACTTCATTGAGCGCCTGCAGTAGGGACTTTTCTAACTGACGCAAGCGCAGCTGAAATTCACCTTAATTAGAAGAAAAATTAAGTTACATACTGTAAAGGTGTGCTAGTTTTTAAGGATTAAATTTTGCTGGGGCAAAAACAAGGGCATTTCCTATAATTGTATTCAACCATGTATGTCTACAGATAAACAACTGTATTCTTTTAGAACAAGAGGAAGTTACTCTGACTTCAGCCATCATACCCTGAAGCTTGAGCAGATCTGAGCGTTTCTCATCAACGTCTGGTCTTTCAGCTTTCAGGACTTCATTCAGACACTGGCTCTGTAAGCTGCTGCGAGTTACTGTGAAATTCACAAACGTAACACGAGAGCAGAGGTCCGGTGGGAATTCAACCTACCACAAGGAACATGGAAAACTTTCTCAGCTCATGCACAAATCATTTATACCAACAAGAGAGCTCTGAGTTTTGCTTACTGTTGGATCTCTGGTGGAGAGGAAGATAACAAAGGATGGTGACAAATCAATGTCTTGGTCTCCCAGAGTAATCAGAACTCTGCCTCCAGTTCTTCGGACTTCACGATTCAGAACAGGATTCAGAACTGGATCATAGCTCTCCACATCCTAAAAGCAGAGATGTGTTACAGAGACTCAGTCACCCACGTGTCTCTAGCTAAAAATCTTGATCCAACTAAGGCTAATGCTCTGGTAGAAGTCAATATACAGCTAGTTTGGTGTACATATCACATTCAGATGATTTCCATCTGCAGCTGAGCTACAGAAGCTCAGGGTCTAGGCTATTACTATAAAAGGCCTCAGCAGAGGAGCACTGTTAATAGCCTAGCTGCATCACTTCAAATACATAATAGGTCCTATTCTGAGCAGCACTGCTGATCTCATCTGTGAGCTAACATGTTTTCCCAGTTCTATGCCAGGAAACAAAAATCTCAGAAGTGAAAGCCAGCCATTCCATTTCTTTGTATTACTGACACTTCTTCCTGCCACTCAGAACAGATCAATTCTGGATAGCTATGCATATCAACCATTACTAACTATGACTAGAGACAGCACATGAGATGATAAAGGGAACGGACTCCAAATCCAAAATGAATGAGAATACAAAAAGATCACCTGAAAATAAAAGCATCTGACCTTAATAAGGCAAAAAAAAGGAAATGGCTTATTTTGACTGCTTATCTTGCTAAATGTATTCTTCTCAGAACTAATACTTCGCATACTCTATACTGATTTAAGTAATACCTTGAAAATTATGTTATTTGCATCTTACTAACAGAAAGACTGCAAACCTTTCTAGTAAACAGGGAACAATTGAGAACTGTAAGCAGTTTCTACATGATCGTGGAACTAACCTGAACCAGAAGCGGGTTACCAAATCTCAAGGCACTTTCCAAGTTCTTCCTGAAAGCATCATCCAAGAAACTAGTGCGAGTTATCTTACGGTCTTTGTATTCATTCATGATAAACTCTGTAGCTTGTCCAGAGGGATCAATGATCAGTGGATACCTAAGTTAACAAAAATACACTTTCATTATTCGAGTTTCGAACGCAAACAACCTCTAAGCAGTTTTTTGAATTCACGTGCATTGACAGAGTTACTGTGAATTCTCTGATGGGTACAAAAGCCTGCCTGCTGTGAGAACAGCTTCAGAATTCTGAATCTTAGAGTGAAATACCTATTAAACCGCTTGAGCATGATGGCATTCTCAGTGCACAGGTCATCTGCAGGTAAAGAACTTGCTTGCCAGCGGAGCCGCTCATCCGCGTTGGAAAGGTACTCTGTCCTTGCAATGTCTGTACGGAACTGCAAGAAGCACATATACCATTAGTATTTGACCACAGATTGTGATGACATTTGCAGTAAGTGCAGCTCGGCAAAGGTAAACTTCTCCATTAGTCCCATTCTTTACTTAGGAATCTTGAAACTTCTTTACCTGTTACAGGAAACTGACTTAAGATGTCATGATGCAGTCTTTACCTGGATATTTGCTTGCTGCAAATGGTGAGACCATGTCGTGAACAAGTTCTGACGCATCTGCTGATCGAAGTAACCAGCGTAAGCAATGAAAGCTCCTGAAAGTAAGCAGTCTCCTGCAATAGTGGACATCTGGTTCTTGAAGGTTTCACTTGTCTTCTCCCATCTTTCACGTTCAGCAGAAAGACTCTTCAGAAGAGCTGTGCTACGATTTACCTTGAAGTAAGCAAAGCAGTCTCGTTAAATGATGTATTATTATGGTATTGAACGTTTCAAGGAACATTACTTACACTGATTCAAGATCCAAATTAAATGCAGAAGCTCAGAATGAAATTGTATTTGTGTGTGTGCAGTCCAGTGTTTATTTATTATATTGGTATTCAACTCTTATCTTGAAAAGTTTAAGTACTGTCACAGTAGTAATATGCTAGTGGTTAGATCAAATAAACTGAGAAACTCTTGCAAAAAATGTGAAGTTACGCTACCTCCACAGCTGTTTTCTAAAGGATTCAGCCTACTTTAAGCCAGGTATAAACTGCCTTGTTATTTAGCTGGCACTGAGTTGGATATATCTAACTCCAGCCATGTTTCAGAAGCTTAAGAAGCTTCACGAGACCCAGTGATTACGCAGATAGCTCAGATTCACGGTGAAGAGGAAGCAGTTCAATTTGATTTTGAAGAATGGTACAATTTCTGACTATCAAAGGTGAAAGAACGGAAAAGTATCTAAGGTCTTACTTTTGCTTCTACAGCAGCCAAGTCTGCCTTAATAGCTTGAGCCTCCGAAATCAGTACAGCATATTCTTCTTTGTAACGAGCAATGCTGGCCTCAAGATCACGAATCATCTGCTCCACTTCGTTTGCTTTCTGTTGGTTATCTTTGGCATCATCCTCCAGCTTCTGCAGTTCGTTGCGTAGAGGTTCCACTCTTTTCAACATATCAGCATAGTTAAGCTGTTAACAATAAATAGGTTTTTTGTACTTTCCATGTTAAAATGTGTTCAGAACCCCAGCATTCAGGTATACACTACCAATTTCATCTTTTCAAGCTGAAGTATTTGCAGTCCCATAAGTGACTAATAGCTCCTTAACAGAAACTTAAGACTGTCTGATAGTCCTTAGGGCTTTAGTTTAAGTCCGAGCACAAAACCACTTGCTGTTTATGATATACTTTTACTGTTCTGTAGATTCACAAGAAGTTGTCTAAAAAGGCTGAGGCCTTTTACAGTTGGTTACAATGCGACAGTTTACAGAAATATTTAATTATTCATTCATGCCCATACTGAGCTCATCTGTTTTTCCTAGTGAAGAATCCAGTACAGCCAAGCCACAAAACAGCGAGGACAGGACCTACTGGATAGACTGAAGCTAAGTCAAGTCAGCAGGTGAGTAAAGCTACCTTAGGTAACTCAGTGTGAGTGCACTTTCCCAGAAGCGTACTTATTTGGGGGTTGGACTACATGATCTCCAGATGTCCCTTCCAACCCCTACAATTCTGTGATTTAGGATTCTAGTATTAAAAGGTCTGTTTAAAAGACTTTAACAGAACTGTTTGTGAACGTGCCCCACTGTGAAACAAGACAGGGACAGCAAAAGTTTTCAAAGGATTGCAGTACATTTTCCAGCATTTGTCTTACTGAAAGCTCAAAACAAAAAAACGTACAGAAAGGATCAGTGTTCACTGTAAATCTAATGTTTCTCGGTGCAAAAAGTCCATCTCTGGCACAGTGCTACACAGTCCATAAACATTCATACGAATATTCTATCAGTGCCTTTGCTTAGCTGGAACGGCCAAATTCAGAGCCTCCAGACCCTGCCACACACCTCCATGCTCACCCTTCACCTTGTATTTGTGTTCCCACAGTACCAACTTTACCTGTGCAATTGCCCATTTCACCATTGGCCCACAGGCCAGAGATGCTCTGTTTACTATTTCGTAGTTGTAACTTGGATTTGACAAGTAGTTTTTCTTCATCTTCTCCCGGATGGCATCGCTGCAAGAAGAAAGTTTATAGAGACAGCATGAGTCCCCTAACAGTCAGCACACAGGTATTCTGAGTGTGGTCTGCCTTCTGCAATTGACAAGAACAGTTCCTAACAGTTTTGGTGACTGGCAGCTTCTATTTTCGATTTGTTTAAGACACTGTATCGGAAATTATAGCTTATGAGTGCTAAAAGGGTATTCAACAAACTCATCTAACCAGCTAATCCCAAACCTCTGAACTCTGCTCATAGGATCACAGAATAATTTGGGGCTGCAAGGGAATCTGGGAGGTCTCATCTGACCTCTTGCTCTGACTCAGGGGCAGCTATGTCAGCCTGAGCAACCTGGCCTGTCATTGCTGGAAGCCTAGTTTAGAACAGTAATGTGACTTTGGACAGCAGCACAATTATTTGGAATCATGCCTTGAAGTTATTCAACAGCAATTGTTTTGACCCACTTTGTGTGGTGTATGTCTTTGCCATATAATCAGTTCTCCATAACAAGTGCAGGAGTAAAGAATCTCAAAAGAAGCCAAGTACAACAGAAACAATTACAAAGAGGAAAAATTCAATTAAGACTTCCCACGCCCTTGTGAACAGTTCTGTCACACAAGACACTCTTGAAGTATACCTGATTTCCTCAGCAGAGAAGTTAACAATAGTTGGAATGAAGTTCTCTCTCATGATGATGGAACGTATTTGTTTCCAGTCAGTTGTGCTTTCGCCCAGAAGCAGGCAGATGGACTCCAGTGCTAGCTTCACTGCTGCAGGTGGATTAGCCATAGAACGGACCTCTACCAGGTGCTGCTTCTTTATTGACTTCACAGCTGCCCACAGTGCCAGAAAGATGACAAACGTTGATAGAGAGAGGAAAATGAACTGTTAGCAGAGTTCTGTTAAAAGACCTTGGATCTGTAAAAAATGCTTCAAGCTTTTCAAAGGAAGCTGAGGTAGCAGGTGAACACTCAAAACTACTGTATCACAGGACAAACTTAACTTGACAACAGGCCACAGGCAACTTATTCTTGTCTCCAAATGACTTAATTAAAGCTTTATCACAAGGAATGTTTCTTCTACCCGGTTTTATGAAATTAAGAGTTTGTTGGCATACTGTCTATGCCATTAAAAAGCATCAGCAGCCTTTCTGATTATAAGCTTTCTTTACAGATGCAGACTAACTAACTAAAGCTGGTGTACTAGAAATAAAGCCACAAGCCATCAGCATCAAATATCAGATCAGTGCTACAACAACACAAAATCAGAGCTCAAATAGTAGGAATTTCTCCAGCAGTGTTCAGCTCTGCATTAGATGCCCACATCTTCATTAGCCACGACCAACTCAGATCACACCAAAGCACATTACCACAGACTTCAGTTTTAGATCCCATCCCACACTGTGCTGACATACCATTCTGTGCTTCAATGACAGCAGGCTCCACCTTGTCAAGATCTTCTTTCACGCTCATCTGCTTGTCTGCAATGACCTCCTGCTGTTTGTGCAGCTGCTCCTGAATCTCCTGGCTCATGACCTAGGTGGAAGTTTCACAGACAAAACACTGCTTTTTAGAAACTGAACTTCCTCGAGAACTTCTCTACAGGCTTTTGTTACAAACGAGTATTTACTGTGCACAAGAGAGTTAACAAAGATTTTTACCTTTTTCTTCTCAGCCTCCTGCTGATCTTTCACCATCTTTTTCAACTTGTCATTGGCTGCTGCATTCTTCACTTCCAGCTCCTGACTCTTTATTCTTAGGTCACGCCGCAATTCTTCCACCTGAAACAGATTGTCAGATGGGAGAATTCAGATTGAACAGATCTATTTAATCAGCCCAAGCTTTACAAAGAGCGAAGTTTTAAAGATACGTACCTGATCAACTGTTTCCTTGATTTTTCTAAGGCCAACATTCAAATGCATTTGCTGTTCCTCTAACTCACTTCGTTTCTCATTGAACAAGTTGGCATAATGGTTGATGAAATCCAGATAGTGGCGTGGTGTGATTGCCATGGTTCTGCCTCCTCGTTTTGCCAGACGAGCGTTAGCCTTTAGGAAAGAAGGAAGTGCTGACCACCACCGGTTTTAAACATATTCAAATGCTAGATTCCATACTTTTTAGGAAAATGGTGCATGATGCTGAGGCCTACAGAACAACGTAAGTTAAGCAATATAAACATACCTGATGAAGAGTCTGATGAACAAACACACAACTATTAACAATAGCTTCCCTGTGTGATGGTGGCTGTGGCAGCTTATCATACACAACTGGCATGTAATCGGGCACAATATAATTAGGTTTCTCAAGGTCCATTTTGCTTGTGAACTCTTTGCCAACTTGGTACAGTGCCTCAGTTGACCAATCTCCAAACCAGTTCAAAACACATCTGAAATACAAAATATTGATAAAAGATTCCCAAAAACACTGTTCTCGTAGTATTCAAAATATCCATTCAAATACACAGCAGTTACCTGTTGAAGAGGGCAGGAGAGGTAGCTGCCCTGTCCTTCAGGCCCTCAGAAGATGGATTCATAGTGAACACAACATGGAGATTGCGAATAACTTGGCTGGTGAACCATTTGTAGAGTTCTTCATGTGAATCTAACATTAAACCTTCCTTCTGTGCTCCTTCTTTACACTGAGTCATGAGGGTGGCATATTCATCTCCTTCAAACAGACCAGGAACCTAATTCAAAAGACAATTTTGTAGTAGATTACAGTTGTAAAAAGATGCTTTAAGTGCTTACTCTAAATATCCTTACCTCTCCGTTGGCTAGGAGAGTGTTCATCCTCTCCAGGAATCCAGAATCCAACACATTTGACTCATCCATTATGAAAGCTATTTTTTCATTTTTACAGCCAGAACGTCTCAAAACTGTCCTAAGGTCTTCATCAAAATCTTCACCTGTATATTTTCTGTGAACCTGGAAAGATTTAACATTTGTTATTAACACTTCCTTTCAGAATTTTTTTAGAGGAAAGTACTTATGAAGTATGTTTGAACTGACTGTTTTTGTGAAGTGAAACTAGCATGCCAACCTTAATTTGATAGACACTCAAACCGTTCATCCAGGCAACGAATCTTGAAAGTGTTGTTTTCCCTGCTCCACTGACTCCAATGAGCAACAAGTGGCCCTGTGGCTGACGGAAGATTCTGGAAAAAGAATATAACCCAGCAGGATTGGTCAAGTTTTACCAACTTAATAAAGTAAGTTCCTTTCCTGCGTATCTAAACTTCAGGTAAGCAACAAAACCTGAATCACGTCTCTAGCTAGAATCCTGCTATCTACAGGCCAAAAGTAGATCATGTATGGAAAAGAATGAGATCAAGCTCCTTTGTGAGCCTGTATACAGACCACTCTGCTCTAAAAAAAGTCTCTTAATATGATGTACATGAACAGCAATGGAAGTCTCAACTTACCGGTCAATTCTTAATACATGATCCAAGACTTCATTAAACAGAACAAGTGGTACATCAAGTTCTTCTTCATAAAAGACTTTAAGCCTAGCTTTTACATAGTCTCTTAATTCTTCTTGATCCACTGGAATATAATCCTAGAAGAATCAGTCAATAGAATTTAAGATTAAGCTTATTTTGCTTAGAGGATCAAGTTTTTACTCGATGAAAGCAAAATTAGAGTATCTAATATAGCAATCCCCTAGCAGAAGCTTAAGAATGCTATGCTCATTTAACTCACACAAGGGCATGGCCAGAGCAAGTGCCACTGATAGCGGCATGTGGTTTGAACACTTTATCTAGTGGACCTGTAAGCTGTAGCCGTCAGTCACCAGAGACTCAGAAGTACAGACTTGATCTCCCTTACTCCCCCATTCAAAAAGCTTTTCTTAAGCATTTGTTATTGGTCACAGAGAAGGGTACCAGATTAGAATGACTCATGATTTGATGCAGCAATATTTCTCCAGATTGCCCAGCTGTATCCATCTATTCATACTATGAGAGAAACAGTCCACCATAAAATTTACAATGTCAGAGTTGGTCAAAGGTCATCTCTTATCCAAGAGATCCCATAAGCAGTAGCTGCCGTCAACTTTCAGGAAGTTTCTAGAGAAACATCATTTAAAACTGCTTTTATGTGCTATGGTAGACCTTCCCACAGAAAGAAGAGCATCTAGGACAGCATCCCTAGAATAACAACTATTAACTCCGTGGTCATTTACTTCAGGTAATCATAGACAGGACTTCTCAAGAGATCAGCATAATAAAATGGAAGACACAAATTATCGTGTTAATATAGGCATAAGAGCTGCATCAGTTAATTGCTCCCAACCTATTTTATTATTACTTATCACCTTGGACAGCCAGTTGCTGTATAAGATAGGTCTGCTCATAGCTTTTTCTTTGTCAATGTTGGGGAAGTGTTTCAGAGCAACCATATCAATGTTCTCGTCAGTCCAGCGTCTCTCCTCATCTTCTACAAGTCTAGAAAAAGAAAAAAATACCATGACTACAAATCCTCTGTAGTGGAAGGATGTAGTTGCTTCATGCAGCAGTGCTATCATCAAAGTACTTCCATTCTGCAGCTACTGTTCAGAAGAGTGCTAAACTGAAGGACAGTAGCCCAGCTACTTTAAGTGAAGCACAATTCAGTTTTCTAATGTGAGCTGGCACAGAATGGGAAAAATTCATACTGCACTGTTTGTTAAAAATTTCACTCTCCCTCATCTCTTGTTTCTTACCTGTCCTGGAAGAGACGTAATGCTTCATGGGCCCAAATCCTGATAAGGCCTTCAACTGGCAAGGTTTCCAGTGGTCTTAATGCTTCAAATATGCCTCTCACCCATCGAGTCATTTCACGAGGTGAATAGATGTAGTGTGGCTGCGTGTCTTGAGTGAATCTCTCCTAAAAACCCAAACACCTATTAGTTCCCTGTCCCTTTATGTGTATAAATATACATACATATATATACACATGATATATATAACAGTTACTTCATCTCAAAATTGTGCCATACTTCCACAGGCCTTGAGTTACCACATATTACTTTGTTTAGCCACATTCAGAAGCTTTCACCAGAAACCAAGTAATTAGTTGAGTAGTTGTACATGATCATACATATGAAAGGCAAACAATTGCATGTTGAAGTGACTATAGCAAAAAAAAGTAGAGATATTAGAATTTAGGGTTGCAGTCAGCAGATTACCTGAGACATTGTGTAGAATTCAACCATAGCAGCAGTGAGAGGTTCTGCATATGTGCGAAGTGATGGGATCAGCCTTAGCATTGCACGATTGAATGTTCCATATATCTGAGTAAGTGAAGCTGGTCCAGGATAGTCCACATAAACAACAGGAACGTGTCGTAAAAATCTGAAAGATGACCACATTAGGTAGTATGGTAGGTCAAGTTACAGACTATACTATTTTACTTGTTTTTCTGCCAAGTTAAATCACTGCTTGATAAAAAAATTTGCAACAGTGCTTCTGTTGATCAAGGTGGACCCATAGCAATATGGACCAAAAAGCATCCTGCTCTTCAGTCAGGTTACTCAAAAACAACAAGGCCACTGACAGTGAGAATAAGAACCAACTAGTAGTTACCTTCAAAAGTGAAGAATACAACTTAAGCACAGCTAGTATTAAACAAGAATATTAAGAATGGATTCCATAGTCATTGGTTCAGTTTTGATCCTGCTACACTGTAGCTACATAGAGTTGTTTACAAGATGTATTACCTGTGCGAGAGAGGTTTTCTTCCAGGATCAGTAGGGGGATTACATGCACCAACAAACTGAATTCTCTCCAGTTTCACCCATGTCTGATCTGACGTACGGTAGAATCCTCCATGTTCCACCATCTGGAAAAAAAACCAAAACGAAGCAAAACCAAAGTCAGTATATCACTAAGTTCCTGTGAAGACAACTGTTACGATATAGACGACTACAAGGGAAGACAAACCTGCCTAATGAAGGATATGACTCTCTGTGTGCCATACTTATCCATATCTGGCAAGTTGATTTCATCGCAGAACAGCACCAGCCACTTTCCTAACTGCACAGGAGCCAGCACCACTCCATTAGGTGTACGCCTGTACTCACAGTAGTGATCAAAAGTTTTCAAGAGAAGTTCTGGAGTAGTAGCACTAGAGAAGTTGAGTCCAACCACCTTAAAAATAGCAAAGACAAGATAATTTACGTTAGACTACGCTACAGCTTCAAAGAGAGCTTCTTAAGAGTCCAGGACAACAGGTATCCTACAGCTTAGCATTCTGCAGCAGTACACATACCATCTATAGCTCCAGTTACTGACTATAGCACATGTACATTTATCATGCAGCAGTACTTCCTGCCCAACCTTGTGCTTAGAATATCACAGTTTTATATCACTCTTTTTCCACCTAAATACTCTCAGGGATGAGAGCTATTCTTAAGAATACATTACTACAAGTTCTTCAGTACTAAATAGAGGTATGTTCCTGTACTTAGTGATGCCAGGTAGGAAGGAATTACCTTTTGGGCTAATAATCTTAATAATTCTTAATAAGTTTAAATTTTACTCACCATAAATTTTTATTCTTTGCTGTGTTTACATGTGACTAATTAAGATGGAAGCACCACTGAATTCCAGCTAGGAAATTGCTTCAGTACTAAATCAAGATGAATTTAACCTTTAAGGAGATCTGCATCTTGTTGCTACTCACACACACACGTGACTACACACACTCCTGCATACCTCCATATCAGGCAGGGCTCTGAGTGCACTGAAGAGGGTCATGGTCTTTCCAGAACCTGGTGGGCCACAGAGTACCAGAGGTTTGTGTTCTGCCAGCCAGGTATACAGCAGTGCTTCATGGCGAACTGTATCCAGGGTTGGTACTACGACATCAGGAGCTGCCACTTTGTGTGTCTCAACTTCAATCTGAGGAACCTTGGTTTGCCATGGCACCCACTCACCCGTAATAGACACCTAAAAATACAAAGACACTATTAGAACTCAGAACAAGAATATATTTTAACTGAGGCTGAACTACATGTGGGTTTCTGAACCACAGAATAGCTTGTGGCATTGAACTTAGTGTGATTATGGGAAAATGCAGCTTAGGCCACTGTGGAAAGCCAGAAACTGTAAAACCTAAGACAACCTAGTGTTTTATTCTCCAGCTTCACATCCAGAATCTAAAACAAGCTTCTAAGACTACAAAGCAGCAACACTTGCTAAGAGAAGTTTTACCTCATAGTCGATTATAGGTATGTTGGGTGCAGTTGGAAGTGGCACAGTGGTAATTCTCCTGATGTATTCCCCAAGCTCTGCTCTCATTTTCAGACGGCTGTCTCCAGAGAGCGACCAGAGTATTGCATAGACCAAGTACCTCTGCAGGAAGCAGCAAAAGAAGCCATTGCTCATACAAAACATCGTGTATGATAAATAAAGTCTAGCTACTATTCTGATACGCCGAATACAGGAATCTCTCAGCAGCACACTATCTTTACCTGGATATAGCGCTCTAGCTGATCTATCTGCATGGGGAAGTCGGGATGATTAGCATTGTACTGGGCCACGTTGCGGCAAGCCTGATGCAACATGGAGAACAGAGAACCAAGGCAGCGCAAACGGGTGAGGTCCATGATATGCTCCAACTTGAAAGCATGCTCCAGTGCTTTGGTTACAAGGCCATTGGATGTGAAATACGGCTGCATTATAGTTGCAGCATCTCTCTGTATCTGTTGGGGGAAAAAACAGACACTGCTTAAAACATCTGCTTCTCATTCAATTACCAGGAAGTAATTTTGTTTGAAGACTGAAATGCATCTTTCTTTAACTTTTTTTTTTTTAAGGAAAAGGATTTAACAAGGAAGTCAGCTTCTCTATATTCAGCTGCCAGAAATTTGAAGCAAACCATACTCCCCGTGATACCTGCAACATTGGGGATGCTGCTTCTTCTCCTTCATCTTCTTTGCCCTTTCGCCTTCGCTGAGCTTCCTCCTCACCTTCATCCAGAGGAATGCTTCTTAGTCGAGCTAGGAAGTTATTGAATATCATGTCTGTACTGAGAACATCTTCACTGAACCAGACCATGCCACATCTTGATACAGTAGCCAAAGTGGCATATTTCAGATCTTGTACCTCAAACATGATACGCACCTGAAGAACAAATTCAAAACAGATTTTGAAGTTAACATGTTTGGTTCCACTGAAACTCCTGACTCCAGCAGACCCGAGAGATCAGTATTACCCTGCTTATGGTAAGAAACAGGGATGGCAACAACACAACTAAAGATAAGAGTAGTGAGTTTGCATGAAAGCAATCATAAAGTCACGTTAAAAAGTTGTATTACATTTGGTGGAAGGCTGAGACGTTCTCCATTTGGCAGAGTCAGCAGTTTATTGTCATCCAGAACAGAGTTCAAATTCTCAACCCATTCAGGGTCTACATCACCATCGAAGATAATCCACTGACGTTTCTGTAATTCACCTCTCACGTTATCTATGATTCTGTAATGAGGAAAACATTTACTGTAGTTTTACAGGCAACAGAGAACAAATGTAACATAGGGCCAGAATATACAGGGCACAAATCTACTCTCCACTTTTCATTTGTGCTACTGAAGACTCACTTTCTCAGGACATGAGTGAACAAACCATCTGTCCATTCCCTGGTATTTGGATCCAAAGTACCATAGAGGTGATCTTTGCTGATTGCTTTTGGATCAATAATATGAGCAACACCTTCCACACCCTCCAGTCGTTCCAGAGCTTTCAGCAGTACTCTCCAAGCCATGCTCTTTCCGCTTCCAGAGGGACCCACCATCATCAATCCGTGATTTATCTGTGTAATCTGGTACAACTGGAGAACCTATGACAGAAAAAAAAGATGCAAGAATGAAGTCTCGATTTCAGCAGTCCCTTGACCCTTCTACATCATGCTCAATTAAGGTGAGAAAATTCCTAATAAAAAGGAATATTACATCTCAAATGTACATTAATTCCAATCGCACAATGTTTTCAATTTCACATTTTACCTTTTCAACCCACATGCCTCCAACTTCTTCTCCATCCCCATAGGTAAGGTACATTTCCTGACACACTTTCTTAAGCTCCTCTCGCAGGGCTGTCATCTCCCCACGGTGATACTGCACTCCAGGGAATACATCAGAAAGGAGACTGAACAGCAATGGAATGTCTTCCGCAACCAGTTTTGGTACCATAGTTTCACATACACTTTGGATCAGGATCTGCAAAGAGAATCATGTTTTAGTTAAGGTTTTTTTTTGCTAAGTTCACTTTGCTGAGCGTGTTCAACAAGGAGCACTTCCCTACAAAGTTCACTGATAAGGCACCTGTTTCTTAGTTTATACAACTGAAGTTGCTCACCCGTCCTCAATATGCTTTTGAAATAACTACAGAAGCGAGCAGCAGTGAGAACTATGAACACAATACTCACATAAAAACAAATCTTTTACTATTATTCATGGACTCCTAAGTCCAACACTTCTTTCACTTAGTGCTTCTAAGCTATCGATTATCACCTCCAATTAACAAAACTTTGCTAGCATGTTACATTAGCATGCTAACATAACACAAATTGCCAAACACTGCAGGGTGTCTGCTTTGCTTGGCATGCATGCTGTACTTTGTCACAGAAGATAAAGAGTTCAAGCACGCATTACCTCCTGTTCTGGTAAGTTCTCAGCGATTTCTCCTTCATCAACAACTTCACCACGCTCTTCTTTCTCCCGCTTTATCTTCTGAATCCTCTCCCTCTTCACATTGCCTGCACTAACCAACACACTCTTCAGTGCTCTCAAGCCGAAATCGTAGTGACTTTGGGAGGACAGCTGTTCATCACAAAGCCTAAGAACCAGGAGATACAAAATACGACTCTCAACAGAGACCAACACAACATTCAAGAAATTACATGCCATTGTTTCATTGGAATGATTGCTGTGCAGTGTGCTTAGTGAGTCACAAAGAACATTACAGATGAGAACAACAAGCTGTATATTTAGCCACAGGAACCAAAGTTGTCACTCACTTGAAGAATGGTACTATCTTATTGGCAAGCACTTCAGCAGTACGGAAACCTTGGGAGTACAGCATGACCTGGGCAATCAGTTGACGGTCTGGTTTTGTCATTGCCAAGCTACGGAACAACTTCTTCAAATTGTCAGGCAGATTGGATCTGCCTGCATAGCCAGGATTCATGGTGATGAAGATAGCCATGTCAGGGCTTACTTTGACTTGTTTGTTCAGCAGCTCACAAGTAATAGGTGTTGCAGCTGAAAAGAGAAGGAAAGTGGTTTCATTTTTGGACTGTTGGGAGAAAACGAGTAACAAAACAGCACAAAGGACACTGAAGATGTTACACAACACTACCAGAAACAAACAGTGACATACTCTTGTCATAGCTGGGGTTGGAATGCTCTCGCAACGCTTCCTGGATGCACTGAACTTGCTGTGAAACCGCAGACAGCATGCGCTCCTCCAGTCGGTTGAACTCATCAAAACAGCCCCACGCACCCACTTGGCAAAGTCCCACAAAGATGCGTCCCATTGCCTGCACACCAACAAGAAAAACCTCTGAAGAAGCATGATCCTTCTTGTCTACACATAGGCAAAAGGAAAAGGTAACAGTACTTTACATAGGCTACCCGATGCAGGGAGGAACTGTTTTGTACACAAGTTGTAATCTTTGTAAGAGCTGCAAAAAAATTTCTGTCTGACTTTCAGATATTTGCTGCTTTTTGTTACTACAATACTATGGCGTATTCACAAAACAGTGGAAATATATTCACTACAAGGTGTGTTGCTTGTTGGTAACACTAATGCTAGGTACTGTTCCAGTACTTTATCTCAAGTATTGCAGAATTACAAAGCATTTCAGGAGAGCAAATGGAATGGACCGATGCTCAAAGGCTTCTAACTGAAGAATAACCTTTAAACCAGGACTCCACAAAATGAAAGAATATGATGGAGGTCTAAAAGCCACAGCAGATCAGGATGGCTAAGAATCAGCTGTTCATTTTCTAATACAAAAACCAGGAAATTCATTAAAGGTGCTCTTCTGTAAAGTGCACAGCAATGCAGTAGAGCTAGCTGGCAGCAAACGCTATAGAAGCAAATGGATTCAAGGGGAGAAATAAGTACCTGTACAGATTCACTGGAATCATGAACAGTGAATAACCCATTTTGTCTTGGGACTTTCTGATCCTCCAAGTCAGAGGCAGGAAGAGAGCTAGGGGCAAGAATATCACGTGCCATCCCTGTTCTGATTCCTCCCTAGGTACCTTCTTAGAGTTACCACTACAGGCTAAACACTGACATAATGGACTCCTGGTCCTAATAAAACACAGCTGAATAGGAAACAAACAAGCAAGCAAAAAACCATACTGCCACTCCAGCTGAGTTCAGGAGGGAACAGGATTCCTCATCTGAGTTTTATGTTTGTATTTACATAAACACTTCATAGAACCCTTCCTACAGTTGACAGAGGAATTTCATCTGGTTCTCAGTTTAGAAACATCAATAATTTTACAATCTCTGGGCAAACTTTTAGTTTTGAGTAATCCTTCACATGCTAAGGCAAAATCTATAGCTTTGCCATGAAGGGTACTTTGGTAATCATGCAGCCTCAGACTCTCCTTTGTACTTCATTAAACTAGCACTACTAAGAAAAATTAAACAGCTTAAGTTACTTTCCTAAAGCCAGTCTTAAGCTTCATGTTTCTGTAACTTTCTATTCCACTCCCTCAATTTGCTACTGAACTCCAGTTCCGAAGAAAAAAACAGAACCAAACAAAACCAGAAAAATACTCCCCCCTGCAAACAATTTTTCACCCCACTTTTGCTTTATGCATTTTGTGCTACAGAGCCATGCATACAACTCGCAGATAACCCACTCATTTAAGTGTTACACATGAGCATTTCAAAAGCAAACACTGCTGGCTGCTCTGAAGAGATTCTCAGTACTTGTTACCAAAGATAACATTTATTTCTACATTGAGCAACTTACCTGGAAGTCAAATGTCTCATCACAGTTGAAAACCAACACGAAGCGGCCGAGCTGATGTCCAAGAGCCTTAACAGATTCTGTTTTGCCAGTACCAGCAGGACCTAATTTTGAAGCAAGAGAAACACATTTCAGTGTTTATATACGCAGTTACCACTGCCTAACCACATAATCTGCCAGCATGCCAATTCCAATGGTCCTCAACAAGGAGCCTAAAATTGTTACAGCTTCTCCTGAAAGACTGTTTTGTTCTTCAATATTAGTTAAAAAGATCCTGAAACCTTAGATTAAAGCTATACATTTCAGAGAGTAAGAGTATATTCTTGAGCATTTACCGTTCTTCAGTACAAACATACCGAACGGTGATCCTCCAAGTCTTGCCTCCAGGGCTTGTGTCATTGTGAGGTAACAGCGGTCAGTAAGAGGAGTCTGCACTAGCTTGTCCTGAACACCAAGGTACTCAAAACCGTAGTTGAATTTGGCATTTGCCATCTGAATGGAGAGCTGCTGCAACACATCTGTCTGTTTTGGGTCAAAGTAGAACCGCATTTGGCTGAGCCACTCGAAGGACTTGGAGTTGTCGACCTTGCTTCTGAACAGTGATCTCGTAACATCTCTCTGGTGCACCAACTCAGTGATCTGGAAAGTGCAGGAACCCCTCAGACCACAGCAGTACAAGCTATGGCTATTAGTAAAGCCAGAAACGCTAAAGCTTTTTAGACCAGCAGTGAACTGCCATCATTCAGAAATCATGACCTACCAGCAATATCTGTTTTAGAAAGTGTTGAAATGAAGAAAGAACTACTCAACAAGTTAGATCTCAAAGAGAACTCTGTCAGTTCTCAAAGAAGAACTAACAATGTTGATGGTTCTTACTAAGAACTTTCCTAGCTGTCAGCAGTCTGGTCTTCCACTAGTTTGTTAATCTATTACAATGCTAAACAACACATTTTACTTCCCAGAAACTACAAGGCTCCTGAAACAGTTAAGGTATCACCCTTTAAAAATCAAAAGGAATAACTCAAAGTTATTTTAGTCTCTGCTCCCAACCCTCAATCTTTATTTACAAATGTTGGCAAAATAGTAATAACAGTTTAGTAAGGTATTTTACTTTGGGATGAAGAAATCAATAACTTTTATGTTTGGAATAGGCCGTCTAGTCTATAACATGACATCACGTAGTAAAAATCACAAGAGTTTAAAACAACAACCACCCACAGACCAGGACTTGTTGCTTAAAACTGCACAAAACATTTTCCTAGAAGGAAAAAAAAAGTCTTAGACTGATCTTTCTTATTAAATTGTTATAAAACCTCTCTTCCTAACCCACATAAGGAAAGGAAATGTTCACTTACCAAGTGCTCCAGTTTCCTTCTGCGAAGAGGTGGCTGCTCCATCAGCACAGAGTCTGCCAGGACATTGAGCGTGACCTCAACGTTAGCCAGCACTGACTGCAGAGGACTGCTGTCCTCACCTCCAGCCATACCATTGAGGGCTGACTCAACATTTTCAGACCACGCAATCTGGGCTGACAGGACAACGAGCTGAGCCTGTGTAACAAAAAATCCTCATCAGATAGCTTTCTCCACTACAGTAATTAAGCTGCAATATGCTTAAATGGTCCATATTGATACCTGGTATTTGTCAATCCAAGAGATGTAGACTGCTGGATCAATTGAAGTTGCCTTTCCAAAGATCTCCACTTCAGTAACAGATTCCGCAAGCAATTTGGCAAGGGTCACTCTCATTTCTTTCTCAACCAGGGTGAGCCACTCATTAATCTTGGGATGTTCTGTGATGGAGACAGGGGTTTTGAACAGCACCTGGAAGAATGAACTTCAGGTCAGTACATATTCACGTATTTACAGAATTTTAATTAAAAGAAATACAATGCAGATCTACCTCCTCTCCTTCACGTGAGGATATGCCCAGAACCACAGAATTATCTTCGTTGAGAATGATGCTAGAAACACCAGCAAACATCTTCTTGAAGTGCTTCTGAAGCTTAGCAACATTCTTGCTGTTTCCAATGATTTCAAGCAAATCTTCATCACCAACGAAGTAAAACCTAATAATTATCAGAAATGAGATCTGTATCAAAACTCCAAATATCACTTTTTAGTTTTGTATAGACATGGACATTTCACAGACAAACGCAATATGGGAGTAACTGACACTCAATTCTCCACTACTGTGAGAGAGCAAGAACCATAAATCACCGGAAGTAAGAGCTCAGTTCCAAAGCCTAGCTCTAGTTCATGTAATACCAACCTTAGAGAGGTGCACACATGCTTCATACTGTGGATCATCTGTTTACTTATCTGTCTCTGAAATATCCACAGCAGTGCTTGGGAATTAAGTCTATAACACAGGTAGAATTTTCACTTTGCACCTTCTCATTACTAATCACACTCATATTCTCTCATGTTAAGCGACAGACCAGTTGATGGCTAGGGGTAAGTCAGAACCAGTAACTTAAATACTGGACTGCAATAGTTTAAATACTGTTGTTCAGTCCCCCAAAGTAATTAGTTCAGAAAAGAATCTGTAAGTTTATATACATCAACTGCAATGATTATTTAAATCTTTAATCCCTAAAACCAGACACATATGAACAAGGACAAGAAATTTCAGTTCCACTTCTTGAGAGGCAACTTTAACTGAGATCAGTATTTTGAGGTCACGGATTTATAATTTATAACACCTTATTTACAATACATGAAGACTGGCAGAGCTTAAATAACAGTATACCATTCTTGTACAGAAAAAGCAAATTACTTTTCTTCCAAAGTCAACTTCTTACCGAGGGAAAGAGGACCTCTCCCTTTCCAGGTACTCTCCCAGTGCCTTTTGGATCTTCCCAAGCAAGTCTGCCAGCCTCTCCAGTGATCTTTGCACACCTTGAATGTTGAGAACATCCATCACAAGTGGAGATTTGGACACCTTTTTCATGAGCGCCAGAAATTCAGTGCTGATGCTGCAAGGAAAATAACAGTCCTTCAGTGTAAATTCACTAAGTGCAGGCCTACAGATCTCCAGAGTTATTTCCCTAACATTGCAGCTATGCTGTAGAACACAAGGTTATACTACAAATAAAGCTCTTCATTTATTTCAAAATAACCACTGCCAAAAAATACAGCTGCTTTGAGAAGTTAACTCCATCAATTTCATGCTGAAGGCCTAATTTTCTTCATTTCTTGCAAAGATGCATCAAAGTGACTCTTTGACGCTTGCAATAAATGTGGAATAAATAAGGACAAATCAATGACTTAAAGTGGAGGAAGAAAATGGCACTTTAGGGTGAAACCAAAGGCTGTGGCAACAGATGTAAGCTGGCTTTGTAACAGGCACAAAGCTGGAAAAAATCTAAAATTAACTGACTGGAATTCAGAAAAAAAAATCACCTGAATTTCAAACAACTTGTTGTATTTCCTGTTACCTTCTTTATTGTAAGTTATTTTCTGTCACTCTTGCTGACTGGCAGTTTTAGCTTTATTAATTTGCTAAATGAACCCCAGTTTGCAGCAGGGTTGTATTCCAACCAGATCAGGTATTTCAGCTTAGGAAAATGCTACACTGAAGTTATGAAGTGGTAGACCTGTTCAGCTAAGCAAGAAAGGGATAAAGCAATTAAAAATTACCTCTGGAACCGCTGGGTCTCCACTGGCAGTAAGTGCTTGATGTCTGCACTACCAGTGAAGATACCCTCCAAGTAGACCCATCGCCTCTGGACATCTATCCAGACATCAAAGAGTGCCATGATACGGTTCAGTTTATCTTCCCAGCTGAGGGCATCCTCCTCAAACACCTGAAGTTCAAATGGTGCATTAACACTCATTTTAATAATACCAGGACTGCTAATAACTGTTAGTAGAAAGTCACTTAAGAGTAAGAATACATATGCAATTAATTGTCAACCTAAATATAAGACAGGAATCAGTATTAAATAATGAAGATTGTTCAGCTTTTCTCTCCATTTTACCTTATAGTATGGTGACAGCTTCATAGCAGACACACTATTAATGTGCTCTTTCACTTTGTTGAAAAGGTCATCCCAACCTCGAATCAATCGACATTTGTTCTGATAATTGACCAAATCCAGTTCATAGGTGTTCCACACTTCTCTTATCTGAAGGAAAAGACAGGTGAGATATTACACCAAAAACATCTGCTTTAGCATGATTACAAAGTAGAAACTTATTAGGAATATCAGATTTCTCTTCTGATGATGAGTTTATGCTCAAGTTCTGATGATGATCCAAGGATGCTGAGTTTATGCTCAAGTTGTTGTTAAAGACAGCACTACTCACATTTTTTGCACTCATTACTGAGGACTGCTCTTCCAAAACGATTCAAGTTTCGTCACCAGACTCTTTCATAGATTTACATTGTTCCCAAATAACAGTGTTCCATGGAGCCTGAGCACTTCTATCAACAGCTTAGATAGATGAGTTTACTACCTAAGTGTCACCTGACAGAAAGGCTTTGACCTGATATTACGTGCATACACAGCAGAGTTGATACTAGCCTGTTTCAAGAACTCCTCCAAAGCCATTTCTCCCTGAG
This sequence comes from Odontophorus gujanensis, assembly GCA_013399175.1. Lineage (NCBI taxonomy): Eukaryota > Metazoa > Chordata > Aves > Galliformes > Odontophoridae > Odontophorus > Odontophorus gujanensis. The sequence goes on along the minus strand of VXAB01002804.1, from coordinate 106,153 downwards.
CCACGAGAAGTACATCCTTGACGATTGCTTCATTTCTCTGTAAATCCACATCCCAGATCTGCCCCAGGGTCAGTTCTGAAACAACCCAGTTAACGTGAAGCCTCTTCATCAGCTGTTTCCAGTGACGATCTTTGAGCGCCTCCGATTTCAATTCAATAACTAACATGTTTATCTACACAAGACAAGAAAGCACGTTACAACTTGGAACATGAACTATAAATTCAGACGTTTTAGAAAGGAGTGTAATTTACCTTCATGTAGCCTTTCAGAAGTCTCTGAACGTACTCATAGGAGGCATACTGTCGCAAGCGGGCAGGGAAATTCTTCAGTTGGTTCAGCAGGCCATCTAGGTTTTGTCGAAGCTGTTAGTAACACAAATAAATGAAATATTTATCTGCGTGTACAATTGCATTCATAAAAGTAAATGTCTTATTTCAGAGAGGCTTCTATGAAAATACAAAGCAGTAATCTACAGTACAGCTTTTTCAATGCTGTAGTTATTTGTGTAAGATGTGGTCTCTCTTGCCGAGAATACAATTTTATTTGTCCAATTAAGATTTATGAAATGGTATTGTTATAAGCAGTTTATATAGCTTAGTGCTCCTATTGCTTTCTACCCTTTGAACACTTAAAATTGATGCTGTTCATCCACCTGTAAGTTGAAGTTCCCCTATTGTGGTCCAACAGCCTAAAGACCAGCATAGCACATATATATGTATCTACATATACATTATCTCAGTATACAGTCCAATCTCATTACTGGAATCACACTGCAGGACTATGTAACTTGTGACAAATGCTGTGGTTTTAAGCTCAGCATTTAAAGAAACATGCTCATGAGATGCAGGCAAAGGAACAAAACCACTGTAAATAATCTAGAATGTGACAGCTGAGCACTTATATCTCAAGAAATTGCTTCTTAATTCACATATGCTTTCAGCAGATTTATCGTTTGTGTGTTCAGTAGCACAATACCTTGCGAGGCTGCACAGAAACCCACGGCTGCTCTTTCATCTGATCAATCTGCTCCCACACCTTTGACAGTTCAGACCAGACACCTTTGAGATCTTGCAATTCTTCTAGGGCTACCTATAGTGAAAAAGGAACCAAATATTGGCAATTAGTTTCAATTTCCTCACAGTCTATAGTGTGGGGGAGTTAGAAAGAATCTTTCAACATCTCAGAAACAATCCGATATCTTGCCAATTCCACAAAATCACAACAGCAAGTGACCCAGAACAGACTCTTGCATTTTCGGTCACATAATAAACTTTACAATAGTAAGGCAGACATAGAAGATGTGGTGAACAATCTTCTAGGCTAGAACAGGTTAACAGTAGTGACTGCATCTTGTCACTATTACTTAACAGATTACAAGTCACTTTCCAAAAGAAAGAGAGAAACGAAACTGAACCATTCTGCCACAGGACTGACAAGAAGCTGTGTGAATAGGTTATACCTGGACGCGTTCTTCACTGCCGCTGAGCAATCCTGTGTCTGTCAGTTCCAGAGCCTCCTTGGCCTTTGCACACTTCTCACGATCATCTTTCAGCCTTCCAAATTTTCCTTCATAAATGGTAAGAGCCTGAAGAGCCTCTTCTGGACGCAAGTTGCCCTAAAGTTTGGAAGAGATATTAATCCGAAAAGCCAACAGACAAGTTGAAACTAACTGAAAAGCAAGAACGGAATACCAAATGTTTGTCTGCCTCATTTTTTTTTTTTTGAACACTTCAAGTATGCTGATATGAACGCTACATACAAATCCAGAAAAAGCCTTATCCTACTTTTAAGTGTAGTTTTTTTTTTTTGCTTTAGCGAAATATTACTTTTGAGGAGGGGAAAAAATGCAAACAAACACAACTCTTCAGAATCTTTCTACATACACACCCTCCTACTGATAATTTTCTTGGTCAAAATTCTGTTAGTAACTACAGTTGCCTTGCTTTTTGTACTTGAGACATTTCACATTCGAAGGGTAAACTTACCTCCATCACCCACATAGTACGTCAATGAACAAAGAATAACAGAATAACAGTCACAAAACGACTTTTATCATCATGCATAATGAAAAACAGCACAAAAAACCCAAACCCCAACATTAAAATAAGCTGCCTACTTCCTGTAGAGTGCTGAAAAACTACCTCAGCTGGTGAATGAATATTATCTTTACTCACTGTTACAGGTTTTGTTTTCTCCCAGTCTGCTAGCAAGTCAGTCGTTCTGCTCTCTACTGCCCGATCCTCTTGAACTATCTTCATCTGCAAGTTTGCTACTTGCTGCTGAATGGCAGAATCCTTCCGACGCATGATGTCATTAAAGGCACCCCATTCTCCCTCAATGTTGTCAATGTACAGCCAAGAGGAAGGAAACTGGAACCTTTGTTTCTCAAGCAACCGCTGACCATTGCGATACAGCTGTAGGACACAGCGATTCTAAGTTAGTTTCATCTTTTTAACTGGTATTGCAAGACTAAATACTCAGCACATTTTAACAAGCACTATAGATTCCTCAAAATATGAAGTTAAAGTCTATTCTCAAGAGGACCTGAATGAGGTGATGCTATGCTTGAATGTCACTGTAAGAGCGAAACCTCACATTCTCAGAGGAAAGAAGCATTGAGCAAGGCAACATACCTCCACTTGCTTTTCAAACTGTTTGATTTTACGTTTCAGGGACTGCACGTATGTTATGAATGTCACTGCATCCGATGTGCTGGCAGTATCCACTGAATGCTGCTCCAGTTCTTGACGGGACTGTGTGGGGCAGTAAGTCAGCATTTTAGAAAACTAAAACAAGTCAATCTGAAAGTGAAAAACCAGAGAGAGACAAGTCTTACCTTAGAAATTTGTGAATGAAACTCTGTCATATTCTGACCAAGCATCTGGCCAAACTTGCTGAGCACTTCCTTGTGCCAGGAGTCATACTTCAAATTCACCTTTGATTGTACCTACAATTGAACAAGGTTACATAAAGTTATTAGTCTTCTTACTTCCTGTTACACGCCCATTCTGAATTTTAATGCATTTGTCACAATCAATAACTGCCATTTCTTACCTTTCCATAGTCTATCACAACAGGTCCAAATTCCTTTCTAGTTTCTGCATTGTCAAATGTTCCTCTTGCCTTTCTTATTTGAACTAGAAGGGCTTGCCACTTATTTAGGTCCTCTCCAAGGCGGTTGTATATGTTTTCAGCCTGCATATCCCACAGGCACTGGTACTGCAGCCAAACCTAATAAAGAGATTTCACAACGCTTTAAACTTTTCCAGTACATTCTAAAGGATGCTTCCCTCCAGCCTTGAAAATTCTTTATTAAAATGAGCAAAATCCACGTTCATTAGAAGTGTAGCATCACGTAATGTCAGCCTCCTACCTTGACATACTGCTCCACCTCAGTCACAATTCCCTCAACAGCATAGTATGACTCCTCCAGGGCTGCAGGGCCATCAGGCATCCGAGTTAAAGCATTACGATAGAACTTCTCTTCCTCAGACAGCTCATAATGCACACCAACCTGGGAACCATGTGTGACACATGTGAACTTTTAGTGTACTTGAATTCAAACCTTCAGTAACACACTAAGGCAAATATGTGCAAAGCAAAGAAGAACTGATCAGACTTACATATCGACACTCACCTGGTATCTCTGACTTTGAATTCTTGGTAACGACAGGATTACTGTCTTCCATGAAAACAACTCTTGATAAAGTTTGTACCTGCACTCTTCAATTGGTGGATTCAAGTAGATCACCTGGTTGGTTATTCTGAGCTCGTGCACAATGTTCTGCAGGAAAAGTGAACATCCTCACTTCTATTAGAAAATGCTACTACAACCCACAGTGACAATAATTTGGGACTTCACAACATAGCACACACTCTTAAAAAGCAACTAACACTTAACATGGGTAAAGCTTAGTATTTCTTCAAAACCAGATGCAGAAAAAACAACTTATCTCACATAACAGCCTCAGCAAAAATCACTGCACTGAATAATCAGCAACAAGGGAAAAAAAACGAACAGCCCACCCCACCCCACCCTGAACAAACAAAAAGTCACAAAGCAAAATACCAACTACTTACTTTGATCTTGGGTTCTCCACCAGGCTTATGACTCACTTGTGGAGCATCTGTATCCATGTCAACTTCTGCTTTGTCATCTGCTTGCCCCAGAAGAACTTGGGTCCATGCTCTCAGCCCAGCTTGCAGGCGAACACCCAGGATTCTTTCAATCTACAGAAATTGAGTCATGTTGGAGAAAAATTGCACAGTACTGCATAAGGAGCCTCGCTGTCAACATACTCTGACATCAAATACACTCTGATGTCTCAAAGAGCCAAGTGCCCCTTTATCAAGCAACCACAAGAGATATAAGAGTTCTGCTAGGCCTTTGGTGAACATCAATTCAAAGTTTTTGTTGTTGTCATGGACTCCAATGGAATTAAGCAATTTGAACTGCTTTAAAGTTGACCTAGTGTCCAACAATCTAAGACTTAACAGTTCTAAAACAGTCTTCACTACCAACATAGTGCATTTTCTCCATCCCTATTATTATTATTCCTAAAGATAACAGCTGAAAACAAGCAAGTCTTCCATCTTCTGCACAAATATTTCACACCCAATTGTAACGTTTCCTCCAAATACATACTGCTTGATTTGAAGCCTACCTCCATATCCAGCTTATTGACCCAGATTGGCAAGTTTGAATATGAATGAAGATTTAAGTCATCCACAGCTTTCTGAACCCTGTTCAAGATTTCAGAGAAAGTCTTGTGATCATACACGCATGTTTCCAGTGATCTCACTTCCAGGTCTATTTTCTCTTCAATAATGAGCAGGTCATCCACCTAAAGAAAAGGTTACAGAAAAAGAGAATGTTTAGTTTGAAAGGTTAGAGAGACAATAATATCAGAGCAGAAATAGCCAGTCAGTTTTTCTGATTTGGATGCACTAAATCCATTTCAGTCGTACTAAAATATCCATTTAGTTGCCCAATTTGCGTTAACTCAATTGGCCACTTAACTGAAGAGCTACTGAAGCGATACTGAGTAGCTATCAAAGTCCACTTTTGTTTAATGACCCATTGGAGAAGTAGTAAAGTTAAGAACAACTGCAGAATTTGAAAGCTAAGTGGTATAACAAACCTTTTCCTGGAAACTGAAGACAGTCTCAGCCAAACGCTGCACATATGGATCAAGCTTGTATGATTCCCACACAAGTGCAATTCCTTCTGCAATCAAAGCCTGCACCTCCTTTTTCAACCCAGCAACCAGAAGTGAGATAGTATTACGCTCTTCTACTTTCTCACATGTTCGTTCGTATGTACGGACACTTTCAATCAGAGAAATGGCAAATGGATAGAGCTGGTTTGCCTGGTGAGCTTTGTTGACAATTGCTAGAGGAACACGGAAACCCAGCCACTTCAGGTTCCGCACTTCTTTTGAAAGTGTAATTATTTCTGGAAGGAAGTTGACTTTCAGTTTTAGGACATTTCCACTTCGGCCTCTAACACGAGTGCTTTCAATGGTGAAGATACGACCAGACACGCCAAGATTGCGCTGCTGAACTTTTCTTGCCCAGTCATCAAAGATCTCCTGAGTGTTGAGCTTCATGCGAAAGCTATCTCCATCTTGCTTCAGTTTCTGACCCTCTACATGGTTCTCCCAGCCTTTGCCAAGGACGTCCTCAACACGCTTCATGTAGGCAGTGAGCTGTCTGTCAATCTGTTTCGCCCAAATTATAGACCCAGACACCGGAGGCAAGTCGTGGACATGACTCATTTTACAAGCTTGACTTTGTGGGTATTGTACCTTAAATTTGTCATGAAGAGACTCAATATCATCTTTCACACGCTGAATCAATTGTGTTTGATATTCACGAATGGCACCTCGAATGTGAGGCCTGACAAACAGGGCGTTAAACCGAGAGAAGATCCTGAACATTTCATTGGCATTCTTCGCTGTACCAAGCTGGTCTCTCAGACGGGCAGTAATTCTTGTTTCAACCCTATCGATTCTTTCATCGTATCGTTTCATTGCTGCCTCCCAAGCTTCGGTACCTTCTTTGGAAACATCTAACCCATCCACTTCCTTGACATTCTCGTAAGCAAGATTGACTTCTTCAATGGCATTAGCATCTGCAGCATCAAAAAGTACTTCTGCTACTTTCATATCTTGAGGTTCAGGTACATCTCCTTGATTTTGTTGGGCAACAGCAGTTACCTGCATTACAAATCAGTTTGTGAGTCAGCTGCCTCAAAATTCACTCAGAAACAGCTAAACCCGGCCTGTTCTCATGAGCATTGCAAGAAACTTAGCAGATCAGTACCCAAACCCTTAGCAGAGTTCTAGTAAAACTTCAGATTTAAGTTCAATGAAGAATACAACAAACTAATTGCTTTATAAACTTCCACCACTACGCAGCATAATCTTGTTTTTCACTATGTCCTAGCCAAACTCACGTATATACACATTACTCTGTGTGTGTATATACACACTAATTAATCTTCTCTATTTTAAGTCTTGACTTGCTGTGCTTATCAACGCAAATATAGTCACACACAATCTCAAATATGTCAGTTAAGACTTTCAGCAAGGGTTTATAAACAGACTGATTCTGGAAGTAGGAAGTGGTATGTTTGTCTATTACTGGTGACCTTTTAAAGCAACAGAGAACGTGTTTTTGGAAGAGAAAGTGAATTTTCAACTTGAAGAAGTATCTCCTGAATTTACATTTAACTCAATCTCTTTAGACAGAAGAGCAGGTCTGCAGAAGTAGCCTCTGCCAGGTTGTCACTGAAGTTTCATTTCCATTCTCATGCTACTCTTCTACAGAATTGTAGCAGCACAATGCAACACGATGGAATGTTAAGACAGACAATGAAATAACTAGTGGAAAAGTTGAACATCTGACACGTGGATACCATGACTAAGCACTTACAGTCACCTAGTTTAATATTAACATCCCCTTTCCTCTGCCATCATTACATATATTGCCTGTAAGCAAGAAATCACAAAGCACTTCTACTTGGTAACAATCAAGACTATTACCTGAGGTCGCAGGACTCTCACAATAACTGCCCTCAGCTGCTCATGCTGACGCCTGAACTTCCTCATCTGATCGAGACGAGACTGGAGTTTCCTATGAGCAGGACTGATACGCCACACCATCTTCAGGTTCTCTTCCCTTTTTCTTTTCACAATATCTCTTAGCAGAACTTGTAGCTTCTCATATTCATCATCCCAGGTTTGGAAAACTTCGAAGCACGCAATCATTACCTGAAGAAAGTTTGAGGATGTGAGCTTTAGCTACCAAATGAAGTACCTCATTATAGTCACCACTCAACACAAAAGCACAGTCTTTGCCACTACCAATGCAAAACCCATGAGTATACCTTTTCAAACTCTTCATAGGCAACATGCATCAGCTTTCTGGTTCCCAATACTTTAAGCAGCTGGGAGCTCAGGTCTCTTGAGATAGCCTCCACTAAACGCAATGCCCTTTGGATTGGATACTTGGTGTTTCTGATTTTTCTCAGATGGGTAAATATTGCAACGAGGGCCTGCCTTATTTTGTCCAGCTCGGTAGCAGACAGCAAGTCATTGAGCGGAAAGTCTTTCATCAGTGGATTATAGTCATTCACAGTTTCCAGAGCCTGTTTTAGACCTAAAAGCAATAGAAGTGGTTTTGACTTAGAACTTTTTGTTAATCCAATCTGCACAAGACAGCAGCTTAAACTAGACCAACATTCCTCTACACAGCACTGTTCTTTGTACTGTACTGATGCTTCAGAACAGGCTGAGTTCCAGAGGACGCCTGAAGAAGATGAAGGTAAAGAGGTTTAAGGAACAGGTATTTTACCTGTGTCTGTATCAAAGCTGACTGTAGCATGAAAACGCTTGCCATGTTTCAGAATATCCAGAGTTAAAAGAACTTCCGGGCTTTCACGTTTTTCCTGAATTCGATACAAAGCACGCTCCAAGTTCAACCAGAAGCTGATCTCCTGCAACGCAGTGCCTGACGCGGGGTCTCGATCTAGTTTGGTCACCTTGACATTAAAAGAAAAGAAAAAGAAGGGAGTGAGGAAGGAAAAAAAAAAAACAATTCACATGGTCTGGTCTACCTGTAAAAGTTTGCTCTATTACTAAATATAATCGAGACATATAACATCCACTACTGTTCCCAAGGAGAAATAAAAAAAAGTAGATGCTAATTCCAAGTGCAAGCAGAACAGCAGTCCTTTCGTGCAGTAACAGGCAGCAGTACAACAGATTAGGACACAGAAGTGGAGTTAACTATTCTGAAGCGGTTGTGGATGCACATGGGGAAATGTCAGAACAAAACAAAAAAGTGCTGCTTCTCTCAGTGTGTTGCACAGATTTGAGGAATGGTTACAAACTTCACTAGGAAACTGCCACTTATGTACAGATATCTTTTCCAGTAGAGAACACAGTCACATTCTCAACTGTCTGCAAGGGAATTTAGACTAGTCCCAGTATTTAGACAAGGCTTAGTCCAGTCTAGACTTAGACCACAGAAAAGCAGTTTCAGATCTCCAGAGTATCCTGCATGTAGTAATGTATCACCAGTCACACTGTGAAGACACACAGAGGAATTCTGCACAGTAGTGGAGAGCAGCTCTCTCACACAGTCTGGCACTTGTCTTTTTACCTTTTGTATCTCTCTAATCCAGCGATTGACACCAGACTGCAGCTGATTAAGGAACAGGGGATCCTCAGCCTTCTCACCAAAATCTGTAACCTTTGGTTTTTCTCCACGTTCGTAACACTGCTTGGCAACATTAGTAATGGTAGCGTGAATTGGCAGACTGATCTCTGGAATTTCAATATTCTGCTGCAGATGCAAGAGGCCCATTTCAAGTTCTGCAATCTTCTTCTCAACTGAAGGAGCCATCTTATCGCCATCCCTGAAAGAGCACAGAGCACTCCATTTCCGTACAGAGTCAAAACTAAAACCACCCATGACACATTAAACGTAGTAAAATTACTTCCCCTAGGTCAGCAGTAGCTGTGTGTGTATACAGCTACACACTTTCACTTATGACTTGCCTAGAACAGTCATTGTCTTTTTTTTTCACTAAATGCTCGCTTTTATCTGTTAGCAGAGAAGTGCAGTATTGATATTGAATTACCTGTCTGCTTTGCCAGATTCTCTGATATAGGACTTGAAAAAGGGAGCGACAGCACTGCTGATGAAAGAGTGTAGTGTTTCATATGGCGAATCTTCACTGAGAGTGAGCACTCTCAGCTGGAATGACACTGGTTTGTCAGCATCAATCACTGGTGTGCGCTTAATGAATGCCAGGCTGCAGAACAGAGAGGAGAGATTTACCACCTGAAACTTGGGAGACAGAACAGCTTCAACCTGACTGCCAGTTCAGTACACAGGACATAAATGCTAACCTCCATCTCATACTTCACAATCCTGCTTCTGGGGCTTGAAAACAAGTTCTCCATTAAGTACATCTTTATTCTTAAGTATTCAGTTGTCACTAAGCACCCACTGCACATGAACACTCAGAGGCACTCAAGTTTGTAAAAGGAAAGCGACATGTAATGGCCAACCAAAAACAGATTACTGAACACTGCAGGTATGCTATATTTATACATACACAGATTAAATAAAAGCACATTTCCTTTGAGTTTGACCTCAGAACTAGAAGTTCTCAAGTCCATCCCTTTCAGCCTTGTGATGCATTTGTTTTATCAGAGCCCAAAGACTGAAAACCCACTGCCTCACCTGAATAAGCACACTACATTAAGCATGAGTAAATACTGATTATCTGCCTGCTTGTGTAGGTTTGGCTTTAATAGGGTAAAAACATCAAGATCAGTTTTAGCAACTCACCTGTTTGACTTTATTCCATAATGAATGTCATTGCTGATACTATAGGAAATGAACTCTTTTTCCTCTTCTCCTTCATCTCCCACATCCTCTGCAAAAAATATGCTATGTATAAAGAACACTTTATTTTAAAAACATCTGTCACCCCCTCTCAAACATCTGCTACCACCAGACTGTTTTCTAATCTTTAATTCCTATATCAACTTTGCATGCAATACAGCTGGAGTTAAACTGTGCTTTGCAATACTCCTTGCAGGCACGATGGGTTCATCGGTTCTGTAGTACAACCCCACTAAATTTGCTAGTTGCCACAAAGCAAAACAAATATACACCCCAAAAAACCAATGAAAAACAGCAACAAAAACAGTGAACATCACAACAAGGATACTATAACCCACGTCCACCTTATGAAACTGAATGAAACCTTCTGTAGTACAGAAAATGTACTGCACTTATTTGCGGGAATATGCTCCAGGACAGCTATATTTCAGGAAGAAGGCAAAATAAATCACTTTTATTTCCTTACACACTGCTTTGTACTTTCAGATTTTCTTTTTGAAAACGATTTAGAAGCTAAGCCAGAACAAAAGGAACAACAAACCAACACACCACAGCCCCCAGGGGTGGCCGGGCAGTACTGCAGCCCTTCTTATCAGATGATGTAATTCCTGGGGATGCGTGGAGCTGTGCTGCAATGCAGAGGTTTCCATGCAGGTTACGCCCCGCAGGGGGACACGCCCTGATGCACCGCACTCTTCTTCCATTTCATCCAGCCCTGCATACGAGGCACACTCTGAGGCTGCAACCCTGAGCACCAGGTGCGTGGCCAGGCAGCAATACCGCACCAGACACACGTGAAAGCTGCTGGCAGGCTGCGTAGCAAAGAATATGGCCTTACATTGTGTCACTCAGAAACACAGTCTCTGTGCAGCTGTATTTCGTTCCCAAATTTCAACAGAAATATCGTTTTTAACAGCGTCAGAATAAACCACCCCTGTATGCTGCTGGGTTCGATGCAGGGTGGGGCAGGTCAGCAAATCCACCTCCCAAACAACTGCTATTAGCTGCAAACATACTGATGGCAGCGGCTCCTGCGCACAGCACGCCCGCATTCAGCTTCTGCAACACACATCAAGTTCCAGCTGCACTTTTAGTCACGGATACGTGAAAACGCCTGGAGCGAACTCACTGCTCCCACTCCCAACAGAGGACGACCGACCCTACGAGGACCGCAGAGCTCACTGACGCCCTGCGGACCCTTGCAAACCTCCTTACTGAGGCTGACCCCGCACAGGTCTTTCGTCTAGAAAATTCTGCAGTGCTGAGCCAGGGTACGCAGCGGGGATCGCCTGGCGGTATAAACAGCCGCGTTACAAAGCAGCTCGTGCCCTTCCAGCGTCCGTGGCTCTGGATCCCGCGCCCAGAAGGCGGCGGAGGGGAGCCGGACCCGGCGCAGCCCCGCACCCGCCCCGTCCCTCCGCGCCCCGCTCCCTCCCCACAGCCGCCATTTTGTGATGGCGTGATGGCGGCGGGCGCGGGCCCTCGCCTCACCTTTGAGGGTGGAGCGCTCCACCAGCACCGTGTGGACCTGCGGGTCGGAGAGGAACTTGCGCATATGTTCCACGGCGCCCTTCTCCTCCAGGGCCGCCTCCAGCACCGCGGGGGCATCGCCGCCGTCCTCCAGCAGCAGCGGCACCAGCTTGCGCAGGTGCTTCTGCAGCACCGACACGTCGGCCACGTTCTGCACGGCCGAGCCCGATACCTCCATGCCGCCCTCCTCGCCGCCGCCGCCGCCGCCGCCGGAGTCGGACATGCCGAGGCACGAAACACCGCCGCGCTCCGCCCGCTCCGGCGCCGCCCGCCGCGTTATAACGGCCGCCTCAGCACCGCGGGGCAGCCTGGGACGGGCGGGGCGCTCCGCCCCGGGGCCGGGCAGCGGGGTGCTGCGGCACTGCCACCCCCGCCTTCCTTAAACGAGACGCGGCACCGAGTGTTTGAATCGATTTGTTTCTTCTGAAGGAGCCAAGGAGGAAAACCCTCCCGCCACTCGTTGTCCGCAGTCGCCATCGTGGAGTAGATGAATCTTTGCTCCAGCTTTTCACCTTGAGCGCTTCGTTGTTGACTAATAAATCATGGAGTGGCTTCTGAGGGAAGGGGACCTCGCACATCATGCAGTTCCTCCCCTTGCTGCAGGCTCTGAACACCTGCAGGGGTCACCCCTCAGCACGAGGAATTGCTTTCTGCCGTCTCATCTAAACCTACTCTGTTCCAGTTCAAAGCTGTTATTCTTCGTCTCACCACATCTTTCCCTCTTTAAGCCCCTTTCACATAGCACTAGGCTGCCTCCTTCCCTGAGCACTAGGTATCCAAGCCACCTGAGTTCTATTAAATATGTCATTAGCTGTTCTTTAAGTGTTCAGTACAACACTCCCCTATTTTCCATCTGAAGGCCAGCTTGTTCACACACTTCTTTCTGGCTGCCCAGGGGGGTTGTGGTCTCCTTCTCTGGAGATATTCAAGACTCGCCTGGACGCCTACCTGTGCGACCTACTGTAGGGAACCTGCTTTGGCAGGGGGTTTGGACTCAATGATCTCTAGAGGTCCCTTCCAACCCCTATGATTCTATGATTCCATTTAATAAGGAAAATAAAGAGCTGTGTCAAGCTGCACTCCGCCAAAGACCCGTAGCTAGGTCCTGCCTTGCTGCTTCCCACTGGTGGGAACACCCACCTGTCATATCCACATACAAAACATCAGTTCAGGCCAAGGATCCAAAAAACACAGGCTAAATGAACACCTTGGCTCAAGCATGACCTGGCATCTCAAAGGAGTTAACTGAAGCTACGCAGCATGCTCACTCTTCTAAACATCTGTTACCTGCTGCACCAAAATGTCATCACCTTTCTTTGTGGCTTACACGGGAAGATACAATATCATTACTCTAGAATTGCTGCTGGGAAGAAATGAGAGTAAGAAAAGTGAGTTAAGGAAGTATGGAGGAGAAAGCAGGACAAAGATAGGAAATAAGTGAATTATTTATATCAATTGCTGCCAAATCTCCCCTCCAAAAAAGCAACAAACCCCCCCCCCCCCCCCAAACCTAAAATGCAGCAAGTCTTACATTTAAGGATAAAGTAAATACCTCACAAGACCATACAGTAAAGGAACAAGTCTAGGATTCTGCTATGTTAAATGCCAGACTTACTTGCAACCAAAAGGCAGTTTAAATAAGACACTTCCTACTTCTGTAACCACCTTACCCTCATCTTACTGTGTGAGGGGAGGGAGAGGGGGCTGGGAAGTGCTGTGAGTAAAAAAATCCAAATTAAAGACAAAATAACTAGATAACTTTTTTTTTTTTTTTCCCCTGCACAAGTTCTCATGCTGAGGTAAAGCATGGAAAGAACAGGCTTTAGTTTGTTCAATCTAGGGGAACAACAGTTTGCCTTGACCTACCTCTGGTAGATACTAGTCATTTTAGTAATGGAATACAAAGAAAGCCTCAGAATTCCAAAGCTTTACAGAAGCTTCCCACAGGCACAAATGAGAAAAATTAAAAGGATTTTATTCATCATGATTTAGAACATTTTTGAAGGCCAGTTGCCTGAGTTACAGAAAATCATGTAACTTCCACCCTCACCCCCCCACTCCCCGTTCTGATGCTAACTCTTTCCTTAAGTGATTTCCTCAATCTTTCAATTGGGCATCTTCTCATATTTGCTATATACTTTTGAAACTTTTAAAAATTAAATACTCTAATACTCTCACTCACCTTTACATCATGAGTGGACAGTGGAAAATTTCACAAGTGTTATAAATAAGAGGAGAATAATAGTATTCAGTAAGTTTAAGTCAAATCCCTACTTTTCAGATTAAATGGCAAGTGATAAGCAGTGTTTGGAGCCTTGTAAATCACTGCACAATAATTACTGGGGATTAGCTGAAATATTACATCTCAATTAGGGAGAGATGGCACTAATAAAATCTGATGTTCAAAAGTACTGCAGTAGGGATTGAAGAGGAGAAAACAGGAGCACATCACCACAGGTAGAAGTTACTCATCAACCCATACTACGCACTCAAGTGAAACTTGCCATGTTTATCTTGACAGTTTAAATGAACGTGAAAAAACCAACCAACCTTTCTGCTTCATGTTTGCTTTTCTTCCTACTCTCAACTCTTCCTGCCTAGCTTGCCTCTATCACAACTCACTGACTTCTGCCAATTCATTTCATCTTCTGAGTGGAGCCATGCCAAACCAGCCCATTTTTCTTCTCATCATCTCAGAGCTCAATTTCAGCAAACAATACAAGCTGTTCATTTCCCTGCATTCAGTAGTAAGCTGGCAGTATTTGAGGCCAAAACAAAGCAAAACCAACAGAAATACTTCACAAAAAAAAAAAACAACAAAAAAACCAAAGAAACAACCAAAAACCCAACCCAAAAAAACAAAAAACAAGCACTTATTTCCCCCACCTGTAAATCGACAGTGAGAATACTACAAAAAAGCATACTCATTAATAGAGTAAGATCTTCACACTAGGGTGGACTCCTCTTAGCATGGTCTTCTGGACCACAAGAATGCCTAAGACAGCTCTAAGCAAAATACATGAATCTCCCCTCCCTTGTATCAAAACACTGGAAGCTCTCCCCTCAAAAACCCTAGGCTGGGTGCTCATGTAGCTTCACATTTTGTCCCTGCAGCCCTCCACTCGTGCAGGAGTGAATGCAGTCCCAGGTTCAGAGAAAGGAACCTTCCTTCAATCACGCTACTCTTTATTTACATGAGAAAGGAATAATTATCATTATCTTCCATAGCTACACAGGGAATTCCCCCTTGGGAATTTTTTTTTTTTTAATATGTAGTACTTAACAACGTCTTTACCTAATAAGGTAAAGATAGCATAAGCCAAGTCTCATCATTTAAGAGAAGCTACAATCCAGTGAGATCCTAAACCAATCAACCAAACTGATATATATGTGCTTTGTTAGGGTTTTCTGTTTGTCTGGTTGGGGATTAAATATATACAACACATAAACCAACAAACAGCTATTTGTTTCAAAGTCAGAACTTCTCTCTTATTCTTGCCACCTGGCCACTCACCCACCACACCATACTCCTTGATTTTTTGGCTACTTCACTTGAAGCCTGTCAACATAAATGTTATAAGGAAAAACACGGAATGGAATATCTTCTGTATTTGGAGACTCGAGATTTATCAAGCTCTTCTCAGTACTGATAACTGTTCTTAAAGTTGCTTGGTGTTTTTTTTCCTACAGAATAACCATTACTCCCAATTATTTTATTAATATTACTAACATTAGTAGTCCTCCCATTTTCTCTGTGAAGCTTATGAAAGTCTTTCACACAGCTCAATTCTTCAAACTATGATAATCTGAGCATCCCCCAAAGGCCCTGTGCTAAATATATTTTCATGATGAGCAAGTAAAATTCACATGTTCTTTATTTGTCCATATAATACACCATTAATCCTTTTTTTTGTTTGTTGGTTTGTTTTAAAATTAGATAAGAGCAAAATTAAATGTCAGGTGTATGAAGTTCTTCAGAAACAATGTCAAAACAAAAAACTGAATTACAAAATGTTAAAAAATATGTCGGTACATTTGAACTTAACATTCCACTACTGCATAATGTTACAGATATTGTCTAATGAAAAATAACTGTGCCACTTACCTATTTTTGCTGTTTCTAGGAACTTTTTATTCTGTACATAGGACAATTCTGTACAAAATATGAAGTCTACATTTTTATTACTTATTACCATAAAACAAGGTACAATGTATGTACAATATTAAAATGAAGCCATACTGAAGCCACACTAAAAAGACACTTGTAATATTACTTTTGACATTCCTGATGTACAGGTGTAATTTTGGAGAACAGGGAAAGGTGTCAAACACAGAACTTTATGAAGAACAACAGTCACCAAAATTCCACTTGTATTTTTCTTTTTGTTTTTGTTTTTTCATTTCAGAATGGTTTAGTAAAGGCTTATAAGTACATAATTATTGATAATAAACGTGCTAAATTAGTGGTGATAGATTTTGGAATATTGCCTAATAAAACGATGAGTGGCCCCAAACCTCAAATATGAATTTGTGTGAAATTTAAGTCTCTAGAAATAGCATATTTCCCTTTTTTGGTGAGTGTTTATCTTCAATAAAGAACAGAAATTAAATCTAGACAGTGAAAAATGTTCTTATACGTTGAGCATCACACAGTCGATCAAACATTGATATATATTTCTTTTTCTTCCCTTCCTTGGGTAACACAATTCCTTTCAGCAACCTCTTGCACAAACATACCGAACACCCAAAATCAAAGGTAACTGATAACCTACCAGCTAAAGATGGAAGTTCAAACAATGGTATATCAAAATACATAGACACTGCTTTACGCAATTAAAAAAGCACCCTTTTTCCCTCAAAAGGAGAAGGCATCTTTAAACTGTTCTAATAGAGTTTATCCTAATGGTAAAGCATATTCTTTTTCAAGTTTTACAGGAAATGTTTCAGACACAGTGGACATTCCACTTACAGGTTGGGTTGGTCTTTAAATTTAGTTCTTGTAAGCCAATATCTACCACTGACAACTTTCTTCCAAGAGACAACATAACAAATATTGGAAACTGTATGTTAAATGCAACCAACAAATAGCAGGCACAGCATCTGCACGAGGTTACTATGAATGTCTGCTTTGTGCAATATTTTTATGGATGCAGGAGACATTATACTTCCTTAAAAAATAAAACAAAACTATTTTTAAAGAAGCCACATTTTTATCTCTTTATGCATCAAGACATTAAACATTAAGTTATATCATGTTACTGCCAGAGACAAAGGAAACTAATCACCCATTTAGAATAGCAGAACACATTTCAAACAGCTTGTAAGCAGGATAAGTAAGTCAAAATACTGGCCACCCTGAGAGAAATCAAATATTGAAGACAAAGAACTATATTTTAGAAAAGATTTTCCTCCCGTGCTTTTCCATCTACAACAGAAAGCTCAATACATGCAAGTAATCTTGTGGAATATATAGCAGCATTTGAAGATCATCAGCAATTCAGATGCATTTTCAGTTCACTTGTGAGGTGTATTTGCAGCACATGTGCTCTTTACAACAACAAAAATATTTTCACAATAAAGTTATGGTCACTATCTCCTCAGCTCTTAGACTTAGAAAAAAAAAGCAGAATGGAATTCAACGGTCTGCTCTTTTTCTCCTTTTACTTTATCAGAAGCTTGTGATGTTTTGTTTCCTGAAAGGCTATGCTCATCTTCCAGATAAAAACTGATGCAGCTGAAATGACACAAAATATCTGCCATGGAATACTGAACTCTTAGAGCCCAAGAAAAATGCTGAGTATTAAAAGCTCAGATAAGGGAGAAAACAGTGAAAGAGTATTTTACTGACTTGAAAAAAAAGTTAAAATTAAGTTCTATATTTGATCTATTCCCAGTCATAGTAAACACTATTTTTTTTTTTTTTTTAGGAAAAATTCTTCTACCAGTTCATTTCTGGAATACTGGTGCCATATATAATATACTAAAGACTGGAAAATATGGCTTTAAATATACATAAAGTATTAGGACATGGAATATATATATTTATATATATATATCTTTATCCTAAGTAAAGGAGAAATGAATTTACAGAACCCTTAGAAAGGAATCAATCATGATTGAGGATTGTCATGACAGTTACCAGTTTGTAAGCCATATTTTATAGTACGAAAGAATAATTACGTACTTTCAAAACTGCTGGTATATTACAAGATAGCAACGTGGAAACAACTATAAAGTTGAGAAATCCTACAAAAGGTTTAATACTCAAATTTGATATAACTTTACTTTTGAAAACGCACATATATCATCAGTACCAACTATTGGTCATTCATTTATTTGGATGGAATTAGTTTACAGAATGCTCTTCTCAAATGTGATCATAGGAACTGCACGTTATCGCTAGTTGGTAACAGCTCCAGGAAACTGTGTCCACTTGATTATAGTCAACCCAATATTCTGCATATGGAACTGGGTAATTTACCATTGTTTGAACTACTAATCTTGAGCTGCACTCTTTAAGTTATTGCCTACAGAACTGGGTTGAAGAAAACTGACTTCGTGTGTAACTGATAGGTATGGCACAAACAATTAAGTTCTACTGTAGAACTGAGTCCAGAAAAAAAACTTTTCCTCCAAAATAATATTTCACTGTAATAGCTTAATGCCCATCATGTGATATTAATTCATCAGCTCTGCAATGTGATTCCAAGGCTTTCATGGTATAGATATCCTGAGGCAGTTCTGACTTGCGTCGCACGAGAGGACGATCTTTTTTCTGATCTTTCTGTGCCTGAAACCAAAGTAGAACAAAGTTGGCAAAAATATTAATTCCTGAATATTAAAATATTTCTTGCACATCAGTGTTTACTTTCTGGGAATCAAACTGAAAAATCATGTCTCCTTTTTATGCCACCAGCTATCCAGTTTTAAGTCTTGAAACTTTTTAAGTCAAGAAACCTTAACACTGTTTTTCATTCTGTACATTTCTATATCCAAGACAAATGATCTTAACTTCTCCCATGCTTGTTTACTTGCACCATTCACACAACTGAAAAGGTAAGGTTCTCTCTTGTTACTTCACTAGTGCTGTATCAAAGTCTTTGAATGAACACAAGGTCCTTTCAGCATATATTCTTTTCACGCCCTCATCCCCAGCTCCTCTTCCTAATCTCATACATTTGAGCTCAGGTCTGCACTGAAATTTCTCACTCTTCACAATTTCAGTTAAGCCATGCAGCTGCAATCTGCAAATGGTGTCACCTCACAGACATCCCTCAGCTGTAGTGAATGATATAATTCTTTCCTGATAAATCTGATATGCCACTGTTTCATTCTTCTCACTGGGAAAAGTGGTTTTTATTTTTCCCCCACCTTTGTTCCCTAAACAGCCTTGTAAAAGGAATTCTATATTTAAAAACAAATAATGGCCCTTATAAAAACCATGCAGCTTTTACTTTGCCCTTTTTTCCAGAAGCACCTTCCATCAGTTATAAAGGCACTGATCAAGTTCTACCATCCCAGACTACATTTGTTAAATATGCTCACAGCTGCTAGGAGACCTTCCTCAGCCATTCTGTCACTTCCTCAATATTGATGCTGTGCATTAAAGCCTTACTTTCAGTGACACTGTACAGTTCCTCACTTTCGATGTTTGATTTTTGATTTAAAAAACTCCAAAATTTCTTGTTGACTTCTCTTTTTGTTCTGGGAAACCATTAACTGTTTTAGCTCATTTTAGCATCAACTTCCTTTGGTACTTGAGCATGGGATTCCTAAGTCTCTCTCTGTTGTCCACATATAAACGCAATGCTACCTAGTTTGCTTTCCACAGTACCCCAAACCTTCAATCCTTTTCTTGTCACGTAAGCCAATGATCAATCTTCTTGCAGGCTTCATACTACCCAGAGATTTCTGTAAGGTATTTTTGTTTGTTTGTTTTTTAAACAAGAGCTCCAGTTTCACACTGTCCTGTTCGTCCTGTCAGGACAGGATCTTCACCTCTGAAAAATGGGTTTAAGTATCTCTTAATCATTTCATTTACTTCTTGCACTGGGCTGGAGCAGCCTTGAGTCTCTTTGCCTTTTAGTAGGTAATGGAACATTAACAGTTGCCTACATGTGTGGACAAGAAAATTTACATGGTGGACACTTCACAAGTTCTGCAAAAACACTGTAGCTTTAGCCAAAAAGGAGGCTCTGAATAACAGATAAAAGAAACATAACCATTAGTATCTTATTATTTTATGAGTTCTCCTTATTAAAAGGCAAAACTGTTAGACAGTTATGAGATTTATACATCTTTAATTCTCCTTAGGGCATAAGCATTGCTTCTGTCATGACTCAGCCAATATTCAAGTTGAAAATAAATGAAATCTTGGTAGAAAATCTCAAAAGGTTTTCATCAGATCCCTAGGCGTTAGAAATGTAACACCATATTCCTTGCTGCTTTATTATCACTTTAAAGCAGCAGCTCTAATGAAGTTTATTATTGCAAGACACACAGAGGTGAAAATACAGCCCAAGTTTATCTCCAGAATTAACAAAAAAATTCAGATTAAGAGCACTGACAAATTTATCATTCATTAACTCAGTTTGTAGAGTACATCATTATCTTCACATAACCTTACCTGACAAGCCTCTTCTTTCACTGTCTTTTTCAGCATCTGCAAATCTTCAATTAAAGGCCCATCTGTTTCCATTGCAACTGGACTGTTCAGCAAGCTCGTGTCACTATACGTTGGGTACTAATAAAATGCAAAGTGTTAAAATAATCATTCTGAGTAGCAGTCACTAAACATTAAGAGTGATTTAGAGCACCTGAATGCTGTAATTATTGGAGATTAGCTTCAATATCTTACATTCCTTGGTACCTGGAAGCATTTTCTCCTATGTGTACATGAAAGATAGAGAAAAATGGAACTCCAATATTTTCATTCTGGGAGAAATGCCCCAATGAAAAATTACACTTTAACTGGGCTTTAATTTTAAAATATATTCATATTTTGTCAGTTTCAGGCAACTGAAGCCTTCTTAACACACTGGCTAGTGGATTTTTGTCTAGTGACTTATGAACAGCATAGCAACGCAATGATTTTTCTTGCTTCCTTTTTTTTCTACATGTAAGAAAATATGCTGTTAAAAAATTAATTTACTGTAGATGAAAAAACTTCAAAAATTAAAGTACTTACACAAGATGGAAAAGTTTAACAAAGTAGGCATACAAGTACTTTGGGAATTAAAAAGATCATGTGTAAACATTCAACATCTAAAACTTGCTGTTCAGTAATCTCAATAGTTTATCCATAGGTTAAGTTTGATTTTAACTGAGACAGGGTGCAAGTGGTCTTTAAATAAAATCTCATTATAAGCACACTTTCTCACCTATTTTCTTCATAAAAATTTTAGTATCTAACTGTACCAGTAACAATGCATATGAAGTGATAGAAAAAAATCTAATCAGCAAGGATTTTAATGATCAAGATTTAAAATTTTAAAATATGTTATGCAAAGTCAGTAACAGCTCTGAACAACAAGAATTGTTAGTAATTAG
The DNA here is from genome assembly GCA_013399175.1 of Odontophorus gujanensis. NCBI lineage: Eukaryota > Metazoa > Chordata > Aves > Galliformes > Odontophoridae > Odontophorus > Odontophorus gujanensis. The sequence continues at coordinate 85,153 of VXAB01002804.1, read as the reverse complement.
ACAAATTAAGGACGTGTTAATAGAAATTCAGGGTGGAAGGGGGAATTACTAAAATCAATTATATAGAGTGCTAGAAGCATCTAATACTTATGTCAATTCTGTATTCAGAGAAGCACTCAGTGTTCAAATTAATCATACTGTAAATCATTTGTCATTATCAGCTCTCTTCAAGCATGCTATGCAGAACATATTGAACACAGGTCGTGCTACCCAGCTTCAGAAAGTACACAGAATTACAAGAAGTTAATAGGGAAGACTAGCAATTTTATACTTCAGAACTGTAGATGTTACTACCACAAGTCTGTTTATTTATTTAGACAGGCATAGTTCACAATTTGTGACAGCAAATGACCATCTATATCAAGCACTCTTCAACCAGGTCTTTTGGATGACATTAGAGAATGCTGTGTCATGGAAAGACAGTTACACATGGTTCTTCTAAAACTCATTTGACTGTTACTAAAAATCAAAACAGTATGTCTAACATTTATTTATTTATTTTAAATTCAAGCAGTTTAGTGACCATCCCCTGAGAAGTGCTGCAAGGGGAAAAATTGTTTATGAAATTCCACCTCCTTTGGAAAAATGACCCCATACTTTGTTTTAGAACAATGAGATCACAAAGTATCCTGCTTTCATTTATAGATTATCATTATTCACTCCTTTACCACTCAAGCTAAGAAGCTGCCAAGACACAGTAGAGTAAGTTGCTTGCTACAGTAATCTACTTGCTGCAAAAAAACAATTTTTTTCTTTGCCCATAGCAACAGATTGGTGTGATTAAGGAAAAATGATTTTTCAGAAAATAAATGAATGAATAAAAGGATTAGCAGCATTCCCTAAGAAATGAGAGAGAGGGTGAGGGGAAATTCAGGCTGAACCATTGCCTTCTCCCATGATTTCAAGATAAGCACTCTAAAGGAAATTTTCTTCATCAATATCTTAATTACGTCAGCTCACAAATGCTTGACAGGATGTTTCCTTTTTAGCAAGGATCTGATGTGCAGATTCACCAGGACACTAACCCACAGCAAATATGAGAACAAATGCAGTAGACAAGAACGTACAATTTTAGTTTAATCCATTTGACACAGAGGAAAACTGAGCAGTCATAACTCACAGTTTGCAGAAAGACCTCTTTTGTAATATACTGTTTGCAAAACAGCTTTCAAAGAGAAACCAATTATGGCATCTCTATGTTTTCCAGTTTTGCACAATAACTTTTCAAACCGCAAACAGTAAATCTCCTATTATAAGAGAAGGAAAAAGTACTTCACATCATATTTTTCAGAAACCTTTTTTTCTTATTAAATAACTACTTGCACAAGAGAAAGGTTACAAATTTTAAAGCACTTTTATTGCATATCTTTCATAATACAATTAACGAAATTGCTTTATTTCCATAATCAGTCAGACCTGTTTCCCAAACTGATATTTAACAAAACTAAAGTATTAAAACATGAACATCTTAGGTTAATCTTTTCTAAATACCTGGGGATTTGATTTGGCTAGATTTTCTATTTTAACCCATGCTTCTTCCCGTTCCTTCAATTTTAGCTTCTCTCTGAAAAAAATTTCAAAGCAAAAATGGCAAAAGCAGCTTGGTGAATCTTGTTAAAGAAAATACACAGGTTGCAATACATTAAAGGAAAAATATCACTAGAAGAATAAATCATTTGGCAATGCCCATCACTGCTTACCACCCAAAAAAACACTTCATGTTGGCATTACAATTTGCATTGTATCAATATCTCACAATCCCAAAGCAACATTAAAAAGGAAAAAAACGAAACCCAGCCCTCACATGAAAGCTAACGCTAATTAATCTTTGCTGACTGTACACAAAGGATTATAACACAAAGGGAAAAAAAATTTGAACTATGTTATATGGATTGTTACTGTCAACTCAATGGCTCGGGTAATAGATGAAACAGGTGAAAAAACCCAGAGATATTTTGAATTGTATGCAATTACAGACACACAAAACCAAAACACAACAACAATCAAAGGCACAGTAAATTATTCATGGGAGTCACAAGAAACGACACGTAAGTAAGAGGTATGGTTTCTTTCTTTATACCTGATGTTTTTTGAATTTAAGTTACTGGTTTTCCCTACCTTAATAAACAGCTACACACATAGGCTAGAACAAGCCCTTTGAAAGGTGGCAGAGTTGAAAAAGGGCTTTTAGATCAACAGTGCTTAAAAAATTGCTTTTAGGCTTCAGCACATGGAGTAGCTGATCCTGGCTTAAAACCCAGCAATTACAATTCAAGCCTACACACAACTTGCCTCCAACTCTTCATTAAGTTAAGCTTAGAGGGGGGTAGAATTCCTACTTCATTCTAAGCTCTATTGTAGTGAAGAATTTTGTCTTGCTCTGATGTCACCCTTAGCACTTGGCCTGCCTTAGTTCACATTCAAATCAAATGCCATGAAAAAAACCACCAAATCAAAACCAACAAACTCAAAACAAACAAACAGAAAGAAGGATAAGTTCTAATTTAATAAAAGGATTTCTACTCGTTTGCTATGCAGGAAGAGAGATTTACACATCTCTGTGCCTTTTAAAAATATTCACATTTTTGTCCATATAAAAAACAGTATGCAATACTACAAGTTCATTCCTACTTGAATTGTAATACGCAGCTTCATAATTTGAGTTTATCTACATTAGAAATTTCTATTCCAGAATATTGTTTTAAAGCAGGTTCATAACTTGAAACACTGAGTCCACTTACAAACTAAAAACCAAACTGAAATCCAGATATTTTTAATACCTGCCTCTTAATCATGCTCCCAGTTTCTAAAGTGAGAACCAAATGATTCACACATTTGACTTCTATTTCCAATCTATTTCCAAATAATTTTGAGATCCAGCATATTTATGAAGAGTCAATTTATGAGCACAAAATTTAGCTTCAATTTTGGGCATTTACCAGAAAAATTCTAGCTTCCAATTGCCAGCTGTCTTTCACTGCTCCATGCAGGACTACATTACAGTCATCAGGATTCTTCTGGCAAATAGTGTACTGTAACAGTGACAACTTTATCTGGGATAAGTTCTAGAAAACATGCACATGTGCACTCACAATGAATGTCAAAAATACTGGAAAAGTGTTTTGGAAGGACTGAGTGACAACATGAGAGAAAATAACATGAGGTAAATACAGCATACAAAAATGAACATAGGATGTAAAATGCTCAACTTTTACAGTGGGCTCCACAATTAGCAGTTCCTTTTCCAAAACCTAGTTTTAAGGAAGATGGTGATATACAGCAGTATTAGGCCAAAGACCACACGCAGTCCCCCATTCTGAAGATTTTACAGTTCGTATAATGAGAACTTTCACCAAGTGAATTTTGAGACTGTTGTATGGTAAAGTGGGGTAAAACTTCCCAGTAGAGACACAGTATTTTTTCCAGAGCTAAAGCACTCTGAACAAATTATTCAGGAACAGACAGACACAACTGACATGAAAACTTACTTCAGTTTTTCTGCTTTAAATTGCTGTGTGCAGTCATCGAACAGTTTTTGGTTCATCTCCATGAAGAGTTTCAGAGCATTGTATATCAAGCCATGTATTGTCCTATAAGTAAAACTTCTGGTTGAAACTCAGAGTACTTTAAACTTTGAAATCTACTTTTTTCTGGTCAACAGAAGCCAATAGCCTACATAACTGGAAAATTACATCATTTCAGAACAAATGGAAACAGCACTAGTTAATGGAAGTTTATCCTCCAAAGGGCTAACACAAGGACTAAAGTTACCATTTTACTTACTCTAAAGTACTACTAGTTATGTCTATTTTTCATGAACTTCATTTTTAATACTGTAAGTATCAACAAGACTAGGTTTGAAATTCACTAGCTGACCTTAATCAAGCTCAAGTTGTTAAAGAAAATGCAAGACAGCATTACAGTTTTTAAGATAAGTAACTTACTGACAACTGACAAGGTGATTATAAGAAGCCTAGAGAAGACACTATGCATTTTGGGAACTGCCACACAGCAACAGCACTTAGTTCAACACAGTTATGCCAGGACTCTTTGAAAAAGTGTTAGAAAAGTGAAGTGGAAAACAACAACAAAAAACTAAAAAAAAAAAACCCAACAACCTGCCTTATGAAGTACTTATTTTTACAGAGTATTTTATAAATTTTAGCATGTAATCTGTTGCTGATCACTAAAACCAAACAGGAAGCAACCAGTTCAGTGATTATTACTGTGTAACACGCATGTGAGTTGCAAGTGCGAGTGCAGCCGTACTGGGTAGCATGACTTCTGACAAAGTGAATGCATGGCCTTGAAAGCCAGAAAAACAACTGACAACAACCCATATTTACTATATCCAGTTGCACCACTGAACCAAAATTTTATTAGTAAGTACATTATTTGTTACTGCTTACATCCAGTGATAGTTATCAATCACTGACATCACTTTATCTTCCTTTCTGTTCCTGTGTTTATTGGTAGATTCAGTATGTGTTCTTGGCTAACCCATCACCACATCTCAGTTCATGGTCAGCACTAGACTGTGGATACTTTCATCATCCCAGCAGAAACAAAGAGGCCCTTTACAATGGAACAGCTGCAGAAAGGAGCTGACCAGGACTGTTTTCATGTGTAAGTACTATGTTATTGTGGGGGGAAAAAAGTGAAAATAGTCAATGGAGAAAGTAAACACAAAGGGGAAAAAATAAACAAGAAAAGGAAATAAAACAACTCAATCTATAACATATTTCAGTAGAAGTCACAAGAAATGCAACAGTTTTTCCTCACGTTAATAAAAATGCCATGGGTTACTGTGCTAAAACATTTTTTGTTTAATGGAAGAACTCCATCCTCTCCATTTTTTGCTTATATTTTTTGCTTATATTGCTTATAATGTTTAATATTAACATTTTGACATCAATAATCTCCTCTTTACCCAGCAACCCCAATGACATAGCACAAACTTATTCAAAGACAAGATCTGAGCTACTTTCAAGCCTAAACTAGACAAAAAGCAAAATTTTACTTGAACAAATGTTTCTTACTTGTTCCAATGTGTCTTTGAATTCCGGTATAAGGATGGAAACATGATGGGTAAAATCTTTGCTGCATTATCACTAATTAAACTCATAATATACTCATTATTCCAGTAGTATAATGCGCGCTCTGCAACCTAAGATGACATTAAAAAAAAGGAACACTTCTTCAGACAATCTCTTTAAGAGCAAACAATTGGCAAAATCTAGTGACAGGTAAGAAAAAGCTGCAAATAAGATTTGGATTTTTGTAGCATGAACTGGAAGCTTCTCATGGAACTGATGGAAAGAAGAAAACTGCTTTTTCTCAACAAGTACAAGATTCAAGCCATTCAAGCAGACAAATAAATGCTCTCCCCAAGAAATAGTATCTATAGAATTCAATTTCAAGAAGTGAAATGCAAATGCTATATACTGGTAAGTTCCAGGTACTTCTGAAAACTTCATGATTTTAAGCTGTCAAGAATAATACTTTTGAGTGAATCATCCAAAATACTGCACTCTTGAAAAGAGACAATAAGGCTGACATTTGCAACCCCCAATTCTGCTACACATTTGAAGACCTTTTGTAACAACTGAAGTTGAATATGAAGGTGAATAATAGCCAATTTGCTTTGTAAAAATCCTCACTGCATTGTGCATTCTATAGGTACAGACCTGGAAGTGTGGACTGGACACACATTTGGCTAGCTGTCTGAAAAGAGGCTCCATAACTTTCACAAATTCAGATGGTTCAATAACATCTAAAATTTCTTCTAGTTCATTTAAAAACATGACTTCTTTTGGACTGTGAGTCTTTGGCCAGTATTTCAGCAGTGCCATTACAACCTGTAGAAATGAAATGAACAAAATGTTCATAATTACTTTGTCTTGTACTAAATTATATGTCATTAAGAAGTCTGATGGTTGAACGGAAAAATCCTCAAATTTCTGTCCCACATAACAGCAGAGATCAGATATGGTTCAGTGTCGCAGAAATAACTGCAACAGTGGCTACAGAATATTTCCTCAGAAGACAGTCAGACACAAAAAATTTGTTTTAAAATAGTTAGAAAGCTAGAGAAAGAACCTGACATATGTCTCAATATGATAATCAACTCGAAGTACAGATATCTGCCACTTCAGTGACAACAGCTTTCAATCTCTTATTTCTTGGAGGTGTATTTCAAGACTAAAGTAATGAAGTTCTATCAGTGTATTTTAAGAAAAGACCATAAGTGCTCAAGCTGGCAGGTATATTGTTGCTACACATTAAATTTTATTTGACTATACTACTATAATAAAAAAAACAAAACTAAACTAAACTCTTAAGAAAAAGCTTATATACAGTTTTGACATAGTTTAAGCTGCTAATGGTTTATTGCAAACACCAAACATTCTCATTTAGAATAAAGGAACATGCTTATTTTATGAAATGGTTGAAATTCTTTAATTAAAAAAATCTGGACTTTTTATTAACAAGAAACATTCAACATCAGTGAAGTGATAACTCAGTAAGAAATCAATGTATGTTCCTTATACGTATCCATTAAAATGTCAATGTAGATGGTATGTCCTTAACAAAACCTTGAGAAAAACATGCAGATTTTATTAAATAATGTGTCAAAAAAATCTCATATAACGATTAGCAGGGGAAACAAAGAATTTTTTCCTGTAAGAATCAGAAGTTTTGAAGAGGAATCCAGCACACGCATCACACATTAAGAGATTAAAAGAATGCTGTAGGCATTATGTACTGATTTGGGATAAAAAAAGGAAGCAAACAGATGTTAGTCCAAATTTGTTCTAGCAAATATGTAGCACTGTAACTGATGCCTGGAAGTAAGCTAAGAATTCAAAATCTCACATACAATGAATAACAATCTCTAGAATTTGATAACTTAAACATTAAAAGCTTCAAGCAGAAGAAAAGTTCTGCTCAGTGGCACACTGCTTCATGAATCAGTTTACAATGGAAACAGCTTAACCTAGTAAGGTGTGCTTTTGTTAGAAGTGATCATTCACTGATCACTACTTAGTAATCAAATGTGTGATTTGTGATGCAAAAACACTACATACAATTTAGGACAATTTAAAGTATTCATCTATGTATGCAGCTATGTGCAGCAGACAAAAATCTGTTTTTGTTTATGTTCCAAAGCTGGTATCTGATTCAAAAGATCGGGATCTGACTCAAAAGCCTTTCATCAGTATGTAGCTACGCATACCAGAAATCTGCATGCCAGCACAGTATCAGCCTCACAACAGAGCACAGTTCAGGCAAGTAAATATCTGACTAAACCACTTTTGGATCAGCTGTCTCAGGAAGAGTCAGCCAGAACAAAATAATCAGAGTAAACTCAATTGTGCTCCTAGAAGATGTACCTTGAAAGCTTCATTAAAACATTATCAACATTGCAGAAAAAGATATCCACTTGATATATCCAACTGGTTAAATATTTGACTCTTCCTAGTAAAAAATAATCACATATCAATACTTTATTCTCCAAGCCTCCTTAAATAGTCCCCTGATAAGAAGGATGTGAGTATCCCCGAAATAAATAATGAGAGCAAAATAAACTTACTGGTTCTGTAAGCGTGCTGTCCTTTTCTAAAAACTGAACTACACAGTACGCCAGCTAAAATCAAAGAAAATATTTTATTAACACTTATTGTGAAATGGAACACACTGAAATCGGGAGCTTAATAAGAAATATTACTGAATTCAGATAAAACATCAGTATTTCTGTAGTTTTACAAAGATCTGGAAGACAATTTAAACAACAAAAGAGTAAATACGCTCTAACAATTTACCCAAAATTCTCAAGTCTGTTCTCATCTTCTCCCGGTTGTAACATGAAGGAAATTTCAATACAGTCTCTCAAGAAAGAAACAATTCACAGAAAAGGGAGAATGGCTGAGCAAAAGTTGCCCCGTCATGATTTATTCTTATCCAGTGGATCACCGTTACCAGAAAACAAGAAAATAAAAATATAAGTTTAATCAACCTGACTGGAGAGATTGGGAGATTTGCATGATTCCAGTGTACAGAGATACCAAAATGGGGAAGAAAAAGCACTTTTAGATTTGGAGATATTTCCCACTGTTACTCTTCAATGAAGATGTACACAGGTGTAACAACTACCTCACATTACAGAAGGTTTGCATTAAGTTGCCACCTGAAACACTACTCGCATGCTGCTTTCATTTTCTAGGAAGATCCAATTTACACTATGAGGAAGAACTTATACTATTAATACTGTAGGAAATACTCAACATGAAATCAGACTTTTTGGACAAAGGAATGAGATGTTTACTCACATCTATTACATCTTTGCTCAAATGCTCTGCTTGTTTATACATTGTTCCTTTAATTGAAAATAACGAAGCAGAAACTATTCTAAAGCAAAAGTCCCAGAAGTTCACCTTTATATAAACATAATTGCTCAGTTTAGTATAATCAATTTCAGAATTTCAGTGAAGCAAACGGCCCAGAAGCCAGAATTGCAAAGGTCAAATCAACTCCTGCTTGAAAAGCTAAACATCTGTCTCATTTGCATTACAAGGGAAGTTAAACTCTCACCCATAAGAAATTAGTTAGAATCTTCTCTAAATGAGATTCTTGCATGGTAAGAAGGAATTTGCACGTATTCTTGGTGATGAAAATGGTCTACAAATTATTGCTCTATTTCAGCTCTTGGTTATGAAGAAAAAAACTTGTAGATCCCGGAAATAATGAATGCAAGGAAGAAACAGCATATGAAGAACATCTATCTTCATAAAGTCCACACAGAGAATAACAAAGTTTGTTTCCCAGTGGGCACTACCTAGGCTGAAGGTGAAAAGCTAGAGAATCGTTTCTAGCTGACATAGCTACAAAAGAAGATAAGAAGTGTCTGCACTGAAAACGTCCATGCACAGAAGCAGCCCATGTCACACACAGGACCTGAGCACCTTTTCTCTCTCTACACAGACCACACATCCAAAAAAGAACTCAGAATCCCGACCAGACTGACCCTGAATGTCACCTGGGACAAGGCATCCACCACATCTCTGGGTAACCCATTTCAGTGCTTCACTACCCTTATTATAAAAAAAAAACACCTTTATTATATCCAGTCTAAATCTCCCATTTTAGTTTGAAAGTACTTCCCCTTGTCCTATCACAACATGCCCTGCTAAAGAATCTGTCCTCTTCCTTCTTGCAACCTCCCTTCAGGTCTCCCTACAGTTTTCTAATGGGTGAAAAGCCTTATAGTTCATATTTCAAGTCACTTTTTTTCAAACATAAAATTGAAAGTCACAATTCTGTTTTCTACAGTATGTTCCACTTCCTAGCATCATGGTATTCCATACTGATTTAAAAATATTTTCAACTTCATCATCAAAATTAGTACAAAAAAAAATACACTGAACAGTTTTGAGACTTAGGATTTTTCTATATATGAGAGAAACTATGAGCATCAGTTTCAAGCAGACACAAAGATCTGACTAAATTACAGTGTCTACCAACTTCACTTCTGAGAATGACTACTTTGCATCTGTGCCTAAATAGGCAACTATAATATCATTTTCACTCTAAGTACCAGCAGTCCCACCAAAGTAGAAATTTTAAATGAGAGAATTGCTGCACATCTTCAGTACAGTTTAGCCATCTTTTTTTCCTAATGCCTCCTTCATTTATGGAAGTTCAGCTGATAAAGCCATTTCCTATCTTGCTTTTGATGACTTCACTATTCTATAGTAAATTTAATATATACATGAGAGAAGCTAATTTCTAACTGGACTTCAGTATTTCTTAGTAACTGCTGCTGTTTCTACGTGTATTTTTGTGGTTTTACTCTTGTGTTTCATAGTACTTGAAATGAAACCAGTATTTCTCATTTCATTCAGTAGAACATCATAAAAGATGGGTATGCCTATGCCTACCTTTTGCTGATAGAAATGCAAGTCATCTGAAGGGTTAGAATTATTAGCTTGTGAAGTAAGGGAAATAGATAAAGAACAGTTCATCTCAGTCAGGTAGGTTAGGAAAGTAGGTGGTTATCATACAGCTCTGCACTTTGTTACCAAAAAAACCACCCAAGAAATCTTACCTGTGGATGGTAAACACTGAGTGATTTCACTTTATGCAGTGGTAACAAAACCTTCAATAAGAATATTTTGTGCTCTTCTTTTAATGGTAAGGCAAATCCATTAATTATGCTGGCAGAGAAAAAAATTAAAAATAAAAATCAGCCATCTCTCACTATTTCAGTATTCACTACTGTAGAGAATGTACCCAAACCCTTTTTTATTTTTTTTCCATTTAGACCCCTTGGAAAACAATACAGCAGGAAAAAAAAAAAAACAGATTCAACAAATACCAGAGTTTTTCATCCAGCTCTTTAAAGAATACAACTTAACAGAACAGACAAATCAACACCTGCCCATCCCTTGCCAAAGTCTTCCACAGGTCCTCAATTCCTCTTTCATGGAACACCTGACTATATCTGCATTTCAGATCCCCACTTTTGTTGTGAATTATTCAATACAAACAAAGCTTTAAATACCTATTGCCACCAGCACCTTCACTGAATTAAAGAGTGACCAGAGATCGGATGCTGAAGAGGTCAATCCAGGACAACAGATAAGTGAAAACATACAGGGATTGTTAAAACACTTTTACAAATTCCCCTTGGTAATTGTTGAAGAAATTTGACGCTGACGTTACAGGATTATAACAGACACACATTGTTAAGAAATCAAGAGTTGCTAGAGCTGTCTTTTCTGTTACTAATACGAAGCTCTGTCAACATCTTGTATGAAACTCCTTAATGGATTATAATAATAATACAGAACAGGTACAGCACAGAAGTCTAACCTGGCTACTAGAACTGTGAGTAGGAAATGTAAGAAAAAAGATAGTTAACTTTTACAATTTTAACAGGCAAATTTTAAGCATCATAACACTTATACCTTATTATATAATAACTCTGTAAAATAAGACAAACAATGCTTTTAAAGTATATATATACACATTAAAAAAGCTTGTATCTGGATGAGAAATCAACTGATAAAAACAACAGTTCTGACCAGGCTAGCAGCTTCACATTGTACAACTTAGATTCAAGGGCTGTCAGACATCACTGACGTTTACTTTAAGGACACTAACAGAATTTTTCTGAGGATTTATAACCCACCCTTTCTGTGCTTACCTGCTATACACTTAGTGAAGTCAGATGAATTTTTAAACAAATTACAACTAGTTACATGTTAATTACAGCTGCATTGCAGCTAACCTTTATTACAAGGATAAAAACATACAGAATGAGACTTAAATTATTAGAAAAATTGTAACATCCCAAAAATGTCACTGTGCAGTTGATGTTCTTGCTCTATTTCTGTACTCTTATACAAAATTTAAACTTTTCCACATGTTAGGAATCTGTTTTCATCTCATAACAGTTGGTAATTCCAACTGAATATTTAAAGTCTCCTTTGAAGATCAAGACAGTTTAATTAGACAAAACCTACAACTTACCTTCCCAGTATTTCCAGTAATTCTGCTATGCCATTGTGATGTTCTGTTTCATAAATAAACCTAAAAAAAATGAAGTTTGACTCAGTTTCTGCTGAACAGGGATATAAATCTACCACTGAGATGACCATCGCAGGTAGCTTTGAACTCTCAGATTTCAGTCACTCAGCAGAAAATAAACTTTGCGGAGTCTGTCAAAACAGTTAAGCTGTGTTTGAAACTTTTCGAAAGGTAGTGGCACTTTGTGTTCTTGAAGGCTCTGTTCTTTAGAAGATATGCATGCTACATAAGCACATTAAGCTGCCTTCAACCTTCACACTTGCTATTTTCACTCGCATTTAACAACAGTGCGTGCATTTGAGCTTTTTTAACAATCATACTCTGTCATTTCAATAATGCAAAACTGAACACAGCAAACAAAGCTTTAAATATTAAAACAACACAGAGCATCTGGCACAATCAAATGCCATGACTCAACCTTCTACAGCACATACAAGCACAGAGTGTTCGAATAGTTACTACTTATGGAACTAAAAAGCTATTCGGTATTAGACTCCTGTGCACACAAAAGGCTCAGTAATAAACAGAAGTAATCACATTTTCATGAATTTTCTTTTGAAAGAACACCGCAATTTACTGAGCATTCATTGCTTGAGCATAAATTTATTAAGCAAGTTCTATGCAGAACTTCAGATATTTAGCAAATAATGATTTTTTTCATCTTAGACTTCTTAATTTCATTTAGTAGAAAATTATTTTTTATTTGAAAATCTCTCAGATGAACATACTAACAACTTCTTTTAATCTAAAATGTTAGATATGACTGCTTTTTTTCTCCTTAAAGATCCTCTTGGCATAATTCAGGACAACAATTTCAAGCAAAACTAAATACAATGATACAGAAGTCTTAAAAAGAACCTAAATTATCAGGAACATAATTTATATACTCACAAATATATTTTACATTAGAAAAAAAGATCAACATACCATGGGGACAGAATTTATGTAATTCTGGACAGTGACTAGAGGTCAAATAAAGATCAGACATTTCTGCTTCTTACTAAGCGTATGTAAGAAGATTTAGAGGAAAAAGGTGTATGAGAAGGAAAAATTTTGAAAAATTCTCCACACTCTTTAAGAATTTGTCGTGCACAATGCACTAATTCAAGACAGAAGTTGAAACAACTTTCCTTCCTGGTGCTCAGATTCAACAAAGTTTCCCTTTGAATGCAAAGAATTTCTACTTATTACTGCAATACTTAGGAGTCATGAGTAAGGTACTTTGTTTATTCTTCCCCTAAAACTTTCCCACCTAAAATATAGTAGAGAAATATCACTTCTACAGCGCATCTGTCATACACATTTCAGGTTGAAAAAAATAGGGATAGCTATTAAAAAAGTGTGTGAAACTATTACTAAGTCAACGAAAACTAGAACATTTCTCTCTTTTAAAAAGCCATAAGCCAGAACTGTATTTCAAGTCTTTACTTCCACTACTGCTGAAAGTAAAGAGCATGAAGCAGAGAGTAAAAACATAGTTCAGTAACTCATTATAGTAGGCTGTAATATCGTTTGCCACTTGGTTCAGTTATTTTACAGTCATGCATTTCCAAAAAAATTTAACAAAACCTATGCACATAGAAAAAAGTTTACCAGTTTGTTTGAAAGACACATTTTTTCCATGTGACATACTGGTTCTAGCCAGTCAAGACCTGTTTTGTCTGTAGAAGAGTGAAGGTTTACCAGTTATTTTAAAGTAGCTCCTATGTATCTCCTGTAAAAGCTCACTCACTACCACAAACTGAGAAATGAAACTCCCTCTACAGCTGGTACTGCTGGGTGCCATTCATAATATAGTAGCCAATATGTGGAACCTTTTTGCTTTTTTCTTAAAGAAGTTCATTTTGGGTAGAAAATCCCAGTAGTGAAGAGAGAAGTGTGTCGAAGAAGTGTAAAAAGCAACACGCAGTACAATGACTGGTAGAAAAGAGACGTGTACAAAATCTAGAAGATCAAAAAAGGCACTTTGCTCTTGCTCTCACACCTGATGAAAAGCAGTTAAAAAGGACTTTTAAACCCCTTTGGTAAGATTGCAGATTAAATTTTCTTCATGTCACATCTTTTGATTGGGTGATTGCAACAACTAAAAAAGTTTCCACCAACCCCCAACAGAACACCTTGGGCCTGAGGAAAGAAAAGGCAGTAAACACGCTCCTTCAATCAAATTCTCTCAGTCACTCCGTTTGGGTTGCAATTTCTGCATTACAAAGAATTTTACTTTATTCAAGTGCTATTACACTATGAATACTACATAATAAAAAAGTCTCAGATAAAAATACCAAACCATCCAGCAAATAACAGAATCCAAATGCTGGCTGCCAAATTTATGCTGCGTACACGGTAACATTAATTTAAATCTCCCAGGTTAGCATTAAGTGCTGTTAGATGTAGTAGCATTAGGTATGAAGTTACTAAGAATAAAGACTGCCAACAGTATCCTGAAGCGTATTTAGCTTTTAGTTGACCAAATGCCCCATAAGACAAAGACGATGACGTACCTATAAAATATATTATTAATTTGTTTTCGGATGTAAGCTCTCAGGCCTAAGAATTTCCCATATATTCTGTGAAGAGTTGTTTTAAGAAAATCTCTTTCCCGGGGATCTTCACTGTCAAAGAGCTCTAAAAGCTGCAAATGGGGAAAAGAAAAGATTCACTTTATTGAATCTAACACACTGCAAGATTACACGGATATAGAGTTTGAAGTTAAAAGTTACTTTTACCTTACCTGTAATACAAACTTCTGATCAATATATTTCTTAGCTATATTAGGTTGGAAATCTGGAGATTCTAAAAACCTTAAGAAAAATTCATAAACAAGCTGAAAAAAAAAGTCCAAAAATACCATTAGTCTTATAAACAAGAAACCATTTTATAAGCAGAACATTACCAAAATTACTAAATAGTTGCCCAGAACTGCACTGTTTATATTTGTATAGCACACATTTATTTACATAACACAGTGAAAGCTTTGCTCCTGCCCTCCCAATGCAGTACATATTTATTTAGTACACAAACTTTAAATTGCATTGCAATTTTACTGAGCTCCACTGCTGGATTTTGCTCACATGACATAATGTAATATTCAACATGCCCAGAAGTACATGTTTTAAAAATTCTGTTCTGTTAGTCATAGTACCTCTCAAAGCCGGAACTGACTCAGTCAGATCAAAGTACGTAGTGACAAACTGAAGCTCATTTAAAATCATGGCAGTTACATCCATACCACAAGAAACTGCAAACCTTCAGCCTCCAATACACAGACATTCATTGAAAAGATTATATGATTGTGAATCCAACAAAGAATGAATTTTATGTCAAAATTCTGCTATTATTACTTCCTGTGCTTCATTAAGTACCTGCAGATGAGGCCATGCAGCTTCTAAAGTTGGTTCATCTTCCTCTGGATCAAATTCTGCTCCAGTTGGATTAGAAGATGGTGGTAATGTTCGAAACATATTAACTGCAAACTGAAATCACATGTACCTTTGAGAACTTCGAAGCAAACAAACGATTAAAAGAAGATTTAAAAGATGATTTTGACTGAGAAGTGTTAACACAACCTACTTAGTTAATATCTGCAGAAAAATACAAGCTATATAATTCAGTAATTTAAACAAAAATGAAGTACATTTATTTTTCTTTAAAGATTTTAAACCTGGAGGACACTTTTCCACGTAGCACTCTTTAAAGTACAAACTTACTGGCCGGATGTCTTGTCTCTTTACACACACAAACACGCACATTTTAAATGCTCAAACAAACATTTATAAAATGTTTACACAAGTATATTTATATATACACTTGAAAAGAATTTGCAACCTTCAAAAGTAGAAGTCATAGCTAGAGACACAAAACAAAGATCACCTGACACTTATGTAAATTATTACCAGTTTCATTTCACACGTAGGCACAGGGATATGGAGATAACTTCAAAACCAAATTCTCCCTTCCCTTCTTAGTGGGACTTCTCTTACCCCATGCCCATCTAACCTGACCATGCACTTCAGCATCCTCAAGGAAGTGGAGCATACGACAAAGATTTCTCAGGGTGTGTGTACGCATAAATCATTTTTGCACTTCTAAGTGCTTGTCTAGATGCACATTTCTAACATGCATGAATCACACAGGGGACCCTTAAAAATGATCAGGGTTTCAAAGTCCCCAGTAAAGACAAAACAAACAAAAAAGACAAAAAAACAAAAAACCAAACCAAACCAAAACAAAAAAAAACAACCCTTAGAACTCCTAGAAAGAAAAAAAAAAGCCAAAGGGTAAATTTTAGAGAACCTCTCATATCTCAAGGTCAAAAATGTTCTAGAAGGAAGGTGGGTACTGACTGTGCTTGTGTCGATTGTGCATTAATAATCATAGTTACTTCCAGTGTAATAATTCTGCAATAAATTATGACAGAGAATACTTTTTTAATATTCTCTTCTAGGTACTCCACCTCACCACTGAATGCATGTTGAACTTTTCTGTAATGTAGTCAGAACATACATAACCAGATATAAGCACAATTACATTAACATAAGAAATACAGAATCATAAATGAAAGTAAAGCACATTTATCGGCAAAAAAAAAAGCCTTACATGATTTTTTGGGATAAGTTAGCACACATTCTCAAGTAACCTTACTTACAATAGATTACAGATTTAACTAGTACAGATTTAACAAGGTTGCACTACTCTCAATTCTCCAGAAATGACAGCCAGTTTCTTTGTGGACAAAAAAGGATTACTAGCTTGTGATTCAAAGGTTGTTCTTATATCCCTGAGGATTTAATGACCATAACTTTTACTGAGCAACTTGGAAGGAACACATTTCTGTGCATACCAGTAAGGAAACCCGAGAGAGTCTTCATCGGTAAGTATAAAGACAGCTATAGCTGTCAGTACTGAAAGATACCAATTCCTCGATACCACCTGTAATCTAGACTATTAGGTGGGGCAGATGTTGTAAGAGAACTAGAATGATGAGCAAACAGAAAAATACTAATAGATTGCTAAAGAGATTGCAAGTGCATCCAAGAGAGTCTTCCTTGTTCTTGCTTGCTTATTTGGTATCAATCCAGCATGAAGCAGTCTGAACTTATTTTTCAATATATAGATCAATTCAAATTATGTTTTAAACCACCTTCACTACTTCAGGCTGATCCTTTGATACAGACACCTCAGCATCTCAAGAGCTAGAATACCCCCCAAAAATGACAAGATTGTGAAAATAAAAACAGCAGTGTACTATCCTACCCTTTCATAATGATTGAGTGTATCAGACTGCATTCAGAAACTCATAAAGGTTACTCCTACTTAAGGCACTATAACAAGCTCTGCTTTAAAATGCACAAATTAAATCATTTTGTGCATTAAAAAAATGCTAAGATGTTTTAAAATAAATTTGGATAGACTTGTTCACAATGATAGCTATGCTGAATGGAGGACTATGACATACACAAAAAGATTTCATAGATCAGCTGCAGCTGGCTGCATAGAACATCAGCACAGGGCATACATACACCCCATTTTAAGTGAGTACCATAAATATCAGAAGAGATTACCTATACACTGTTACTGATACTTGATGGTTGCAACAGATCAGAGGAGACCTTTTGCAAGTATTAAGGGAAAATCTGAGAATACATTTGTCAAGTCTGACCACAGAAGATACAAAAGGACAACAGATCTCACAGGAAAAAAAATATTTGTAAAAGGCTGCACCATCAGAAGCAGCAGACACATTTAGAGGCTTTTCAAGAAAACCAGTGTTTGGTTCAACAAACATGCCAGTAGAGTATTTTCACAACCAGAGAGAAGAAAGATTACTCTACTGGATCTTGCATGGAAATGAAAGTCTAGAGGATGCTAAAGAACAATTTACTTCATTGGCTGAGTTGTTCCTATGCTTTCAACAAGTGTCCAATACAGTTCAAGAAAAAAAAAATAAATTCTCTAGGTTTGAGTTTATTTATAACGTAGCTATAGGTCTACCCAAGTATCACACTTGAATTCTCTTCTTTACGGTATACTATCAGTCTGTAACTTTCAAATTTTCAGATGATACAGGAGGCAAATGCACATTGTTATCCTCTTCTCAGCATGTTATAAGGTGGTGCTCTTTTGTTTTTAAATAATATCAAAGTTTATTTACTGATTATTTCAAGACAATCCAGAAGTTCTGAAAGATTAAGCCAGATCTGTTTAAAGATGCTGTTTTGCAGAGGAATCCACTCCACCCCCATCTGCAGTGGGACTGTGAAAAGTAGCAAGTAGCTACATTTCCCTGTTCGCATTATGACTGCTTATCATTTACCAGCTCCATTCACAGTTTAAAATAATGCTGTAACATTACCTACTAACTGGCAGGCTTAGGAGCGCATACGTAAGTGCTGTCCTGCTTTCTCACATCTGACAGATGGTAGAGCAGACAGTGGGAGGCAGCATCAAACTGCATCAGCTAAATCTGCAAGAATTACATCATATTTCCATGAAGGAAATGTCATCCTGATGCTGTTTTCCTCATGGCACTTCTTCACATCAGGAATGGAGGTCTGATTTTGACTATGACTAGCCTATTAATTACTCTTTCAGAGAAGGAAAAGGAAAGCTGAAAAGGGCAGTATAAAGATATTCTAAAAGCACAGACACCAATCAGCTAGCAGTCTCCAGCCTTCCTCTACAAAAGGTGAAAACTTGCAATAGCCAACTGTCTTCCAAGAAAAAACAGGGATGATGAGACTTGGAACTCCCTAAGGCTGTTAAACAGAAGAAAAACCAGCCATTTCTAGACTCAGGCTATAAAGAAAGAAATGCTGGGTTGTGTAAGGTCTTAGCATTGACTCATACTTCCCCCCCTGCCCATTCCTCTTTTTTTTGTTTATGTGAATATCAAGTTGAACGAGTTAAACTCAAAATGCAATTGACTCATACCATGAGCAGTGAAGCTCTTCTGTGTTTGAAATCTTTGACCAACACAACAGGAAACCAGGAAACTCAGTGCTCAGATCAAAGTATGGCATTCCTCAGTGAAGGCACAGACCTGAAACTCTCTTGTCTATGCCACTAAAATTTAGGAAAACTTACAATGAATTAATATCATTGTACCCTTTATCTTTTTGTCAAACGGCTGGTCATCTCCTAACCTCTGTCTTTTTACCAAACAGCTAAGATGCAAGCTGCAAAGCCCAATTTCCTCTAAGGTCCAATTCCCACAGAAGTACTTAAGTAAACAGCACAAAGGATTAATCTACATCCCCTCAATAACATAACAGAACCTCCCAACCTCCTTAAATTTTATCAGATCTGAGACTTTATGAAATCTGGGCTAGTGTGCCAAAATTCCCTCTGTGCTTTCAGCACTGACATTCTTGACTCTGAAGGATGTAACTTTGGAGCATGGGTGAAAATAAAAAGGCAAATATGCTGCATTTTTTACAGTTTCACAGATATGTTCTGCCATCATAGTTATGTTCCCTACTTTCCTGGCAGCTCAGTTTGTGCAGAGCTAGAGAAAAGCTTCAAGCGAGTAGGCATTACAGAGAGAACATGATACACATTCCCTTCTGCTGAGCAGTCCAAGTGAAGTTTGACATGAACAGCTCTGAATAACAAACTTTGTAATCTGACAGTCCGCATTCTCTATATTTTAAGACTCTAATAACTAAGTAGAGTCACAAATACTACACTTTAAGTCCCAGCAAAATCTCTCATTCCATACTGCGTATCAGATTAAACAAAAAACCCCTACCCACATAACCAGAAATAACAGTCAAATTCTCCACCCATGTACTGGGCACATAATTTCTTTTTCATAATATGTAAAAAAAAAACAGTGAAAATAGCTTTAATTACTGAAATGATCTGGTTATAAAATACAAACTCATTTCCAAGATATTATAAATTTTAAACTTAATAATGGTCTGCGTGTTTCACAAAAACATTAATCTATCATTCACAAGTAACCCATCATAATCAAGGAAAGTATTCTGGAAGCTTCAGAGACAAGTCTCATTTATACAAGCTTCAAATTTACTTATATCTCAGAACAGTACAGATTCAGCATTTCCTTGGCCGCCTCTGAGCTTTTTTCAATATCCTTTGACTGGTTAGCTGGTGAATGTTTATATTGATCTTCATTTTCATAGACACAATACAGACACTGCCCATCCTTCCCTGAGATGAAATGCAGCAGTCACAAGGGTCAGTATCCTACAAAGCTAACAATTCTCACAAGAGTTCTACCAAGCCCATTTAGGGAAATGCCTATGCTTCTCACAGAAAGCATACAACAGACCTCTCTCACGAAGCCCTGTTTTCTTCAAAAGCCAAGCTAAATTAAATCATATACCCCTTTACAAAACAAGTGAATCCAGAACAGATGCTTTTCATCAAAACTACTGAATTTGGTATTTAAATTTACTGAATGCATTTAGGCATTTGTCCACATCTCCCACTTCTAAGATGGAAGTTCCTGCTCTGAGGACAGCCAGTCCAACTTTACTGTAACACACAGAAGAAGTGAACTTGTAAAACAAGCATTTAATAGAAACATTTTAGTTTCCCACCCTATCTTTGCATATGAACATAAGGAGAATCTGAAAGACATGTCAGTTGGTTCCTTGAGGAAGAAGGGAAAGAAATTCTTGCATCCATTCTGGAGAATAACATTAAATCCATTTTAGAAACTATCTTTTGAAAAGACATTTGTGATTAAGGTTGAATAACTGAATTCATCCACCAGATGAATATACTGTATAAAGAGAATATCTAACCACACGTTCATCAAAGATACCTGAAGCAAGAATAGAGGCAGGGGCCAGAGGGGGGAAATGAACATGATGTGATCACTAGAGTTGTAAAGAGTGCTCTGATAAGAGTAACAAAAACAAAAAAGATGGAAAAAAAAAAAGAAAACCTTTTATAAAAAATTATTATTACTATTAAGTAGAAAACTTGTGTAAATCATTGCTCTAAGTGCTTGGCCTAAGCAGCATGTTAACTGAAGAAAACAAATCTTGTATACACACCTATATAAACATGCACATAAATAAATACTCACATACAGATGAGTAACGAAGATGAACAGAATGGCACAACCAGCCACTCAGATAAAAAGAAAAGAGAAAGACTTCATCTTTATCAGCAACTTCTACACTCATCACTGGCAATACCAGAATGCTGAACTAGATGGAATACTATCCCAAGTTCAGTGTAACAAGTCCTAGTACAGACAGATGTAGACAGGTCCCTTAAAGTACACAGAAGACAGTACATTTCTTTTACCTTAAAATCCACATAATCAATTCATGAGCCTACTGCTAGGACTTAACAACTTTTTAAGGCTGCTTTTATGGAACAGTTTTCTCTCAGTTATCTGTTCTGAAACAAGCATATCCCTCCTACAACAGTACTTCTCTTTCTGGCATACACATTCATACTGAAGAGTACAATTTGCTATCTGAAGTTAACCTCAAAGTACTAGTCCAGGTCCAATAACTGGCAGTATATACCACAATGCTGTGCAAGTTCTATGGAAGGAAATCCTACACCCTATAGAATCTAATGTGTAAAAAACATTTGAAGTTCACTGAAAGATGCTGTGAGCTCATAGCAGAATTTGAGTGATTAAGGTATCGAGTCCTATACCAAAATTTATTGGACTGACAAAAACACAGACTATTGCCACTAATTGCACGTGAAAGCTACAGGACTATATTCTCCTAGGCCAAACGTATTCTTGTCACAGTTTTTTTTTTTTTTTT
>VXAB01002804.1:26186-63714 GCA_013399175.1 Odontophorus gujanensis | reverse complement strand
TTTTTTTTTTTTTTTTGATGGAGGAAGAAACATAATGCAGAAGTTATGAACTTAAGGGCAGCTAAGACTCCTCACACAGTCAACCCAAAGGTCTGACAGAGATATTCAAACCTTTCATCATGAATTCTGTTTTATCTAAACAAAATCTTAAGCTTATTGTTTAATAATTCCCTTTTCATTGGTGTCAAATATTCCAAAACAATCAATTAGCAAAAATAAGAGATACAAATAGGTTATCCAGACAACCCCACTAATGGGCTCATTAACCGTCCTCAAAGCTTCGTGTATTTTTGACATAGAGTTATTAAGCATTTTCATAAACTCTATTTCTCACAGAAGTAGCATCCATCAGTAAGCACTTATGGTGAGCTTAGATAACAATGATGTTACTTTAAAAACTGCATAGTAGTAAAAAAAAATCCTTAGAATCTGCTCTGAAGAATCTCTGAAGTCCCTGATTTGGAGCAGGACCTCAAAATCTTATTGAGTTTATATTTGTTACATTTATGTTAAACATACATTGTTTTCTCATCACACTAAAAGCTCACGTCAAGCTATTAAGGATCATGGGAAAATAACTTCATGTAACACACAGTCAAGAACTGTTTGCAAACTCTGTAGTTAGTGTCTTGAAAAGATAGCATTCTGTTCCCAGCCCAATTGCTACTCCAGACAACTGGTGTCCATTCACTACAATGAGAGCAGAAAGACTCTCTTTTAGTTTCATGGCATTCTTCTCTGGAGTGGACTTAAATATGGCAAAATTAAAGTGGGTCTAATTGTCTTTGGTTTGGATAGTGAAAGGGAATAAACAACAGAAGTCTAAGTTCATATAGCTTGGTTCCAGCAGAATTCTCATTTATCTACAAAATGAGGTCCAACTCTCATTCTCAGCTCTGAATGCAGGAAAAACAAAATCCACTTCAACCAACAGTACTGAATGTGATTATGTAAGATTAAGTAAGATCAAGCTTCCACAAGTGATCTTAATTCTCACCTTACAAAACTATTCTCAACTTTTCAGTTTTGCAATCTACATTCTTTTAAAAACTAGACATATTTAACTTTCCCCAGTTTTTATGAACATCTATCCCAAAATAAATCTATGGGGGGGGGGGGAAGCCTTTTTTCCCCATAAAGATTTATTTTTATCAAATCGAATCAAAATTTATTTCTGCTGCACATATGCATCTGTCCTGGTTTCAGATGGGACAGAGGTGATTTTCTTAATAGTGTCTCATGCTACGTCTTCTCTTAATTAAAAAAAAATATTGATAAGACTCTGTTGTTTCATTGTTGCTGAGCAATGCTATGCAGAGCTAAGGACATTACAAATTTACATACTGTCTTGCCAGTGATGTGCCTGGAGAAGCAGAGCTGGGAAGGCACAGAACCAGAAGAGCTGACATGAACTGGCCAAAGGGATACTCCTTACCATACAGTATAACGTGGAACTATAAAAACTGGGGGAAGTTGGCCAGACAGCAGTGGATGCTTGGGCACTGGCTTGGCACTGGTCAGTTGGTGGTGAGCAATTGCACTGTAATGCACTGTACACTTGTCATATTTTATATATATATCTGTATATACACACACATTTGCATGCATATTACTATTATCTTCATTATCATCACCACTTTTATTATTTTGCCCATCCTTTTCTGTCTTAGTAAACAGTTTTTAGCTCAGCCCATGTGTTCTACTTTACTTTTTCCTTTCCCTCCCCCAGTCCTCTCCCTTGTACCACTAGGAGCAGGGAGCGAGCACATGGCTGCACAGTGCTGAGCTGCTGCCAGGTTACACCACAACAGTACCCAACTTCTACCTTACAAAGAAGAGGAGTCAACAATGGCAAAAAGATCCTAAAAAGAACAATTATATTACCATTTTGCTGATGAACAGACAGTAGTTGATCTTTTTTGAAGATCTCAGTAGGGTTTTTTAAAATAGATTGACATAGCTGAAGAAGCAACTGTGAATTAAAATTCAGACTGGTGCCCGTCACTTACCATATGTACTACTTCAGGGTAAATAGGTTCTGTAATCACATTGCGATTGTGTGTGATATATTCTACCATTTCACTTAAAGCTGCTCGTTTTACTTCTTTCCACTTTAGGTCACTTAGTGGATCAGAAACAAAGTCAAAAAGTACACAACATTGTCGTAACTTCTGGATAAAAAGCTTTTCTTGATCAGCAGGAGGAACATCTGAAAAGTGAAAACAATTGGTTATAAGTTACATTGCAGCAGACTTCACTCCTCTCCTTATTTTTATTTCCCTGAGACACAGGCATTATGGTCTTTACAAGCAAAATTCTTGAATCTTCAAACAAATTTCAACAATATAGTGGTCCAAAATATTAACTCCATAAAATACAGTATTGCATAGTATGAATTAAGACTGCAAAGTGTTGCATGCTTGCCTTTGCTACTGCACGGAAAAAAAAAAAACACATTTGGGAAAAAAAATGCCTTTTGGAATTCCCCGAAGAACTCTATTTGTATACAAAACATTATGCTGCATCTGCAGAAATATTCTTTGAGAATTAAGAAATACACTTCTGAATTTTCAGTTTCTCCAACAGCTGAAACTAATGAGTCACTTTTTCAACCTCAGAGTCATCACTGAACAAATTCCATTTCTTCATCAAGCATTCCTACAACACAAGTGGTAAACACATATAAGCATAAAATAACTACTGAAACTACAAAACAGAAAAAAAAACACATTAAAGAAATTGGAGTAGATGCATTTAGCACCTTCGACTATTTTGCCAATTTGTAATGCTAATTTGAATGTTCTGCATGTGCAAGAGAAAGACTGGGATTATAAACCTTTTGAAGCATTTACAGTTCATTTCAGTAACTACAGCAAGCTCTGCAACATGGTGCACCCTCAATAAATTTCAGGATGACACAAAGATGGGATGGGGAAGAGTCCATCTGTCTGAGGGCAGTAAGGTCCTACACGGACAGGGATCAGGACACGCTGGATAGGTGGGATGAGGCCATGGGATGCAGTTCAACAAGACCAAGTGCTGAGTCCTGCACTTTGACCACAACCCCAGGCAACACTACAGGTTTGGGGCAGAGTGGCCAGAAAACTCTGCAGAGGAAAAGGACCTGAGTGCACTGGTTGATGCTTGAGTAAACATGAGCCAGCAGTATGCCCAGGTGGCCAAGAAGGACAACAGCATCCTGGCTTGTATCAGAAATAGTGCAGGTATAAGGAGCAGGGAGGTGATTGTCCCTCTGTACTTGACACTGGTGAGGCTGCGCCTTGAGTGCAGGGTCCAGTTTGGGGCTCTCCCACTGCAAGAAAGACATAGAGGCTCCGGAGCAGTTCCAGGGAAGGGCAATGAAGCTGGTGAGGGTTCTGGAGCACAGGCCTTATGAGGAGCAGCTGAGGGAACTGGGATTGTTTAGTCGGGAGAAGAGGAGGCTCTGTGCCCTTCTTGCCCTCTAAAACTACCTCAAAGGAGGTTGTGGTGAAGTGAGGGTCAGCTGCTTCTCCTGGATAGCTAGCAACAGGACTAGAGAGAACGGCTTCAAGCTGCACCAGGAGAGGTTTGGGTGGGACATTAGGAAAAACAGCTTCTCCGAAAGAATGGTCAGGCACTGGAACAGGCTGCCCAGGGAAGTGGTGGAGTCACTGTCCCTGCAGGTGGTCAAGAAACGTGCAAACGTAGTACTAAGGAACACGGTTTAGTGGGCAATATTGGTGGTAAGTGGTCAGTTGGACTAGACAATCTGAGAGGTCTTCTCCAACTTTAATGATTATATGATTGAACACTGGTCTTGTAAGCAAGATCACAACCACCAAACGTAAGCCAGGAGTTGATACACATATACTCAAAAAGCATTCAAAGAAATAACATTCTCAGCTCTCACCAATTTAAATATAAGATATGAAAAAAAAAAAAACAACCCAAAACAGTAAGTTTTAAATCAAAGTGAGTAAACAGTCAGTTTGACATTGTTTAATGTATCATCACTCAGGTGCAGCTGGTAATAACTAATAAGGAGAGTAATATTTCTATTCTGTCTACTTTTCAAGACTCCAGTCCCCTTGCTGTCCAACTCCTCCCACCTGGAGCACCTTTGACCTGTGAAGCCAGTCTATATATTTGTAATATTTCTGAACACCTTTTGCTGGTGCTTTATTTTACTACTCCTCACATTTAAACCGCCTCTTCTCAGGTGTGCACAAAACTATTTTATTAAATTCTTCTCTTCTTTAATACCTATTTAACATACTTCACAGATACTGAATGCGACAGAAACTGGCCTCAAGTTATCCAGAAACCAACCAATCAACCCAGCCAAGGAGAATATTGGTACTCTTTCCACAACTCCATTTCCCTGTCTGTAACACTATTACATCAATTTACATGTAACCTTTTGAGATAAATATTGCCTTGACTTTTACACAGTGCTTTGTGCAGTCGTATTTTTACTCTTTGACAAGGACACCTTGGTTCTCTGAAGGAGTTCAAGTTTTTACCTTCCAGCTTTTACCTGATGCTACAAAATTCTGTATGTGCCTCATGGTCTGCTTAAGTAATCCCACAAGTCATTAAAATGATTAATGCATATGACATTATGGTTCATTACATACAGTCAAAGCTCAGGGGATCTAGACATTAACTTTCAGTAATTAAGAAACACTTAAATAACCGGTCAGATGAGAAGAAAACAGTACCAGATTTTGACAGCAGCAAAAAACCACATCCAATTAAAATGGTCTAATAACAACAGTATTAAGTTTAAGACAAATCCAGCTTAAGTTAGCAGCATAACACGTTATGTTTTCACATGACAACTCTTTGTTTTTAATTATTGTTGGATATGAATTGCTGAGTCATAAATAGCACGATAAAAGGCAAAATAAAACTAGATTGCCTACTTCTGCTTCTTATAGCTGATGGTTTTTCTTTTCCCTTAGCATAACATAGAATGCAAACACTTAAAAGTGAAATGAGCCCTCATCAAACAACGGATTTCCAGAGGTACTACTGAATGTAAACATGCACACACCCAACACAACTCATGCAAACCAATGAACTGAATGCCTGACTGACTGATGCCTGCAGTCCAGTTGATTTGGTACTGCAATGAGCAGCTCATTGCTCAGACTCATCCTTAAGAAAGCTAGAGTAGCCTCTTCCTTCTCAAAAGGAAGTTACCTTCAAAAGTATTTTTGCTACAATAAGCCTATAAGACGTGCTGGTCTAAAATGGCTTTTTTTTTTTTTCCTTTCTTTAACACTAACTTGCTCTGAAGAACTCCAAAGAAATTTCAACAAACCACAGACAAGAAAATCTGTAGAGAAATAGCTCCAAAGAACATACAGAACCAAGAACAAAAAAAAAATCAGGGTACATAAGCCAGTATTGGTTACACTCTTCAGTGTCAGTAAGAGAGTGAAGAGCTCAAGAATTAAAATGAAGGTGGTAAGAGGTCAACAACTTTCTAACAAATAAAACAGAACTTCTGTCCAGTGCAGCAAGTGACTTTATTGTACTTTAAGCCACACAAACTGCATCTTATCACATACGTTTTTGCCTATCTAGATTAAAAACTACACTAATGAATAATTCCTTCTGGGAATAGTATTTAATGGAGTAGTCTATATGGTTTGAATTTGCAAGTGAGACACAGTGGTTAGAAAGGTTACCTTTTCCAAATTAACTGTAAAATGGAAAGTGATTTGGGATGAATCATAGCAACATGATTTCACTTAGGAGTACTATGCTGTATTACACAAAATCCGGAGCCTAAGAGTCTACCATCTCAGAAATAACAGACACACAATTCCAATCACCTGAAAGGAGAGGAAGCATTAAAGCTATAATTGCCACCAATCCCTGAAACAAAAGACTGACAAATAAGAGGGTCAAGAAATACTCTAAAAACGCAAGCCAGCTATCGCAACATTAATTTTGAGTTGGCTTTAATATTTTAAGTACTTCAGTTACACTTGTAAACAATTATTTGCCATGTTCCTCCACCCTCATGCGTGCTCTTCCATAGCTTTCACCTGTCTTGACCTGAAATCCCTCATGATGCTTCTGAAGTACTTGCTGTCAAGCTGAGCTCATCCCTAATTTTAATGTTTGAAAGGATGATTTCAAGTATAACAACAATTACTGAAGGTGACCAAGAAACTGTTCTGATTACACCATAATTTTTGTGTAGAGAATGTGTGCGTAGCAGAGGAGTTCTGAAGAAGTCTTTATCTGAAGCCATGTGCCAGGGACACGTGCTTTCAGTTCACTGCCTGGTGACTTGTGCATCAGCTTCCACTTCAATCAGTTGATAATCTCTAAATTCTAACTGTTCAGGTTAATAGACATCTGAAGGGAGTGTCAATGGGTATTTTTAAAAAATTTTTAGATCTGAGCAGCTCTTTCAGCACTGTGGCTATTCAAAAGCTACTTCTTATGATTATTCCAAAATTGACATTTTGTACTATTCACTGAGCCACTCCCCTTTTGCAGTTTGAATCATTTACATTCAATACTTACAAATTTTGTTTCCAGCCATAGCACTAATATCACCCACTCTTATCAGTTATCATAGTTTAATAAATACTATTTCTGATCTTCCAACTTAATGGGAACATAGTTTTTCAGAATCATGAAGCAATTCAAACCATAAGATTGGATTTGATTTCCACCAATTCCTGACACCAGATTTACACAAATACTGTAAAGGCAGATTTTATGCTCAAATCAGCATTATTTACCCCATTATTCTTCTTGTGAGATAACTTCGAACACACCACAAAAGGTATCCCCAGAAGTCAGTGTTATAATCACAAGATAAGCCTCTCACCCCGAAGGATCATCCTTCTTTCCTTGTTCAGGTATTTCAGGTCTTCCCTCATTTCAGTCCCAGGGTAATTGCTGCATCATCTTACCCAGCCTACAGACAGGCAGGCTGTGCCTCTTCATACTTAATGGCATTGATTCTGAAGTAACTACTCCATTTAAAATCCTCAGACTGTGGCCTTGCCAGACAAACTCGCTGATGAGTATAGAACATTTCCTTTCCCCTGTACAACTGGTATCAGCTGTGCTTTTACTATCGGACTGAATACACCAGTATCACACTCAGACACAAGGTGCTCAGCCAACAGGACAGTTAGCCTTGGCAGAGCACAGATAATCAACTGTGAAAGCCAAAATTTAAACACAGTTCCTTGAACGAAAACAAACTCTTTGGAAGCTCCAGGTACTTCAGCAGCAATTACTGCAAAACCAAAGTAAATGAATTCACTGCAAAGTGTTCCCAAAGTTAACTGCCCTCTCCTCCTGTTCCTGCCTGCTTCTCAGCTGGTCTGTGACACCACTCTGCACCCAGGAGCTATTAACTGCAACTTCATGAGAAGAGATTATTTCTTAAAAGGTAGCACAGCTTCCTCCAAGAACTCGAATATCACTATATGATGACAAGTTCCGATTTCCCCATTTTCATAAAATAATAAGCTTTGCCTGTCTTGAAAAAAAAAATCATATTTTTAGTTCTGTACTTTCTGTCATTATTACTGTGCCCCTTTTCACAGAAGCTCTTTTTTCACTATCAGCATTTAACAATTCCTGACTGAAGGGCTGTAAGTCAAGACAGGGTAAGCCATGCAGAACAGCTGTTTTCTAGTACAGACTGTAACTGAAACAAAGTCAAACATTCAAAGTTTTCAGGTTATGTCTCAGTGGGAATAACAGCTGATACAACTGCTAGCACAGAACAATCTATGGTCAGTAGAACTCCCTACATCATTTCGGAAGCAGAAAACAAGGAACACTGATGATAATTTACAGAAAAATACATAGAGGACACACAATCCCTCTTCCTTGTATGAGCACTTTCTTACTTGTTTGTAAAGGTTCAGCAGAAGCATCAGTCACAGGAAAAAAAAAAGACTGCTAAAAGAGCAAATTCTGAAAGTGACTGCTTCCTTAGGACATAAGCACAGAGCAGGTAGATGGTAAATCTTAAAAAATGTGTCTTCAAATCTACTGAGGGTCTACAGCTTTTATATGATATGGAGGAACATCTAGAGGGCTCTCCAGCACATACCACAAAGCATACTGTTAACACAACATAGTCCCTTCCAGCAATCTAAAGCAAGTCTTAGTGTCATTTAAATTGGATGTCATTAGAAAACCAAGCAGCATCAGTAGTGTTAGTAATCTTTGTAATCTGCACCACAGTTGTGCTTAACACAAGGAATTTGCTATCTTGCCACAACCATTTTTTCCCCCACAGACATTTCAGCTAATATTACTGTGATAGCATTTTGTTCAATGAACAAGTGTTCAGCATCCAGAGTAAAGGAAATGAAAGTTGCTAGACTGAAGGCAGAGGGATTGCAGAACATGGGAAAACAAACACGGCTTTAATAGAATTATCATACATATACATATATTTTTTTTTACAGAACTAGTGATCAAATCTTAAAAAAAGAAATCACAGTAATGGCAAGATGACGAATGCTTGTCTAACTTTTGATCAAGTTCAATTCAAAGTATTTACCTGATTTTGAAAGGATTAAATTACTGTTCAAGTTTCAATCAAGAAATACTTTGGATTACAGAACTTCTACTTCATTTCTATTACTTGATGTACTCATTACAGTTCTTTGATTTTCTTCAGCAGATTTTACTGAAAACATGACGGAACCAATTAGCACAGAAACATAACTCCCCTAGATAACGGTGTTTTATCTTAATAGGTGATAATAGAAATAAAGATTTTGGAAAAGGAAATTTTCCAGTTCATGCATGGAATGTTTAATTAATGCTATTACTTCTAGTAGTGCTTCAAAATACACTTAAGGAATGCAAAAAATTACTGTCATTACATATAATACGCAATATGTTTCACACAGTAACTAGCAGCCCTGGGAGTTCTGGTGCAGATTACCTGAAACAACCAAGATTTTATGATGCATACAATAGATTGCAAAAACACATACAACAATATCAACAGCAAAATGCTTTATGTGGAACTCTACTGATCCTATAGAAATATGCTTTTTTTTTTTGTTGAGGGAGGACAAAACACTCAATACAATAAAAACAACCACAGTGATCAAAGCCACGGGAACATCCAAGGAAAGACACGGTACTTGTATTCAACTCAAGAGAGCATGACATATAAAGATAAAAGGCACAGAAAAGGAACAAACTTCCACTCTACCTCACTACTAAAAGATATATGAAGTAAATCAGTGTCATAAAAACCACAGTTGAGTCTTATTACAACTCCTGTCAAGTTTGAGGTCCAACTGCAATTACCATAGGTTGTATTTGTGTACATTCCTACTGAGAAGTTTGACTCTTTTTCCCCTTTCTTTTTCAAGATCACATTTCCTGTCAGAAACAAGATGCTGAAGGTTGGATGAACATTCAGCCTGACCTAGAACAACAAAGCCCATAGTTCTCCAGCAACTCCTGCTCAATAATTAAAATTACAGGTGCTCACAGCTTCTGCAAGGAAGACAATAAAATGCTTTGATAGCTTGAATAGCTAATACAGTTGTTTTGTTCCAGGCCAATTAGAAGGTGAGCTGAGACCAACAGATGGATACACTCCATCTGAACTGATGCTCATGCAGCAGCCTGAAACTTTGCAAGCATGACCTGCTGTGGGTCAGCTGCCTTTATGCAGCCCCACAGTTCTCAGGAGCATTCCAGGAGAGAAATGAGAAGCAGCTGTAAGCAGTAGCTATTTCCACTCCTCTCTGCCTTCAAGGAACTGAGCTGCTGCCATCAATACCTTTTGGCTGTTCTCCAAGTAACAGAAATTCGTAGCTGGTTTCTCCGTCTTTGGAACTGCACTGCTCCTAACTACTGCTGTTCCACATTCTGGAATGCACTTTGACAAGACTGGCATCCATAATAAGTACTTTTCTATATATGAAGTTTAAAAACAATGCTTGAAATAATGTACAAGTGCCACATTTTCTATCCACAGTACAGAAGCAAGCTGTGTCTTATTTAAAAGAGGTTAAAATTTCTGAATGTTCAACTGTATTTTTCAGTTTTCAGTGAAAATCCTGGCTAGTAGAGAAAAATTCAGCATTATTTTCCAGTGAAGCAATAGCACTGGCTTTGCTTCTATGCTGATCTGTAGTCCAGATCAAACAGTCCACTTAAAAAGTGATTCCACCTATGACAGCTTCTGTCTGGAACTTGGCTTAACCTCACAGGACAGAAATTGGAGGGAGGCAAGAAGAGAAAGATGCCTGAAGTCATTAAGTAAACAGTATTTTAAGTTTTATGTTTCTAAATAAAGAATCCTGTTTATTCAAATGAAAGGCATCTCACTGGAATGCGTGATTTTCCTCTTTTGAAACAATACAGCCTTTCATTTAACGGAAAAAAAATATAAACTAAGGACTGCTAGAATTAAACAAGCTATCAGACTAATAACAGCAAAAAATAAATAAAAAACCAAACATTACAAAACCATCATGGCTTAATAAGATTAAGAGAGCCAAGAAGCACATGCGTTGTCACTGAAGCTCAGAACAGGTGCTTCACAGCACTAATCCACTGTGAAAGCAGTAGTCTTTAGGGAGTCCAGAGCTGAAGGCTGTTGCTGGTGGAAGCAATAACGATGAGACTGAACTGTGGCTTTGATGATAGAGAAACTTCAAGTAATGACATTTCACTGTCAAAGATTTAAAATGAGAGATTAAGGACTTGTAATCAAGTAGAATTTTTTACCATTCCATCAGAATTCAAATATTAAACGATCTGAGGCTCTGAAATGACTCCCAGCAAAACCTTTTACAGGTGCACGTGATAACTATCAATGAGAAAAGTGGATAAACAGCAAGTAAGCTCTGCATCTCATTATGCAATGACTTTTCAGAAGCAATACAAAATCACCCTGCCTCTAACATCCTGCTTTAAAAATGTTATCTCAAATCCACTTTCTTTGAAATCGCATGAAATAAAAACAAAAGAAGCACCTTGAGAGCCCATGTATACTTCAAACCCATCTGAAATAAGCATTTTTAACCTAGATTAAAATGTATTAAAAATTACAGAGAAGAAACCACAAGTGCATAAATACATGAAAGGCAGTGTACCATAAAGAGAAAAAATAGGAATGCTTATACAGGAAATGACAAGTTTAACAAGCAGAAATGGGTTTGAGTTAATGAAATAAAAAGTCCACCTGAAAATTAGGGAGAAAAATGACAGCAAGTAAAATCAAATAGACAGTGGAAGGGAAAAAGGGAAAAAGGAAAAAAGGAAAAAAGAAAAAATCCTCATCTTAACAAGGGAAGAGGGAAACCAAAGAACTTTCAGAGCTTTTGGGCACACGTATAGTTAATATGACAGTAACACCCATTTTAAATACAAAACACTTACTAGTAACATAAGGGAAAATCCTCTATTTCCTAGCTCTTAGATGAACTTTACAAGATGCAACTCATCTTATGTACACCTTCCATAGTATTATTGCCTGAAGTTCTGTGGAAACAAACTTATTATGAAACGCTTTTAATTATCTTTAATAAAATCAAATGCAGTTTTATATATTAAAACTCTGAGAAAATGAAGAGCTACTGCTAAGGAACACTGGTGAAACTAGATTTAAGTTATGTTAATATAACACGGTGCACAACCAACCACCACTATAAAATATCAAGGCTACTTTCCAAGCAGCCTATCAGCCTGGTTCTTTTTCTCATTGTTCCACTTGCTAAGCCCTGGGTTACAGCTTGTTTTCTACTAGGCACTTCTGAATGATAAAATACATACATTTAGTGATGGGATTCAGCATAAGTACTGCCAGATAAAGTAAGATTTCACTGAAGAAATGCTGGGTCATGTGTAGGCTTAGGAAGCGATGACATAACAGATAAGAAAGCATGACCATGGTTTGTTTTTCTATATTGCCAAACTTAGAAGAGTTTCACATTCTAAAGCAATGTAACTTCATGCAAGAAGTTTTATTAAGTTTTAACAAACACAGCTGCATGTATTTACCAGTTTGTTGTAAGCTCACATTTATTTTTAACTTAATCAAACACTCCCATAACTTGCATGGTAAAAAGTCTAAGTGAGTTTTCCAAATTATCAATTATTTTCAAAATTAGAAATAGGATGTGGAATATGCAAGCCTTTTCAAAAACCCATTCATTGGTAGGGCTGTAACAGTGAAGGTAACCAAATCTTCATGAAAACGACCTTTCAACAGACACTAAGTCCCACTGAGAATACTCCTGAAAAATTCTACTGCTCAATACAGTACTGTTTCTTTGTTACTAGCATAAGCAAAACCTCATTAGCTTCATATGCCTGTGAAATTTAGGAACCTTGTGTGATGCAGCTCAGGTAAAAGAAACAGTCAAGTGTGATAGTGGCAATGTTTTGGAAAGTAACCTTAGAACTAAGTAGGTCAGTAACTTGCTTGGCAGCCACTCCTTGCCATGTCAACAGCCAATGACAATTACTTCAAATACTAACAATTACTAGCAGATCCCTGCTGGGAACTAGAATTCATGTTCTAGCACCAAAGGAAGTTTTGACTCATGTAAGAGAAAGCCAATTATGTCCGTTTCAAAATGTACTGAAATACACGGTTTCAACATTACCGTGTTTTAAGACAGACAGATAATGAAGACATGATATTCCAGCACATTCTGTTAATAATGGGTGCTTAAGAATTTCTATTTAACACAATTCAAAACAATCACTACTGCACAACACAACACCATTTCCTCACGTAAACTGACAAACATTTATTCCAAAAAAGATGCCTTCAGACTCGTGTTTACTCTGATTGAAAGGTCAGCAAGACCTTAGTTTCCTACTGGGAAAGGAACAAAACCAAAATTTTTTTTATCATGCACATAAATAACAGTTCTCAAACCTCACCTCCACTCCCCCAGAAAAGCCCCAGCAAAACTAACAAAAAAACATCCTGTGCATCAGATTTTGGGGTTTAAGATACTTTCTACATAAGACTGTATGTTAATAGAAGCAAAAGAAAGTTATCTGGGAAGAGGTTGGAAGAAACATTCTTGTCTAAAGATTTATTACAGTTCCTTTAGAGTATGTCTTTGAAGGAAAACCTCTTACACTCAAAGAGCAGATAACAACTTTCCTTCATCTATTTATGAAAGTTCAAGCTCTGATCATCATGCCAATTTTCATTCCAGTATGTGAATGAACATAGGAAACCTCTGAAACAGCACTGACTTTTACATGCCTTCACATTAAATAGAGAAGCAGTAATTGAATTTGGTTCTAGAAGCTGTGTAAAAATACATATCTGGTGGCTTGAATTTAAAAATGTTAAATAAATTCCATAAAACTACTCAAATAGAAAATGTTTGAGTAGACTGCTACAACCAACTAAAAAAAAGTTAAAAAGTAATTTTTTAGTTAGTTTTTACTTCTTTTATGTTTCATGGTTCATCTTTAACCTACAAAGAAAATATTTACTTAATCAAATTCAGGCACCTATCAGTAGTGGAAGCAATTATGAAAACTGAAGCACTGAAGCCTGACAAAACTGACACTTCTGCCTCTGATAATGATTCAGAGCCAGACCCCACCCCTAATTTTAACTGCATTTAAAAAAAAGAAAACTTAATTGGCAAACAGCAGAAATGGCATTGCACAACCTGTATGCAGAGGGAGAGTTGGCTTTAAAACACCAAACATACAGAACACCATTTAATTCAGTTGTGTAGCCTTTAAACACCAGCATGCAGGCATAAGCCTAGCACAGACAACATTATATTTGCACTGCTGTAGACTGTGTAGGTCAGACATAAAGGTTCAAATGCAAAAGCCACTGCCATGCGAGGAACATCCTGTTTGCTCCAATCTAAGTACTCCTGTACCTTAAACACCGCTGATGCCCACTAAATCTACATGGTTTCAAATACTGTTTCAGTAGTTAGCAGTAGTTGCAAGGAATTAGCTGACTCAACAGAAGTTAAAATACATTATTAAAAGCTTTGAACAGAAATAGGGACAAACTTTTTTTCAGAAATTATCACACTGAATTTTCATCTTAAAGTGAAAACCACCAAACAGAAGAACTTTGATCCCTAAATAAAAATTGAGGACAGTGTGCACTTACGCTGATACAATTTTGCTTCCTTTGAAGGGAGTAAAAATTACACCCTGACTCAATAAATGCAACAAAAATTACAGATGACTCTTCCTTCCTCTAATTTAATGGCATTTTTAGTACAACAGAAAGTCCCCTCCAAAGTCTTTATATATATATACACACACACACACACCAGTTTCCTGAGAGATTTTAAATGTTGCATGGATACTTAACATCCTCTTTGTTTCCAGTAGCTTCATTTATATGTACATATTTTATACATGAAGATTTAGACAAAGACCAGAAAACAAAATAACTACAGCAGGAGTGACAGAAATACAGAATGCATAGATAAAATATATCCATGGATGCAAAGTGAAGAGTTAATAAGCATACTATCATGCTAAACTCAGCAGAAATGATAAATAACAAAGCTCTTTTAGATCTGCTCTTGGTCAAGTATCAAAAGTGTTTTCCTTGAGTTTCTATGGGAAACAGTTTTAAAAAACCACCACATCAGACTCTGCCTGCGGTGCACTACAGCTATGTCTGAGTGTCTTCCTAAAACCAGTGCAGGAGGCAAAACACTTAACAGTCATTTATATGAAATATCAGTCCTTTGATAATTACTTAATACTAACTGATGAAACTCACAGTACGCATTTCAGTATCTTATAGATATGAGACCTCAGTTTAAGAACAACTGCTACTTATTCTCTCTTTCAAAGGAACACTTTCCAAAAAAGAATGGTAGGTGGGTTTCAGTGTACCACTGGTTATACGATGCTAGGGAGCAGTGTCAGCCAAAAATATGCTATGAGGATACAAAAACTTATAGTGAGAAGGACGACTATAAACTCCTAGAGTGAGGCTCAACATCAGAGCATGGGTGGCTCGGTGAGAAGGAATGGCTGTCAGCCCAAGCAAGTTGCTCATGCCCAAACCTTGAGGATATCCATCTGAAGATGGCTCCCTCAGCTGAGATCCAAACTGAAAAACATTTATGATCCACAAAAATGACAAAACACATGCCAACCATGGGAAGTCCCATTAACTGGATCAGCAAGTGAAGAAAGAAAGATTTCTGTGCTAAAGGCCTTCGAATATTTCCACTAAGAACATACCTGGAGTTTCAGAAGTAGTTGTCATTTTTAAATTTGCTAAAATAATTACAGTGGTTCATTTGTGTAATGGAAGCCTCGGGAGAAAATGCTTAAAAGGTCTACTACTCTATGCAGCTTCCTTCTCAAGGAGATTGTACTGTGACATTAAGGACTATTTGTACCCTAAACATGTACTAAATGTTAATGTGTTAAAGGATTAAAGAAAAATATTTAAATAAACATACATACTCAAACCAGTTAAAACTGACTGCGTACATTTATGAGTACTAGCTTAGTCAGAAGATATTTTAGTTATCCATGTTCTCTATAAAACACCTACCTGCCACATAGCTTTTAGACTACCACCGAGCAGCTAGCAGAGCATTAAGAAACAAACAAAACAGTGGTTTTGTGTGTTATTTTTAATCGTACAAGTAGTTTCAGTTACCCTATCTTTAGCACTTTGCAAAAACAGTGAAAATCATAAAACATCGTAATAGCTTTCATGAAAGCACCACACAAAATTGAGACTTACTATGGATGCAAAAGTACCAATAGGTGTATTGGCATCAAACACATTAAGGAGTATGCTTTAGTAAACTGAAAGGAAATACTGCTCTTTGAATTTTAAAAATTAACTATATATACATATACTAATATATATATACATATAGTCATTTTTTCCTTCTATGTGCAACAGAGAATCACAGCTTCATCACAATTTTCATCAGAAGTTGTCCCCTCACTGCCACTAGGTTAATTCCTCCTGCACTGCAGAACACAGACAGAACAGCTCACATTGTCCAGTCTAGTTCTATGCAGAGATTTCACACTCCCTTTCTGCAGTCCTGTTCTTAAGTTTAAATGTTTTCACAGTGAAAAATTTTCCTCTCTATATTCAGTCACAATCTCTTGTGTTGCAACTTGCATTGGTCACTTCTCCTCAAGCACTGTGCATCTCTGAGAAGTGCCTGGCTCCGTTTCTCCATCCCTTCCCCTCCTGTCAGTTGAAGAAAAGAACACCACTCAGCCCTTCCTTCCTCAGGCCAGCAAACCCAGTTCTCCCAGCCTCCTTTTGTACATTATGAGATTAATGGCTGCTGCTCTTCATGCTGAATTTACCCTGCATTACTGCTGAAGTGAGAGCTTCAGCCTCTACTTCCATTTAATTCATTACTAAATTGATATATATGTATTTTTAAGGCTCAGACACAATTCCCGAGAAGTAAAAGCCCTTATGATATTTCAGGAAGTACTGACAGAAATACATACAAGTCAACTCTTTTTCAGGAAAAAGAAACAACTTTTTGTTTGTTTAAATGAAATAAATGAGCTTCTCTCCTTTAAGAAAAAATTGTATATCACGGGCTCAAATGCATTATGCAGCTCACTTAGAAGCTGTTTCAACTCACTGTCAAAAGAACTTGACCTTCCATAGTGAAATACTATAACACAAAGCAGAAATGCACTTTTCAATAGCTAGAGTGTGATTGGTTGCCCTAAGGTGGTCCAAGCTTAGAGAAAGCACCAAGTGATCGACTTTGTATAATACCAAACAGAACCAACAGTTTTCATTGGGCTTTTACAAGAATGCAAATTCCCACCCAAATCCTCAGATATTTGCATTAAAAGAATGTTACCACATATTTTTGGTTACATGCTCTGGAAGAGCATTTATGTGAAGACAGAATACAAACTACCTTCCATTATCTGTTGTTCAAGATTAAAAGGAGCATATGTAAAGAACAGGCAAAGTTAATTACTGCACTTTTTACTATATCTGAATGAAGCTAAATTAATCTGAGCCCATCAAAAATTCAATTTTTTTTGTTCCTCTGGAAGGCAGAGAAGAATGGATGACAGGATATCTGAAATAGGTGATGGCTTACAGGAAGCTCCAGTGCGAGCTGACAGGATCAGGGCGTTCTCAGCCTCCTTCCCACACAACTTTCATCATGTCTTGCAAAATATCTTGAAAATCATTTTGAAAAAGCATGAATAGACAACGTTACCAAGTGCAGCAGTCAGCAACTAGGCCACTAAAGCAAATGCTACACTCAGATCAGAGCAGAATTTGAACAAAGTATTGGTGAAACAACTATCCACATCTTGAATTCATGAAAGCAGTGATATTAGGGCTACTCTCACACTACTGGTAAAACAATATTAAGATATTTTTCTTACAGCAGTCAACTGTATTCCTAATGCAAAATACTTGCCCCTCTCAAATGAATAAACATCTATGATCTGCCCACACAAAGAACCAAGATCATTTATTTTCTAACTGCAATCTGTACTACAGCTACAGCTTTCAGCAAGACTGCTCAACGGTACATATGAACTGATAATAACACTGAAGTCTAGTGACAAATGTTAACTGTTTGCCCTAATCTACATTGCTTCCACAGCTGCTTTCCTTGCTTAAAGTACTGAGATGAAGGCCCAACTCCTTGCCCCAGGCCTCATATCAGTTACTTGGAACAAGGCTCTGAGTGCACTCCCATCACCCTAGGGGTTTAGCTGCCAGAAGAGCTTCATAAGGAGAAAACATCTTGAAAACACCATCTTGCTTTCCTCTCGCACCTTCCTCTCTGCTGTCCTTATGTCATCTCAATAGCTAGTTATCTGTCAAAATATACACAGACATCCCACCACCTGTTTCTTTACCTACTCCATCTTTACTTGCTTCTCAATGCACACAGGTCTCTACCCAGGACTATGAAACACAGCAGTTATTCCATACCCATGACAGCTGCTTAATGTGAAATGGAGATTTTCTTAGCTTTAGTTTGCTCCAAAATGGGGTAAGCTTACAGCTCATCATGATCACCAATAACGAGCAGTTCAGCTGACCATCATGTGCTATCTTTGTACTCTTAGAACGATCAATGCAGCAACAGAGCAACTGGGATCTCCTGGAAAGCCTTCTGCAGGTGGAATGACCAAAGGGCATACCACCCCAGCAGGCCAAACACCCTTCCTGAGCCAGCGCTTTCAGCATAAGAAAATAAGACAACAATGGCTGTGTGCCAAGTGCATTCACTCAGTGGCTGTGCTCTCCTGGTGTTTGGTGTTCTTCACAATAGGTCTAAAGTCATATTCTGCAGGCCTGATTTCCACATATTGGTCTCAGGCAACAGCCAGTCTGACTGTGACAAAGGACAGAGCCTCACAGTACCAAACCAGGAAAAGAAAACAGATCTAGTGACAGCGATCAGGATCAGCCAACAGTTCAGTGCTTGCTGAACAAGTGACTTCAAGTCAGGTAGTCAACATGTCAATATCCAGAGAGATGAGGAACATAGCCTAAGATAAAGCTGCAACCTGGATGGGGCAATGACAAGGTCAAGGGCCTGAGCTTAATGACAGCTCCACAGTGAAGGACTAGGCCTGATCCTTACACTTTAAAGGAAGTAATTCTATTAGGACCATCAGTCCCATACCACAGGAGGTGATGTAGAAGGACTGTAAGAGCAGCATGGATTGGAGAAAGCAGTAAATCTTTGTCATTAAGCTTCAGAGTTATCAGTTCATTTTAATTATTAATTATTATACTGTTCTGTTAGGATTCATTTGGGAGGCAAATCAGTACTGGTTACATCAGAGCAGCTAGCAACATGAGGTACACAAAAGAATGAAGTATCTTCTGTGTGTATGCATGGAAGAGATGTATTCCCCTCTCTGCTCCCTATGATCTCCAAAGAAATTCCTCTGGGATATAATACCAGACACTCATCTAATTTCCTGCCATCTGAAAAATGCAAAATAACCCTATAGTATTTTCTTAATTGCTTACAAGAAAGTTGTCTCTTCAGTCATTAATAAAACAAAACCAACAAAAAGACACAAAAGCAACACAATTCTTAATCTCAATCTTACTAGAGTATTATCACACATACAAAAATGTTGCATTTAGTAAATTTCAGAAGCTTCTTAAAATACATTTCCACAATTATGTATTTGATCTGAGTAACAAGAGGGATAATAGATTCACTAATGTGAACCTTTTATCATACCAAGACAAAGGATTGTTAGGGCTCAGCAGTATAATATTACATAGTTCTGCTTCAAACCTTATGTTTTTCCTAAAACAGACTTGCACCTTTAAAAGATGGGGCTTCTACCCTTCTAAAAGGCAGCACATATCATTAAATTAAGGTGATTTGTGATGAAGGAAAAGCTACAGTTCAGGAAGTCACAGTTATATTCCCTTGACAACAAGCAAAGCCCTTATTCTTACTCAAAGGAATTTTACCACATTTTCCCCCACTCACAGACCAAAATTAGAGTCTTCAAGAATACATTCAGTCTCACTTCAGACAGAGGATAAGGCTGTTTTATAGATAAAAAGAAATCATGATTTTTGCACTTATGATGACAGCTACTACTGTTCCTGAATATTACAAGCTACTGAATATTGCTTGTTGGTTTAAAAATTAAGCTTCCAAAGCGAAATATTTTTAGCATATGGAATACTCAAAAAAATAATTTTTTTCAGTACCAACAGCTAGTCTATGCCTGAGTAAGCTGAGGAGAAAAACGTAATCATAAGCAGCATCAGCTGTTTCTCTTGCAGATAAGTGCCATTGTCTAAGGTGTGCTGATCTCATCTGATACATGCTCTGCTTTCATAAAAAGTTATAAAACAAAGCCAAATTGAGGAAGGTGTTAAAAAAAACTAAATGCTATGATTGGTTAAGAAGCTTGTTTATAACCACTTAAAAAATAGAATGAAGTCATGGAATCACAGTAATACAAAATTTCACTAACTGCAAAAATAGAAAAGACACATAGTATTACGTAGAAGCACCCTACCAAAATACATTCTTTCTAGAAACTAGGCAAAATATACATTTGCAATGCAGTAATTTTATAAATCCAGGAGGATGAATCCAGTGAAGCAATTTAACATGCAACACCACAGGAGCCAACAGGCACATAAGTGCTCTCTTGTTAGGGCTGAGCTGCGTGCTTCTAGGAAATGCCTTCTGAATGCATAAAGGATGTTTTCCTAATATATGACACATCTCTCCCCCTGCACCCCAACACGACCAATTCTTCCACACGCTGCAGTGCAACTGAAAGGTGTTCCAACTAATCACACACAGCAGCCCTGAAGCACATCCACCGTTTGTCCCCATTCTATAGGAACTGTATATGGATAACTTGGCTCTTCCCTCCCCCCCCTCGCTACCTTTCTGGGGTAGTGACTTCACATCCTTTGACATCAGCGCTTGCTGAAAGGGGGATGGGAGAGTTGCAGCAGAAAGCAGCAAAACCTGCTTTTAGCAATGCTGCGTGCGTGCCCAGCCTGCGTGCGGAGCTCGGAGCAGGGTGCCCGGCCACAAAGGGCTCCCCGAGGAGCCGCACCGCCCCGGAGCCGGCCGAGGGGTCGCGATCCGCCACGACTCACCTCTGATGTGCAAAAGGGCCACAGGCTGGAAGGGCCCGTTGGAATTGGCTGCGTCAACCACCATCCTGCTGCCGGCTCTGTTACATGTCAACATCTAGGCTCCGCCAGGCAACGCAGCGTATTCCTTAAGGCAAGAAACCAGCCTCCATTTTAGTTAAAAAAAAAAAAAAAAGAAAAAAAGACAGAAACTGAAGCGCTCTGCAGCTGGAGGGAACTGGCTGCTGGGTGATGTCAGCGGGCTGGAGGAGCCCCATTGGCTGAGAGCCGCAACTTAAAATGACACCGGGCGAGCCGCGAATGGGAGGCGGCCGGGCGGCAGGCGGCGCGCCCCCTAGCGGCCGGGCCTGGGGCAAAGGCTGCGCCGGGGAGCGGTGCCTCAGCTCGGCCATGGCCCGCTGCTCACGGTCATTAATCTGGTGAAGCAGTGCATGCGTTACTGGCCATATAATAACAATTTTAAAAAAAAGTTTAATGTTTCTTTCAACAAGGCTGCCAAGAATGCCACACAGGAGGCTAACTCAACACTGAGAGCACTGTCCTCTACATCCTTACATTTCAAAAGCCATACGGAAAGCAGCTCCCAGTGAGATGGATCTCTGACTTGCTCTTAGCAGCAGCCTGTAAATAGCAAGCCCTATGCATGCTCTAATGAAGTGCTTTATGGCTGGTTGCTGGTATGGGTTTGTCATGGACAAAGCCATACACATGGCATTTGGGAGCCTAAGAACACACACTCCAAGCTCATTTGAGTGTTTCCTGCACAGAAACAAACCTACAGTTAAGCTCAACTTGCTGGTAAAATTGGACACGGTAAAAATCAGCAAGTTCAATAGAACGCAAGTGTTGCAACACTAGGAACCAGGACATAGTACATTACAACACTGCTGTACAAGGCCAGAACTACAAAAAAAAAATTAGCACAATTTTTAAACTTTTTACATATATTACTTTGAGTATTTCTAACAAGACAGTAAGCAACTTTTACCACAGGAGATGTGGAGGTGTGTTTTTACAGAGAGTAACATAAAGGACCATTTTGTCTCCTGGATACCATGCATCTGGGAGTGATGTTCAGAGACACTGACGATGCATTTGGACCATCTCCATATTCATGCTGTTCCCCAAACACTATTTGCACTGGTGCACCAACTTTTGGTATTCAAATTATTTAATCTACAACATTTTCCTACCTTATGACAGAGAAGTTCATCCAAAATAAAAGATTATATAATTTATATAATTTGCTTATGAGTTTTTTGAAGAAAAGTCATCAGGCATATGCACATCTGACAGGAAAAATCATAGTGAACTACAATAATACACTGTCAAATGTAAGTTAGAGCTATACTGAATATTACTGAATTGGATGAAGGGAAAAGACTGATTGGGATAGGTGAGAAGAATAATTACTCATGAAACATAAAAGAATCAATTGGATTTATGCTGGCTGTACCTCATGATGCAGAAGAAAAATGCAAAACTGATGTGAAAGCTTAAATGAAAATAGTCTAGAAATATTACTTACTAAAAATATGAAGTGGGTGTTTTTGTGTTGTGTTATTTTCTTTTAAAAGGAGGGTGAGTGGCTGTTGTATGGAGGTTTTTGCAGCGGGAGTAAAAATAACCAGACAGTATCCAAGTGTTTTAGAAAGTAATTATGGAGTTGGAGGAAATGAGTTTTCCTCCATTCCCTACAGACAGTAAATTCCTCCTACATCAAGGAAGATTAATTTAAATACTAAACAAAATCAGTTCACAATAAAAACAGTGAAACTCTGTAAGACTGCAAACTTTTTCTTTTAATTTTCCAAAATAAAAATAGCCAAACATAATGAGTGATATAATGTATCTGATCTTGCTTTTAAGCACTATTTGTGGAATACACAAACTTCTGATGCATTTTTAAGCCTCTTAGATTGTAGAGTATAGTCTCAAAAATGTCAGTTTTTATATTCATATATTCCTTGGGTACACCTTAGACTT
The DNA here is from genome assembly GCA_013399175.1 of Odontophorus gujanensis. Taxonomy (NCBI): domain Eukaryota; kingdom Metazoa; phylum Chordata; class Aves; order Galliformes; family Odontophoridae; genus Odontophorus; species Odontophorus gujanensis. Next base: position 41,123 of record VXAB01002804.1, on the reverse strand, counting down.
GAAACTTTAGTCTTCTAAAACAAAGACTTCCGTATAGAAGTTCTTAACAGGACTAAATTTAAAACCAAAACCAAGATTGAACTCAACCAGAAAGTACTCTGCAAGATCTTGATAGATGAAGGAAGAAAGAAGAGCTCAATGTTTTTGCAATATTTTCATACACAGAATTTTATAGGCAAATTCTCGCTCATTTCAATATCTGAAGTGAAATTAGACTGTTCTATAGTGATAAGTCTCAGTACGATGCAGCAAAAACTGTTTGAAATTCCACTTTATCTGTAACCTCATCTTTAAAAGGCAGCTGCTGTCTCTCCTCTCTACTTGCATCTTTGTTGTAATGGTCAACTGTTGCTATTATTTGTTAGGACTTTCCTGCAAAGATTAAAGTAGGTATGAAGGCACACAACACAACCTCTGTACTGTAACCTCAATGAAGGAACATTACCTCAGTTACAGTGTCATTTTCTATTACATTCAAGCATGGCTTGAATAGCAAGAGATTCATTTGCAACATTTCCATATGGGTTTAAAAAGTCAATCCTTCTAAATTTTTCTAAAATAGTAAATGATAAATGTGTAGTGCTGGCTGTAGTGCTGGTAGAACACTAGATCAAATAAGTTATGTTGTGAAATATCTACTTCCTGTTCACATTTCGTCCTCAGCAGGTCTCTTCCATCTCAGGTCAAGTAGTTAGTAAGTTAACATGCAACTTGCTCAAACAGCCAGAATTCAGTATACTCATGTCATGTTTCTTGCACAGTACTAGTGGAGTTGGAGAACTTCAATCTTTACAAAGGTTTTGCTTTGTTCATTAAATTTGGTATTTTCTCACCAGTTACAGATTAAGAGGTAGATCCTGCTAGGGAGGGTTGGATAGCTGCTTTTTGCTTCAGCCTTGAGAAATTTGATTTGCTATCAAAAGAAAACTGAATTAGGAATTGATTTACTAACGAGAAGGGGAAGTACGTTAAGGCAAGTGGAATAGTACTACTGAATATCAATGAAAGGAAGAAGAGATCATTTAACCAAATTTGTGAAGACAATTTTGTTGCAACAGGATAAAAAAACACATTAATTCTAAAAATGGGCCACTGAAGTTAACAAATAAATAGCAAATACACATTGACAGTATAGCAAAACCATAGCTATCACAGGTTTCCTCTGAATCCTGCCCCTCACATCAAACTTTCTGACAAGATGAATGATGGAAAAGCCTATCAAGATCTCAGGATATATTTAAATGTTACATTTGGAATCTAGCACTATAGCTCGTGAATTCTCTTTAGCCTTTCAGCATATCTGGCATTTCTTTCAAAACAAATGCTCCATTTGAGTTGTCAAGTAAAAAACAACAAAAAAAATACACAGAGAACAAAACATAAAGCCACCAACAGCTCTCCTCCAAAACAACATATTTACCTGGACAAAGATTGCCTTAGCTTCTGTTCAGGACTTCATTTTATTTCTATGAAGACACCTGAAATAGTTACCTCTCAGTAAATGAGGAGTTGGGACTTCTGGAGTGGGGAAGGGGAGGGAAAGCAGGGAAAATGTTATTTAGTCTGAATTCTAAGGAAACTAAAGGAATAACTTCATGACTACTGGAGCCACTATTCCTCAGTGACCTAAGCCAGTCCAGTTGGGAATGCAGGAAGAGGACTGAAAGCAGTCTGCATCTGCTTTCCATGGACTTCCAACCACAGAAGGAAACAAGTTGGGATCAATCAGGTCATTTCCATTATCTGGTTCACCAGAAAGCCATACAGAAAAGGGATGGGTCCAACTCTACTGCAATAAGAAGGGACACCTACAGGTCAGTCAGGTTGCTTAGAGCCCCATTCAGCCTGACCTTGAATGTCTCCAAGGATGGCACTTCCACCACCTCCCTGGACAATCTGACAATGCCTCACAACTCTCACTGTAAAACAAACAAAAACAAAACAAAAAACACCGTTTTTCTTATATCTGGTCTAAATCTCCCCTCTTATTTTGAACTCTTCCCCTTCTTCTACCACAACAGGCTCTGCTAAAGAGTCTGTCTCCTCCTTTCTTACAGCCCTCCTTTTAAATACTGAAAGGCTGCTCTCAGGTCTCCCTGGAGACCTCTCTTCTCTGGGCTGAACAGCCTCAGCTCATTCTCTGTCCTCATGAAAATTCGTTCCATCTCTTGGATCATTTTTGTGATCCTCCTCTGGATACACTCTAAAAGGACCACGTTTTTCCTTTACCAAGGGCTCTATTATCAGGACAGAGTACTACAGGTGAGATCTTACCAGCACAGATTAGAGGGAGTTGCTCCAAGCAATTTTCTCCAATTACTGACAACCTATTTCAACCAAACCTTGAATAAAAGCCAACATGTCCTAATATTACTCTCATATGTGGTTTTATTACACAGATCACAAGTCATTTTCAGGAAACGAAGCTTAAAATCACATTTAAGAGTAAAATCTTGAAAGCATGATAGTTATCCAGCAAACATCCATACATTCAAATGTATAAGAATATAATACAGTGTTTGATTAGTAGATGTCCTATGAAAGGAGAAGTTTAGTGTGGTAAAAATGTTTAGGTCTCATAATAATGAAAATCTGTGCAATAGACAGAATGCTCTTTTTGTAAATAAGAGCACAATAAAAGACATTTTAAGTCATTTAAACTCTCAATAAAGAGGTTAGAATATACAATTTTAAATACAGTATTGTTTTATTTTCTGTTTTAATGGATTCTATCTAGACTTGAGTAGAAACAAGTTTGGTAGGAAATGCTGCCAGTGACAGATGCAAAGCATTCTTCTAACACTTTCAGCTGCTGACTAATGAGTAGGTGTTGGATAGGGCAGCTGAAATGAAAAATGGCTCATTAATCTACCCTGTGATTTCATGTAAAGCAAACTAAAGAAAAATAATCACTCCCTAGCAAAGTAGCTGTCTCTACTACCTTTTTCCTTGTCTATTTATTATACACTCAGTCTATTTTTTTTCAATCTTTAGAATGTTACAAAGTCTCTCAGACTGGATACCTGCCAACTAATCTAACAGTTTCCTAATGATTATTTACTTTTTTGTGCATTTTCCTGTACCAACATGAAACAAATTAAATTTTTGTTTGCATGAAATTTCTACCACTCTTGTGTATACCAATGCTGCATAAATTTTATCACTCACATTTGTTTCAACTGTTTCTAGACACACACAAATACTAAATTAACATGGCAAAGAAAACCTCCAGGCTTCTTTCATAAGATATAGTAAGTACATTTACTGACAACAAAACACACTGGAAATGGGACCTTCTGCAATACTTCCAGCTACCAGCTCTTTGTTTCAATAAATTCAACAGAAAATTAGGCTGACAAATATACTCTAATGCATGAATGCAGCCAGGATCAGAAGAGTAACACTCAGAATACCGAGTCAGTCCACCGTAGTTCGGTAAAAGGGAGAAAACATCATCTGTTTGACAGGACTGCATTCAGCAATGCTTTGCATGACAATGAATTTGTTTTGCCTCAGTGTTTTGCCTTTTAAATGCATTACATCTCAGGGCAAATTATCTTTTAGAGCAGCATAATCCTGTTTAATCTACTACTTCACTTTGCATAAAACTGAGATGCTACCCTCTCGCAGCTGGACAAAATTCTTCAATTGCACACAAGAAGCACAATTAAAGAGGAATGGCTGAAGTACTGTACCTTCATTCTAATAGAGAACTGGGAGTAGACTTCTGTGACAGAAGTGACATTGAACATTGAGATTTCCTGTCTCAATGTCTTTTAACAATAATGCTCCTTAAAATCTCCAGAAAGTCCCTTACCTTCAAGATTCCCATAAATCCAAGAATATTACAGATACCCAGCCTCTTCTGTATCGAGAAAATAGATGGTATTTGGATGAAAAATTAACACACTGCTTGAGTTTTAACTTATCCTGATGTGAGTTGGGGATGTCACCAACATATATGGTTGAATTCCCCTATCGAAAAAAGGGCAATACTTCATTTACTACCTTAATTTACCTTAATCTCAATTTTGCTTAGTTATCTGCTCTCTGTGTTGACAGAAACACACAACAGTCTTCTATTCCTGACTTATTTGGAAACCCTCACTTTTCCCTTTCCTCACATTCGTTCTCCCCTCCACCTGCTTTTTGTTTCAAAATGCATCAGAATCTTAGGGTGGAATTGCCTCTTCTGCGATCTTCATTCAACAGATTTCAATATCTCACAGAGAAAGAAAACAGAACTCTTACACAGCCACTTACGACTTAAAAGCATTAGGAAAGCTTTAACAACACTTGCCACCCTATCAGAAACCTATATCATAGGCAGACAAGTTGGGACACCAGCCTCAAGTTCACCTCTTGCACAAAACAGTCTCAGAATTTGGCACACCTATTGAAGTCTCTCCTTGGAGAGGAAACAAAAAAGCTACCACACACTCCACATGATGTGTGTTTAGAAAATGGCACCTTTATGGCCTGTTATTTTTTTTAATAAATAGATATTTCTGATTTATAACCCAATTTCATCACTAAAGCTATTAAGTCAATAAAGCTATTTCTTCCTGTGCTGAGATATATATGCATATACATGTGTTTGTGTGTATAAGAAAACTGTATCCACATTTTCCAAGACAGGAAAAAACCCAAACCCCAGAGGAAAGAAACAATTCTGTAAACAAATTAGGAACTGAATTTGAAAACAAAACCTGAACTCAATTATCATATTTAAGGTTAGGGAAAAAAAAAATTCACATTTATATAAAAAAAAGAAAACAGCAACACAAAACACAAATAAAACCATGACACTGGTATCACAGGAATTCACCAGGAGGCCATAAAACCTATTTCCATCCAGCCTTAAAAAAAAAACCCAACAAACAGATATGCTATAAAAATAGCATTTTTCGAGTTATGTCCAAACCTGCATACGTTTGACTAATACACGTTCATAAGGATATTATTGAACACTTCAGAATAATATGGAGCATTGTATTCCTTTTAAAGATGATTATTCTAGGACTGACAGAGAATATTATCTTTCAATGAACACTACCTGCAGATTTAAGCTAGATTTGTGACAATATTTGACCATGTATGAAGTGTTTTATTCCACTCAGAGCACCTTAGTATTGTATTCAAGAATCCTCACTGCAACATTGTTTTGTACCATACGATTCAGAATACATCATTAGAAAACGTCTCTATTTTGTACAGTGCTTCTCTTAACACTGCACATTTACACAGTTTATTAAAATCAGCACATTCTTGCAAAATTACATCAACAAATACAACCATGCTCACCTGTCTCCACTGTCAAATATACTTCATAGCATATAAACTATAAGTACATAATGGACAAGAAACTATCTTAGAAATACAAGGTTAGCATGGGAAAGCATCTACCTGTAATGCAAATATTTTTAAAATTATGAATTCTTACAAGTATTTTAGAATACATACTTATAGAATCATTAACCTTACATTGTACTTTTCCGCATCAAATCTTACACAGCAGAGAAAATACAGTAACACAAAGGTTGTCACTGTTCATGAAATACCATGCTTTGGGCTAGTTTTTCATTCCTTTCTATTCTTTATCATTAACTCAGCCAATCCATCAGAGCAACACCTCAACAGTTCCACCCTTTGGATGCCAGTGTTGGCACACTGCTCTCATTTAATAAGTAAACTAAGCATATAGAATTTACAAGTGATTGCATGAAATTCTCTTCTTTCCTTAAATGCTTTCTTTTATTAAAGAGGTAGATTTGGAAGTAAATATGATTACTTCATGCCAAAAGAAAAGTCATCCTTTCCTTCCCTCAATATTAAACCCAGATAACTTAAAAAAAAAAAAAGTATGTACAGAGACTCTATTTGTATGATCTGAAATAGATAGAGACTGACTTTGTACATGGTCTGATAGTAATAGGGCAAGGGGGAACAGCTGTAAACAAAAAGAAGGAAGATGACTGAGATGTTAGGAGAAAATTCTTTACTCAGAGGGTGTGAGGTCCTGGCATTGCTGCTCAAAGCTGTGGGTGTCTCATCCCTGGAGGTGCCCAAGGCTGGGTAGGATGGGGCCCTGGGCAGCCTGAGCTGGTGGGGGACAGCCAGAGGGTGGAGCCACACACACAAGCTCTATAGTTCTTCTCCAGTATGCAATGTATTTAGATGCCATAAATTCCTAGAGTTAACCTAGATTAAAGAACTGAAGTAAAATTGACAACACCAGCAATTAGCACCCAGCAAACCAAATCACAGACACGCAGGGATTATTTGCAAATTTAACGATGAAAAAATATCCACAGTGCAAAAATGAAATTCAGATTCTTCTTTAAGTGGACAGTTGCAAAGAGCACAAGCTTCAGTGTAACAGCAGTCAGGTACACACAATAAATACTTGCCTATATTGAACTTTTATGCTGTTTGTGTCTCAGAACACATTCTACATTTATCAATTCCAATACATCCTGAATTACAAGGCATTTTCTTAACAGAACTAACATAATGGTAAGCTTCTGAAGGTTGAATCACCCTTAATTATTTATACTTGCTATAACCAAAGCATTAATCAGGAAGTTTTCAAACACCACAAAAAAACCCACAGAACACTTGATTAGGCCAACAAGTGACTTTTCCCAGACAATAGCTAAAAACAAAAGCAACTTTCTGTAAAAAGTACCCATACTACAAATCTCAGCTAATGTAGTAAAGCAGATAAGTCGAAGTTAACAAAACAAGCTGTTGGCACTTTATTTTTTTTTAATTACAGTGAGAAATTAGCAAGATCTTTTCACACCATTTGACCTCTTAGATTGCAGTTCTGGAGGCAGCCCTCCTGGGATACTCCTGGGTTATGTGCAGGCAGACGCTGCCTGTTCTACCTGCTCTGAGTCAGGCTGCCACACGGACCTTTGCTTGCAGTTTTGCTAACACATGTATGGCTCTGCAAAGCAATAGCCCCCCACACTTCTCAGAAATTCTATGTTTATCTCTATTCTTAGAGCCTCAACTCATAATTTATTTCCTTTTCTTTCTGTTAAGCTATGCAGCTCTTCCATTTCCTGAATAAACTGAGGGTTTACAACAGTACGTGTAATCTGCTCCAATGAATACAAATCATGCTGCACTATTAGCAGTTAACAGGTCAAACACGCTGGTATTTCCAGAAGCAATTTCATGCAATATCTAACCAAGCTAGCAGCATGCCTGAAAGCCAAAAATTGAGGCAAGTTCGGATTAAAAACCAAAATGTTTCCCTTGTAAGACACACTGACCAAAAGCCACCTGGGAAGTTCCCCTTCTCATTAGTTCAAGGGATCCACTGAGCCCAGCTCCAGTCCTACAGCACAGAAGAAAGCAGTCATACTTCAGCCCCACCACAGGTCACTGAGAGCCAACCAGCCGCCAGCTGCAACAGATGTAACAGTTTTGCATACACTGACACAGTCGCATTCTGTACCTTATACAAAGTACCTCACACCACACACAACCCAGTATTTATGAATGGAAAGCACATCTCTCGGCCTAATACATGTAGAAGGAAGGTTTCCCAATACTGCAGCTACAGAAATACAGCTCCCCTTAAGAGTTTTAATCAGCTTCCAAAACAACTAACCCAAAACAATACTGTGTTCATTCCAACCCTTTACTTAAGTCAAACCTGCCTTAATCCTCTTGGTCTTCTTAAATTACAGCCTGGTCAGTAGGTTTTAATTCCTGTCCAGACACAGTCAGAAAACACACACAGAAAACCCAAACAAACACAGAACAAGAAAATTTAGGAAGTCCAATAGCAGGCACATGTATTGGGAACTGCAATTACACATGTACCTGGCTATGATACATGAGACTGGACACAGCCTTATTAGTAAAGGTAGTAATTATTATCTGTCACTAAATCAGCAATTATACTAGTGTTTCATAACAAAAATTGGCTCTCAACAGCCTGGGAACACACATACAGCGCCATGACACATCCTCCAGAGATAAGTTTAGCATCTTTTATTTCCTGTCGCCTGAAAGTAGGGGAAAGTGATCACAACTTGAAAGACAAAGCATGTGTTCAATAATATCACCATCAACATTACAGGTACAATGCTTCAAAAACATTAACATGCCTTATACAGCTTAAGACTGATTTATTATTGTATTCCAATCAGGCTCTCTTGTGCCATTCATTGGTCTAATAATCAGCAACATAGTCAAAATGGAAATGGATCCAAAACTCCCTATTAACTTCCCAGTATTTGGTGGGAATACCAATGATACCTTTCAAAAATTTCTGTGATTCACACCATCCTCTGTGGACTACATTCCCCCTCTCCCATCCACACTCACTACTCATTCCATCTCAATATGCACTCTGCTTCCAATTGAATGCTCACTTCCATCTTCACTGACCTGACAGCCCCAGACACTACCAGAAACAGTTTACAATTGCACAGAATAGAGGTTCTAAGAGCAACTCATATTTTTCTTTCCAACTCACACTCTGAACAAAGGAGTATGCCAGACAACAAGGTTGTAAGCAAACCTTTTCCAAAAAGCACCACTTTTATTTGGTGTCATTTCTTAAGTCACACCCCAGACATGATGGTTTAACTGTATGTGCACAAACTTGCTCTGTCAGTTTAAGAGATACAACATACCTCTCAATAACCTGTGGCATTATACAGTCTTATTTATAAATTTAAAGAAGAAATTGAAATTTACGAATTAAACTGCATGTAAATCTTGAAGCCTCTTATACAGATTGCCATACTAGCATGATGAACAGGATTTCATATTCCTTTTGTAAAAGCAGTATCTATGAGATAAGAATGCTGCAGTCTAATTTTAACTTATGTGAAGAGCAGTACAGCTCAGGTAAACTGAGAAGCTGGGTTCCTTACTGCCAAGGAACACTAACACATTGTATCAAGAGGAAAATTACTGAGAAAAAAAAGTCTTATCCTTTGACATTTTCACATTATTTCACACTGTTCTACCTAACATTTCAGTGATCTATAGGTGTTTCACTGTCAACTTTGAATACAGGACAGCAGAATGCACCACATTTCAAAAGTGCCTTTTCTTTTTAAACAAACCTTCAGAGCAGTTTCTTGTAACCCATAGATCAGTAAATATGAGCACATCTGGAAAACTCTACCTTAAATCTATGAGGTACCACAAGCAGAATACTCTGACATATGCTAACAAACACAGACAGTAGCTAAAATGAAGATAATAAATACCAAATTAGTGAGAGACAACAGCAATTGTTACTGTTTTTCAATCACAGACAGCAGTAAATATAATTCTGTATGATCACAAAGCCTCAAAATTGACAAAAGATAAATCTGACTTCACCAGAAAGACACAACTCTGTCTACTCCATGCTCAGGAAAACTAATCAATAAGCAGGGATAGATCTGGCCTTCTTCTCTCAACACCAAGAGTTTTGTTTGCATGAAGAAGAGTTTCAGCATGCCTCACTGAGGACAGAAAACTGATGATTTGCAAAATAAGTAAATAAGAGAGCAAATATTCTGCTTTTATATGAGATAGGTGAATTTACTTTCACATAAACCCTCCTGGGCTGAAAAGGTTCAGATATTTCCTAAACTGACTGCCAAGAAGGTAACAGACTGAAAGCCTGTTTGCATATGCAAGTGTCTGCAAGTTTGCATATGCTAATATTTAATATATATGTTTTTCAGATAAAAGTATCAAGAGTAGAGATGCTTCTGTCTCATGCTCACAATCCCTCACAAGAGTCATTTTGATTTAGAAAGACATACCTTTTAAAGCTGGCAGTTTTTGAAGCTCCCTGTTATTGCTGACATTAAACCTTGATGAACTCTGACGCTTTTCCTTTTTCAGTACTGTCTGGGGTGCTGGTACTTTGATTTTAGATAGCTGTGCTGGGGGAGGAGTGCTGTTTGATTTTTTGTTCGACACCTGTTTAAAAAGAAATGAAAACAGTTAATTGTAGTTGAACTTGGAGCATTTTTTGTTGCTGTTACAGAAATCACATTAAATAACCTTTTAATCAAAATGTCCTATTTGTTATCCCCTGAATGCATAGATATTTTGTTCACTATGTATATTGTTTCTGTAACACTCACAGAGATGAAAATTAATCATTGTTACGTGCATTCATCCATTTATTCAGTTACCTGCCAACCAAAAAGACATGTTCTAATGGAGTTTCTCAGCTACTCCCATCATCAGTGCAAAGAACCCAGGTCTTCAAGGTATTTGGCTATCTGACTTGAGCTGCAAAAGAATCAGGACCCTGTCTATTTACAGCAACTTTGCGCTGCCCATTTGTACTGGGCCTTGATGTCAGAGCCCTACCTTGGCCAGGGTATTCAGGCTTTGATAGAAGTTTAGAAAGTTAAAAGGAATGAGTCTTATTATTCTAACAGATAGAGTTAGGAATCTTCAGCAGCTTCTAAAACATACTTGTAGCAGTTTACTGCCTATTCACAACAGGTGGCTTTTACTGTAGTATTTCTTACCAAATTTTCACTGTACCACTGTATGAATTAAATAGCAATGAGAAGAATGGATCCTTTTGCTCCATTTCCCAGAATGCGAAAGTGCTCTCACTCAAACTAGTGAAAATGCACCATTAACAAAAGCTTGTCAGAACTTGTGATATTGCTTTTCTCATTCATTTTTTTTCCAAGTAGGAAAAGCAGGTTTAAAGTGCACAACAGTTAACTGTTTTTAAACATGAATAAGTTCACAAGGCACTTTACAAGAACAGTAATACATCTAGAAATAATTTATAACAAAAATGTAACAAGAGGTAAGTGAGAAACCTTACTGTAAGTATTGCAGTTTGGTGGTTTCAGTTTTGCTGGGCTTTTTTTTTTTTTTTAATAAAAACAGGATCTTAATTTGATGTAGAAGCTTTTCAAATTTGCAAGCTATTTTACACTGCAGCAAACTACTGAAAAGATACCTCGGCACTTCTCTCTTACAGGAAGAGAACACATCCTCCCTCTCAATAAGTGTCTATATGATAAGAAATAGAAAAAATTGGACAGGAATGGCATTCAGACTGGAAATCAGGTTGCAATGCTGCTATTTCAGCATTTCAATGCATTTAAATATAACAGATACGAAAGCTGTGTTTCAATCACCGAACGCTTGCACAGAGACGTATCTAAAACAACAGAAAGCTCTTTTTGTGTTCTAAAGAGGATTTCCAGAATAGCTTATTCATTAGCAATTTCCATATGGTCTGTGAGTGAACACATTTGGTGTGCACAGAAATGTTACCATACATCACCATTCAGAGAGTCTAAAGGTAGATAAATTGAAGACATTTTATGCAAACCTTTATCTAGTAGCAAATATTCTTTAACTGGCAGAGAAATATATATATTTCAAGAATACAGTACTGTATGTAACAGAATTGTTCAACCATTGAAAATGACTGAAGGCAACATTTAGTTCTCATTAAACATCTAAGATTCCCATTCAGCAGATTTACTATTAAAGGAGCAAAAATACAGAAAAAATAAGGGAAGACACAATTCATTGATTACAAGTTATCAAAAATATACTCTAGACTTCCAGTAAAAATGGTGTAAGTCGGTAAGTTAAAGGCATCCACATATAAGTAATACCCACTACCTTGCATTTTTTATTTTTAACTATTCCTCTAAAACACTCAATGCTGAAAATTTTTGCTGATGTACAAGTGATCCATTAATTGTACCCCTTAATTCAATTAAAAAAAGCATTCTAAATTATCAAGTGACTAAGTAGAAGGAGAAGTAGCACTAAAAATTAGGAAGCAATGATTTGCCATGCATTATGCAATAAAAGCTAATTACAATCTATTATGAGCACTATTACTACACAAGATTCTATACGTTCAACGTTATGCTTGAGCTTAATGTTGTTTTTCTGAACTGGCCATCTTCCATTACCACCTGTTTTTTGTTCATTACTTCAAACAGGAAAAGTCACCTCCTTGTTTCCCCTACTCCCAAGCAAATTCTCAATTGTGAATTAACAAGTACTCACTTGTGCCTGCACACAGGCTATGGTATATTAAGGTAACTCACTCATCAGGAAACCATGTATTCTGAATTGCAGATAAATTCTAAAATTAGCCAAAAGTGGTTATTTAAAAGGATGGGCAACATTTCTAAACAGGCATTGAAAGAAGGCTTTTTTTGTTCCTATGGCAACTTCTCATCTTGCAGTGATGGCTCCACATAATTCCAGCCCTGAATCACTGGGCAGTTCATCCAACAGCTGCTGCCCTTTTTTCTACCATCAGCCCCAACCCCCTGCGTTTCAGTCATGCTCCCATCTTTCAGCCATCACACACCAGAGAGCTGCCAGAACAACTCACAGTTCTCGGTTATGTGAAGGCTATGCTATGCAGCCATGACTGACAACTTCTGCAAGTGGCACTACAATGCTCTCAAGACAGTACCTGCCTCCAAAACTGACATATAACCAGTGTTTGCAGAGAAGGGCACCTGAAGAAGTGACTTCAATTTAGGCAGAATATTACAGTAATCTCAGCCATCTCACCTTTTATTTTCTGCATTAAGAAGTTGCAAGCCTAATGAGAACAACTCTGGCTACTTCACATTTTAAAAAGATACTCAAAGATGCTCATTAATTCCTAATGAGGACACATTCTCAGTTTCTTCCCCCCAATAACCAAACTACTTCAGAAAACCACAATTCCTGAGGAAAACTGACTGACATTTGGCTATGAAGAACAATTCAATTATTTGACAGTAGAACAGTCAAATCAGAGATACATTTTTATCAATTCTCTTTCAGTAATTAAAATGGGAAATACCTGTTCTCACCCTTGTTCTAACAAACAGATCCCTTTTTCACCCGAATGTTTGCATATTCTCATTCAACTCAAAGTGGCTGATAAACCTAAAAATGCATACAAATGACTCTGAAAAGTCACCAGACTGAGAAACTGTTTATGTAGATCATAATTTAAAAACAACCTCCATATTTTCTGATCAATTTAGCTTTTTAAGTTGGTCCTTCACATATTTTGATGAACATTAAGACTATCATGACAAGTATGATTCTGACTTCTAACTCCCACTTTTAATAATTGAAAAAAAACAACAACAGAGCTTATGCTCCTCCATTCCCTTGGGTAGGCTTAACATTGATTCAAGAAAGGAAGAGGTTACTTGCCAGTAACAAGCACTCAAGATGGATTGTCCTTGCATCCCTCTTTCCCTTGTGTCACAAAACAACTAAGGTCAGCAGGGCCCTTGGGGTCCACCTGCTCCAGTCCCTGATCAAGAGGGTGAGCAAGACACATTCAGGCAGCTCTTTAAGATCTTCAAGGAAGCGATACCACAGCACAGATTCTGCTCTGGCAGCCTGTGCCAGTACGTCATTACCCACACAGCACCAAAGTGCTGTCTGATGGTCAGAAAGAACCTCCTGTGGTCCAGTGCATGCACTCTCCTTATCCTGGCATGAGGCAACACTGAAAAGACTGAATCTGTCCTCTTTGGACCACCCTCTTCCACATTTTAAAATACATTGATGAGACCCACTTTCCCCATCCTCCTCTTCTCCAGACTGAGCAATCCCAGCACTCTCAAGCTCACCCTCATAGAAATGCTCCTGTCTCTGCAAAGATCTCGAACAACTGCCATACAGAACTCCTCATGTGTGAAGGATCAAGTACATTATTGTTTTAATAGCACTGCTTTGAACATAGTTTGATTGTCCTGATCACCAGATACAGGTGCATATAGATCACAGCACAACGCTACACTATGATCAGACAAAAAACCAAGTGGACAAAGCAGATCTCTAGTTACAGGCAGTTTTACTTCTTTTAAAGTGATTATCACCAATCAGCTCACTTTATTTTGGACAGTCACCTAAGACATGTTCCCTTGCTGACTGCCCCTCAAACCACCAGTATTCAAACCACTTTATCAAACAGGCAACCAGAAAAACTCTGTCTGACATCACTTTTCAAAGAACAGTGACTAATAATCAAATTAGACCAGAACATACAAAGCCTTGCGGCTCCACAAAATCCAAACAGATGCCAAGACAAGTCTAGAATAACTAAGTACGAAAGCTTGCTACTTTATGAGATAAAGCAGTAAGAGGAAAAGTAGGAATTTGAAGATGACAATGGATGCATCTGCCAATCAAGATTTAAAAGACTGAGTGACTTAAAAACTAGTGACTTTAAAAAAAGATCACCTCCTAAGCACAGGGAATGAGATACTCTGTCTCCTTCCCTGATAACACTAAAACAGGTAACATCCTGGATGGTGCTTTGTGATACATATCTGGTTAGCATTAGTCTGTAAATCTCTCCCCTCTACTGGGCAACTTAATTGAATTCAAGTTTGAATAGGCATGTTTACCAACTCAGGATAAAAACAGCATGCCAATAAGAATCTTTAAGAAGTCTGGAATCCAAGGTTTACCTACTGAAACTTCTGTATCAGTTACCAAATGATTAAAACTCTCTGTGAAATGCATGTAAACAAGGTAAAAAGCAGAATGGTCTTGATAAGAATCAAGATCTTGAACCTGAGATAGAAGGAAAATGCTTACATTAATGCAGAATTAATCCTTCTCTTCTTTTTCATTTTGGTACAGTAAGTAGCCTCCATGGATTTATCTGTCATTAGAATAAACAGAGGCCTGATCTACAGCACCCAGAAGAGCTCAGTTCTTGCCAAGCAAGCCTCATAAGGGGTGTTAAGAGCACTTTGGATTACATCTGAAATATACTTACACCAAAAGTGAAATACAATTTACTGAAACTAAGCAAGGAACTGGAAAAAATATGAAAGACATTTACAACTTCATCTTCATAAATGTGTGATGGTCCAATTTGCAATTAAAATAATTCAGCTAAGAGGTAGAGGCCAAATACACGATCGGTGTAATTAAGTTGAG
>VXAB01002804.1:0-25736 GCA_013399175.1 Odontophorus gujanensis | reverse complement strand
GGACGCCAGCTGGACTTAACTCCATTAACCACTACCCGCTGGGCACGGCCCTCTAGCCAGTTCCCCACCCAGAGGAGAGTGAACCTGTCCACACCACGGGCTGCCAGTTTCCCCAGGAGAATACTGTGGGAGACCGTGTCAAAGGCCTTGCTGAAGTCCAGGTAGACTACATCAACAGCCTTTCCCTCATCTACCAGTCTGGTCACCCAGTCATAGAAGGAGATGAGGTTGGACAAGCACGACCTGCCCTTTGTGAACCCATGCTGGCTGGGTCTGATCCCCTGGTTGCCGTGCACGTGCCGTGTGATCTCCCTCAAGATCATCTGCTCCATAACTTTCCCTGACACTGAGGTCAGGCTGACAGGCCTGTAGTTCCCCGGATCTTCCTTACGGCCTTTCTTGTAGATGGGAGTCACATCAGCCAGCCTCCAATCTTGTGGGACCTCTCCAGATAACCAGGAATGCTGATAGATGGTAGAAAGCGGCTTGACAATCACCTCTGCCAGCTCGCTCAGCACCCTTGGGTGGATCCCATCTGGTCCCATGGACTTGTGACAGTTCAGATGGAGGAGCAGGTCTCTGACCATCTCTGCTTGGATCACAACTGTCTCTGCTTGGATCACAAAACTAACACAAACTTAATTTAGTCTCTTGAGATGAGAACTAAAATCAAAGATCAAGAAGTCAGAATGGGTGGAGAGTAGCTGAAATCTAAATACCATTCTGATTTTCCCCTCTGAATAACTTCAAAGCAGAATGAAAATCTCTAAACATTCCAAGCATCTCAAACTGCCTCAGAGCTCTCTCCTTCGCAGGTCTTCATTTACTGCCCCTATGTTTGCACTGGAAACAGGGTTAGGCCACATCTGACACATGGCACAGCAGCAAGCAACCTGATAATTATACCTACAGCATACCTGCAAGAGCCAGGCTGGTGGCATAGGATTAGCAGCCAGCACTGAGGAAAGAGTATCAAAATTCCCCCTGCAGTCAAAATTCCAGATGTTCTACCATCCTACAGTCAGGTCTATCAGGTTTCCCAGATCAAGCAAATTCTGTGTATCAATTCACCAGTCTTAATCAAAAAACTCTGAACTGACACGTTGAAACTGAGAATGCATCACTTTTTATTATTATTACTATTTTTACAGTAATTGCTTGGTAATAGCAACAGTCTTCACCCTAAACTCCACACAGAACAATTGAGCTCCTTCCTCTGAAAGCACAATACACTGCTGCTCACTGCAGTCACCAATGCAGTCACACTTGCAGATATACGGTCAACAGTAAGCTATTCTGAAGCTAAAGCATATGAGTAAATATATGCTGTGAACAACTGCTGTATGTAATACTCTCACTATCATTAGCATGTGTAAGGTGTGCTGTCCTCATTCCCTCAGGCTATTTCCCACAAATTCTTAGGGTACTGTATTACTGTCCATTGAAAGAGAAAAAGCATTGGTTCCCTGCCTACTTTTGACTAAGCCTATACATATGTATATTTTTTTAGAGACTTAATTAAGTGGTGATCTTCTCTTGGGCATCAGTACAGACCCAGAGACTGCAGTAAATAACAGTCCACCACCACATTCATACATCTCCACATGGCACATCTTGAAGCACTGTTATGATTACCTTGAGATTTTTCTCAAGTTGAAATACAGAAACTTGTTACAGCAATAAAGACAGTGCTCAGAGCTATTAAGAAAGTCTGCAATAATTAAAATTTATGCCCACCAGCATGTGGCATGCCAAGGCAAGTGACAGGGACCAACTAGGTATGATCTTAAACCTCAGTATCTCCAATCTGCAGAGACTCAGTGCAAACCATATGAACCTCAATACAGGTTCTTAATCACCTAGACAAATAAAAAGGGACATTGTTCCATCAACAAAAAGCTGAAGAAAAGCAAGGAAACAACATGCTTTAGAGCACCATTTTTAATGACAAACAGTTGTGAAGTTTTGATTTTATTGAAGATTTGCACCATTGTGTCATTACTGTTCACTAGTTTCACAGGCTCAAGAATGTTTCCACAGGCAGCTTCGGAAGAGCCTCTAAAGACTCAGCATTTGGTGCTAGGAGCTTTAGTTAGTTTCTACCAGACTGCATTTCAATTTCTACTGTTTTTCCTTAAAAGGATCATTATCAGAATGATGCCTAGACTGCCCTGTGAAAACAATCCTCACAGCTGCCTTTCCAGCAAGTATGCTCATTATTTCTCAAGATAATCTCAGTGGTCAGGATGTACAGGATAGTGCAGTGACTGCTTACATTTTTATTTGCTAAGATGGCAAGAGCTGCACCATCAAGCTTTGAAGATCCACAGTATCATACTGATAAATGAAAAGTTTAGTTTTTCAACTAGGTAACAATGAAGTTTATACATTTTAGCACACTAATCAGTGTTCACTGAATTACACTGAGGTACCCATTTAGGAACCATGATTTTGCATTTATACACTGCAGCAGTACTGCTAGCTGCTCTTGATGAATAACCCTGGAGTGCCACCAGTGTTTTGTCAGACCTGACATGAAGTTTGCTGACTGGCCTCTGTGACTGGAAAGTTCCCCATGAACAGTGAGTCTTCACACTCAAGCAGCACACTAGGGCAAGTTCTACACACAGACCATTTTAAAAAGACTGATCCACAACTTGTTGAAACTCTTCTGCCTTTCTTGCAAGCATTTATTTTTCATAACAAAGTTTTGCTTGTATTTCCTGTTAAGTGCTTACATACAGCTCAAATGTGATCTTTTAAGGACTTGTATCATCCCAGCTTTCTTGCAATACACTTGCCTTGCAACACATCAAACCAACACTGACAATTACCAAAGGTGTCTCAGCTCAGTGAACTGCAACCTTCAGATTCTTGCAATCTAACATTAGTATCTAAGTATCAGTAGCATGTGTTTGTTTCCATTTCCTCCTTGTAAACCTAATTTTTTAACTACCTTACTCAAACTGCCTTTGGTTGCTTCTGGTCAGCAATCAGATCTGCAAGTCTGAGGTTGCAGAGGAACACAATTTTGGCAATAGTGATGGGGTATCCATTCATTTAGACTAGGCTTACTCATGCTGGCTTGCATCTGCTGAAACACCACCAGCAAGTATGTAGTGCTTCACATGCATAAACAGCAAGGCAACATTTATTTCTTAATGCATTTTCTATAATGAAACTTCAAAGAAACAAATGGCCCAGAAAAGTCAACCTCGTTATTTGCAACCATCAGATTATTTGATTAAAAACAGATAAGGCCCTAAGTATTATTTCAGAACATTTATAAAAAATAGAGATGAAGAATCTGAATAAATGATGGCCTGGTTTCAATTACATTAATTTTCAATTTCAAATCTTAATATCTCTCTCCACCACTTCCAACTCCCAAAAAAACCCTAAAGAAACAACATACTTTGAGGACTCTCTCCCCACAAACATATTCACACTACATACATATACACACATACAAAAACCACACAAATTCATTTGCATTAAGACCTAAGACTCTATAGTCTGCTGTAAATTCTAACTAAAGCTACTGATGAGCTAAAGCTACTGCGTACATATATACTGCTTTACCAATAATATCTATAATCTTGTGTTCCTTTATCTATTTATAAATAACTTCTCACCCTGTATACTCATACTGAAACTACACTAAGAAATCAATACATTTGGAAATAGGAGGTGAGCAAAGGTTTTTTTAAGAACTGCAAGGCTGCTTTAACAGTGTCAGATAGTGCATCTTCCTAGTCAGTATATAGCACCTCACTTTGTTCTAAGGCTATATTTTCTTGCTGCACTGAAGCACTTAACTGTTAGATCAACCTACTTAAAAATTCTCCAGTAAAGAAAATTGGAACTGGAAACCATGGTCAAAAAAACCACATTTTCAGATTAAACACTGTCTTCTTCGTAAGTACTAGGCACACCAGTTTAAGGAGAAAGAAGCAAACAACAAAGGAAACTCAGTCACAGCTTAGTTTAAAACCCCATTTTTGCTAATGTTAGAAGAAAAATCCAAAAGAGTTCACAACAGCTCTGTGAAACAGAACATCTAAAACTGTTTTTATAGCTGCTCTGTGATTCAAATTTGAGAGATCCAGTTGTTCTTAAAAATCAAATTTATTTCTTACCACTAAACTATCTTCTCCCACATTGAGAAAAGCCAGTTGCCTAATAAATTTGAAGCACTGCATGGGATTTACTCCTCAAAATACTGTCTATTCAGCATACAAGCTCCAATATACCTATTTTTAAAAGAAGTATGCTTCTACAAAGAACAAAATACAGAAGAATCTTACACCTCAAAGATCCTTACTTCAGTGCATCCAAAAATGTGATGCTTCTGAGTGACAGCGACTGCCCATCTGGCAATAATGGAGAGAGTTTAAATGTCACTTGATGCGTGACAAATATATACACATACACACAGAATCACACATAAGTGTAAGTTAGACAATTAAATTAGGACAGTCTGAGCTGAATAAATGAACTTTCTGACACAGGAAGTTACTTTCAGAAATCATTTAGGAGCAGTCCTAATACTGATGAACTGCTGGATTTCACTGCCTTTATTGCTCCTTGGTTTTGTCTCAACATTAGGGCACTTCTTCACATCACCTCTGCTAAGAAATCTATCCTACACAACTAACGTTGTTTCTACTTCTCCCTTTTCCACATTACTTTCAGGGAAACTAGTAAACTAACTGAAAAGAGATTGCTGATAGATGATGGCAGGCAGAGGCATGCTTACTACTTAAGAAGGTGACTTGTTTTTTATTTCAATTTCAAAATTGGTTTCTACAGTGATAATCACCTAACATTTAGAACATGTGCTGTCAATAAATCAAACAATTTCTTGCATGGCAAGGGAACTGGCCAACAGTTTATATTTTATTACACTTTGCATGAAAAATATTAGAAAAAAACCTTTTCAAGTAGAAAGAAACCAAGCAGGGCAGCACATCGAAACAACAATATAGTAACACACACACTTATTACTCAAAGCACATTAGCTTTCTGTTTTCCAGCAGAGGAACTTGAAGAAAGAAGAAGTACATTTCTGTTCTTCTTTGTTCAAAGTCACCAAGCCAATACTCTGTTAAACAAAAGTAGTGTTTCCCTGCTACAAACTACAAGCATCCAGATAAAAATGTATGAAACTATGAGTTCAGACACTTTCATGCCTTCTTAAGCAAGTGTTGTTAGACCTAGAAGAAGCTATCACTCTGTCACCTGTTACTATGTTGTATGAAGGGTCACCAGCTACTCCTGAACCTTCCATCTCCTGGGTGAACCTCAGCAATTTGTCATCCAAGTGTTCCCAAACCATTCCAGTGCAATCAGTTCAATTTCAACACCAAGCAGGGAGCAAAATTATCATCCAGACAGTGATCCACATTCAGTGTTCTCCCGCTGAGGTACATTAAGTATTAGAATCACTTCAGGTGCTTGTGATTTTGCAGCTACAGCCAACACCAATGTCAACCAACCTGTGTTCCCTGTAGCAATAGATAGCATCAGTGAGAAGCACAAGTTTTAGCACATACATTCCCACAGGCGAAATACACAGAAATAAGAGTCCATGTGGTTCAGATCTTAACTTTCTTTCTCTGTGGTTTGTACCTGAGAACTATTAATACAGTATTGTAAGAAACTTCTTTTTTTATTAAAAAACATTAGGTTTTTGCTAGACAGAGGCAAGGAGAACATCTCCTGACAACCACTTACTGTTACCAAGCCTTCTCCTTCTAGAGAAATTCATATTGAAGGTAAGAGACCAACTTGTAAGATTTGTAACAATGCAGCTATAGACTGACACAGAACCAGAACTACTGAGATAGTGAAACAACAGAGGCAAGTACCTACTGTGTGCTCTAGAGCACTTGACCTCAAGTTACTGCTGCTTGAACTCAAAAGAAGACCTCCACACAAATGTGTGGAACAGAGCTCCATAACAAAGCTTATTCCCAAGGAAAGTAACTTCTGAAAAGGCCAGTTTCCCCACAGGGATCCACAAATCACTCAGCACTGGCATAATCATCACCCACACCTGGGCATCTCCCTTCAGTGTGTGTTCTGACTACAGGCTTTGGTCATTGGTAAACAAATCCCTGAGCATTTTACCAGAGTAAGTCTCCATCCCTTCCAGCCACAATACATAACAGATTGTCTTTGTTCCCAACCTGAAGACAAAATACTCTGGAGTACTACTAAAGTATAAAGCTATTCCTAAAGGAATAGATTCGACAGTTCTGGCAGTGATTTACCCTAATTCATGTTTACTAACAGGCAACAAGCAGATGTCAGATGTAAACAATCATATTGGCTTTTCTTTCAAATGTTCACAAAACAATATGTGAGACTGGAAACTGGACTAACTGCATCTGGTTACAAACACACACGGTAGCCCCTCCATCCCTATGTATACTGTACAGTTCTGGTAGTTCCATCACAAGAAGTATTACAGAACAGAACAACTTAAGATATGGAAGTCTCATCACTCAGGCGAGTTTAAACAGGGCTTGGAAAAAAAAACATTTTTTTAATATTATAATTAGATAATATAAAAAATAGTCAGTTAAATCACTAATAATATGAAAACAGTATTATACATCTCAGGCAATCTTCTAAGCCACATACTAGCTTAAAGAAAGGATGGATGACCACCCATCTACTCAAGTTCTTAGTTACAACTCGTTTCTTGAATAGCAGCTACTAACCACACAATATCAAGCAATGTGGATCTCTGGTCTCATCTAGCATGGTTTTTTGTATTACATCAAGTAACCAAAGCACAGGTAATAGGAGAAGAATCAACTTTCATTTTTTCTCCTAAATCTCTGTTTGGTGGGAACACTGGAAACAAATAAATGAGCAAGATGGATCTTGTTTTCAAATACAATGAAATCCTTTGATATGTAAACAAAAAAGTATTTATTTCAGTAGGTCACTTACACAAGTATGTATAGAAGCTCTACTGTAGCTGCAGCGTGCACTTATGCTGAAATTTACAAAGAGACACAAGCACCTTCAGCAAGGGATGCCTACCAATAAAACCTGGTATGATTTCAAGTCACTTCACAGACTTGCTGAGTAGCTTCACTCAACCAAAATCTCATCTCCCTGACCACAAATCAGGATAAACACTTGTTTGTTCCTATAAACTATCGAGATCTGTTTATATTTTCATCTACAGAAATCCAAGGCATAATGAATTTAGTTTGTTATAAATTTAGTTAAATTGTCTATAAATGAAGTATTTGTGCGACACTGCTGCTTGTGCTGCCACCTGTTCTTTGAGTAGCAGACAGTTTCTAGCCTTTATGATCTGCCACTTGCATTACACTCATATCCATTAAACCTAATTTTGCTGAAAAAATGACATGAACCTCTGTACTTTTAAGCCTAGAGTCTAGAAGAGGATCTTAAAAAGCCATGTTAAAACACTGGTACAAGGAAACACAAGGACAATCTTTGTTGAAGTAAAAAAACAAACCCAAAACCCATATTAATAGTACATTCCAGAGCACTGCTGTATTTGCTGCACTTCACTACGCTAAGGAACAGTTTCCCTTCTGCACATCCAAGTGTCAGCTAACATACACCTTGGTTACAGCCAGCCACATTAGAATGCAAACTCCGTGTTACTACTTCTGTGCAATTATTCTATTAATTAAGTTAATGAGTCAGGCACAGAGGTATTCAAAACTGTCTGGAGACAAAACAATGCCCACTGGGAACGGTAGTATACGTACAAGTCACATTCTCATCAGTGTTTGGGTCCCTTTCCCACTCTGCCCCCACTCACACAATAACCAAGCATCATCACAGACTTAAGCAAACTGTACTTTCACATTGGGAAGGCCAATTGAAACAGAAAAACGCATGACCATTATGACATACTCTCCTGTTGAGATAAACCTCTTGCATATTCTGAACATTAAAAAACGCTTTATCTGAAACTATGGAAAGGAATCTAGATAGGCGTTTTCAGTTAACATTTAAATCACACCACTGGTTTACTGTGGCAGTTTTACACTGTCCTTGAAGGAGCAAGAAAATCAGTTTTGGTCTCAGCAGCACATTATTCAGAAACACAAGAAAATGAATTGTCAACCAACATACAGTAAAGGTACCAGTAATCACAAAGTTTACAACTGCATAGGAGCCAAGATTACAGTCAAGAAGTAATCCTCTTTTTTAATGCCATAGCAATATACTGTAACTACAGAACACATGTCCATTTGCACTGTAATGAACGTATATATCCAGCCACTGTTCTGATTGTATTCCAAGTGTTTGGCAGCCAGGACATCAGCTCTTTTCACTGAAATTCAATCATTCTTATAAATGAACTTGCAAAAAAAAAAATGAAGTTCACAAATTTTCATGATTATATCAACTGATGTCAGTAGCATATATCCATTCTGCACAATAAAGGAAAACTCATGTAGATGAGTTGCACCAGAAGGAACAGACTTCTGCAAGACAAACCCTTCCATCCCCACCCCCCCATCACATGGGGGATGGAAAAAATGGTAAAGCTGGATAAGCATCTGGACATACAGTTTAGAGGATGAAATATACATAAACTTCTCAGCACAACATTTTATGCTCAGGCTGGTATTAACACTGGAAAGTAAATAAACAATGTATTTCCAAATGAAGCAAATCTAGTAATTCTGGGTTTTCAGATTAATGTGAGAGAATGGGAGTGTGTAATGAGTTAACTGAGCCCTTCCAAATAGCTGCACCTCACTGGCAGGCAAAACAAACAGCAATGCAGAAGGAAAAAATACTGCAGCAACAGTTGTTAAAAATCAATAAAAATCAATAAAAAAGCAATATTCCACTGTATACCTAGATACAGAAATTAGATAAAAAAACTGGATGCCTGTGATTAAGAATAATATCTCCTGACAACATAACAGGTTACCGTCAACGCTTAACTGGAACACCAACATTAAGAGTCTATGAGAGAAGAGCTCCAGGAATTACAGAGAATGATAAAAACCACAACGAGAGGCTAGAAGACAAGACCCAAACCTCACAACAAGACTAGAAAATAAGACATATGTACTCCCCACAACCAAAGAGGAAACAGATGTGTGATTAAGACCATAGCAAGCACACAGTCTCTCAGCCTACACAAAATTAACTTCCTCAAAAGCATCTTCTCTTGAGTGTTAGAGGACTTTTTAATCAAATACCAAGTCAGTAGTTCCAGAACCACAAAAGAATCACAACAAAAATGTAATCATCTAGAAAAATTTCAAATGTTCTTCAACAATCTTCAAAAACTTGCCTGGAAAGACTACATGCTTAAGTAACACTTACTTCATGTTCTTGGTTTTCTTGTCCATCTTTGCCACTTTTTCCACTTTTGCCCGATTTTGCAGGTTCCTGAAAAAAAATAAAAAGTTCAGTCTTAGTTATGATAGGTAGACTTTGAAGTTGAGATGCTTGGCTTTTCACACAACCAGGAACATTAAAATTGATAGGACCAGAAAGGATATTGTTTTGCTGGAAGACCTTAATACTGAACCCTACAAAGTTGCTTTGAAGATTCTTCATCTTCAGGAATGTTTTAGAGTTATATTTATGCCTCAAAATTCACCAATAAGGTATTCAGATATTGGGTTTTACTATATAGCTTAGAACAGACAAAGAACAAATTGATTAGAACCACATCTAAGAATTTCACCTTGCTGCCTTTGGGTTTTAGGCTCAGGAGTTTAACACTTAGTTCAACCTTGAAAAAGAAATCACTGGAATACACATTTTACACTTCATTACTGTGCCTGCTTTAGATTGTCTGT
This sequence comes from Odontophorus gujanensis, assembly GCA_013399175.1. NCBI lineage: Eukaryota > Metazoa > Chordata > Aves > Galliformes > Odontophoridae > Odontophorus > Odontophorus gujanensis. Next base: position 15,909 of record VXAB01002804.1, on the reverse strand, counting down.
GCACTAAGAATCCATGTAGTTTTAACGTAGGCTCACTGCTCAGATTCTCCACTCCCTGCACTGCACCTACAGCCTATTTGTGAGACTTTTTTTTCTAAGAAAAGCAAAGTTCAATGTGTTCAGTATCACAAGTGACAAGGATATCGGGGAAAAAAGTTAAAAACCAAAAGCAACACCAAGTCACAGCACTCATCTAACTTTTCAGCATTACTGAAAAGCTAATAACCAGGCAGAAGGCAAACAAAAAGGGCTTAGCGGGACAACAGCTGGATGAGACAGGCTCTATATATAAACTGCTCCTGCTCTCCTCTCATTCCCACGATGGTTAACTACTTACCACAGAGTGCAACCCAGTTAACTTTATGTAGGATTTACAACTTTTCGGATACTTCCACTTTCAGGAGCCCCTCCTGCGGCTAACAAACCAACCGCTCCCGGTCACTGGGGCATAGCCACATCCACCCCAGTCCATAGTCAGGGAGAGGGGACGGGAAGGCCCCATTGAACGCTCACAGCGATTTCCCCAATCACAAATCCATCCTTCATGCGGTCAGGGTGGCCCCCCCCCGCCCCCAGCACCCCGCCGCACACCCGGAGCCACCTNCCGCGCGCCGCAGCCGGACACGCGCAACCCCCGGCGGCCCCGCTCGGCGCTGCGCCCGCCCCGCGCTGCCGCTCCCCCCCGGTTCCGGCGGCGGCGGCGACGGCGGCAGCGGCCTCAACCTTCCGCCCGCCCCCTTCCTCCTCCTCCGCCCGCGGAGAGAGGGCAGCCGCCCGCCCATTGGCTGCCTGAGTCACGTGAGCGGCTGCTCCTTAGCGTCACCCGGTGGGCGGGGCGTGCGGCGTCCTCCCGCCTGCTGTCGCGGTGCGGGGAGCCGGTTGTCTGGGCTGCGGCCTGGGGACGAGCTGCGAGGGGCGGGCACTCTGTGTGCCGCTCCCGTGAGGGAAGCGAGGCGGGGGTTGCGCCGCCGTCCTCTGCCCGTGTCTCGCTGGCACCTTTGTGAGCTCACTCCTTCGCCGAGGGGCAACCCGGGGGTACCCAGCAGGGGAAACCGATGTACGAGGAAGGAAATAAATAAATACTGTTTAAAAAGTTTACGTATCCGAAGCACGCTGGTCCTTCGTACAAGTTCGCTGTAGTCGTCATCAGTTTGAGGATTTCCCTGTTTGCTTGCAGGCTGTGTTGCGTTAGTCTTCGTTCGCTCTTTGTTTTTTAGGTACGTTTTTTAATGATGCCCAGCTATTTTTCAAAAAGTCACTTTTTAATCTCTCAAAAGCTGGAATAGAGAACTCAGAACAACCCTAGCCAAAAGGGGAAAGGTGCATGTACTTCACGTGAAGTTACAAATGGTGGTTACCATGTGGCCCCACTGAGCCGCAAGTTATCCTCAGCTGAGGGAAGAGCACAGGTTATTAATCCTCCTAATAACAACAACACATGAAACAATTTATATTGGACGCGCCTATAAAGTGCTAACTGTGCTGTCTTACTAAAGGACTGAAAAATTGCAACCTTACAAACAGCAGCAAAAATGAGAAATCCATTTCCTTTCATACTAAACTGGTATAAATTCAGCCCCAGCCAACGGCATCTATCAACTACCCTAAACTGGAAGGGAACAAGAAGGATCATCCATCCATTTATATCCGCTGTATCTGAACATGTTGCTTTTGCTGCAGACAATGGACAAATAATTTTTTTCTATGCAAACCAAGGAGTTCTACAGACTAGGGAGAGCTGCTTCCTCTTGTTTCCATCCCCTTCCTTCCCTTTGCTTCTTAAATGCTATAGGAAACAAATTATGTCTGCCTCTTATCCTTTCCTTAATCTTCTCTGGTTTGAGGGTTTAGAACTGAGGTACCTTTATCACTGCTAAGAACCAGCCAAATGAATTACTACTACTAAATAATAAATAAATACAAGCGGAGAATGTAGATTTTGAACATAGTAAGAGACAGTAAGGGAAGGAAATCTACCTCCATCTGTAATTTGGAATTTGATCTGTGTGGAGGAGTTTGTATGGCTGAGGATAAACTCCAAAGCTTCCAGTGGTTTGTTCAGTTCCAGTTTCATAGAAGATTAAACAACTCTTAATTTCCAGCTGTGGTGTTCCTGCCTCACTCTCTTGCACTGATGCTAGTACTGTGCAGCCCCTTAAACCAGTTCATATGCTAAAATGCTATGGGGTGGTTGTTTTTTTTTTCTTCCCTTGAACCAGTGCACCACCACCTGTTTCTGTAAACACCAGCGTTGGCCGAAGGAAGGGGGTGGAAATATGTGACGGGGGAGGGATGTGACCTCAACAGCCTAGATTTAGATCAGTTTAAGCAGCTTAATGAGTTTCTCATTGGCTCTTGGCCTCCTTTGTGCTTGCCAGTGCTCATAGTTTTTCCAAATAATGGAAAAACTCTGTCAGTATCATTACCCACCTTCTCGTGAATAGTAGTAGCAAAAATTGTCCGTTTATTTTGCTGCTAGTTGGGAAAACCTTGAATCAATATATCAGGCTGAATAGAGCCTCAAAAGATGGCACTGACTCAGTTAACATTTGGGAGGTTTTCTTTGTGACCACAGATGTAGAAACTCTTATGAAAACTTGACTCCCCCTCACCTCACTTGCTAGGGAAAGAGTCTCATTCACCAGTAACAGAAAGCAATTGTGTTTTTCAAAGCTGACTGTATTGTATGAAATAATCAGTGGGTGGATGTGGTTTACAAGAGGAACAAGTTCCATCTGTACACTCTAGTGTCCGTAAAATCCTAGAATAAGAGGAGTGACATACATTTTCATGCAGTACTGAGATGAAATCTTGTTCTCAATATGGTGTTACATCACTGTAGGCCTCATTATTCAGTTACTGAATGGTATTAAACATGTAAATGAAGTGATGTAATGTGAGTGTATGACTTTATTAATATTTGTATTAGCTTCTGAACATGCTTTGTGCAAACTAGATGTTTTCAAAAATGACAGCAAACTCAGACTGATTAGGCTATCTCTGTAATTAAACCAGTAAAAATTAATGCATGCAGCAGAGCTATCAATTTTTATTTTTTATTTTTACTGTATTGACAGAAGTGATTAAACATGCAGAAGTTAAAACAAAATAATTTAATGTCTTGTATAAAGCAGCTGCATAATATTTCATAACCTAAGATTGACCCATGTGTCTAGCACGTCAACAAAGGGGTAATATTTACATGGTTAACTCTTTGCAATTGTGCTGGATATTCTATATTTCTTCTTCATTTTTAAATCCCTTTTTAAAGGTTAAGCATTCATTCTCTGACATGAGTTTACCCAACAGATCACTATCACTGTGATGGGGACGACATCTTCCATTCCCAGATCTATAGTGTCACTGCTTTCCATGCACCATCTCTTGTTTGACTGGGTATATGCCAGTTCAGCTTGCTAAAATGGCAGGAAACTAACCGAGCAGGGAAGATATTAGACAATGAGACCTTCTGTCAGTGAGCTGTTAATTTGCCTCAGCTGAAACTATACAACCACACTTGGGGACAAGGTTTGAGAAGCCAGTGAACTGTCATCACTACACATAATTGTCAAACACTGACGGGCTGTTTCTCAGAATACTTTATTAACTGAAGCAGATCTCGTCCGTTTTCTGGCACCTTTTCTGGCACATGTAAATGGAGGAATGAAAACTCAAGCATCAATGGCCAAGAAGAGGCTGGAATGGATGGGCTGAAATCAAACAGTATTTCTAATCTTGTGTTCAGGCTGAACTACTAGATACAATAACTTACTTGTGAGGAGCAGTGAAACTGCCACGTTTTTGTGGGGGAATAAAGTATTTCATCAACCTTGAGCACCTGCAGGAGACTCTGCATCTACACAGTATAGCATCAAAAGCTGCAAAGCCACTATATTCAACTTCAAGAAAAAGCTGAAGTGACTTTCACTAGTATAGATGTGTTCTGCTTACCCTCAATTATATTAAATAACACTTGGGCTGTTCTCAAGCTGCAAGGCTGAGTTTTAATTCTTTGCAGTTCTATTACTGTCTGTTAGTTTCAGATGTACAGCTGTCACATTCTGCTGTGTTGTAAAAGTTAGAAAATAATTCAGTAATGGTTTATAATTCAGTACAGAACTCAGACTCTTGAGGAAATGAGTAGCAGGTCAAATTTTAGAACTTCTCACATGTACTCAACATAAAATTCAGCATTGTCTGTGACCAGGTAGATACAAATGACAATTATTGGTATCAGTTGCACAGAACCAAAATCGCACATTCAGAACATTAAGAACCATAATTAACTGATATAACAATACCTGCATACAATAGTGTCAATATTAGATACCTTCTAGTTGTAAGATTACTGCATACTTGTGTAAAATTTGGACCAGTTAAAAGTCCTTGTATGTTTAATTGTACTATGTGGATCACAGCTTTAAGAACTTTCAGTGACTATGTGTAATTATATTTGCACTGAAATATGTAGGTTGCTCTGAAAGTAATGCCTCCTTTTTATTTCGATGGAGGCTGGAAAAGACACAAAGAGCACAATAATACTACTTGATAGAGCAAATTCACAGCTACAAAACACCATTTTTTAACCTGGACGCCACTGTTAGCTATGCATTTTCACCAGCAATGAACACGAACTTGCATACTATGCTCGTCAGAATTTGCGTCATCATCTGAAATGTGATCTGTCTTTCAAGTTGCTGTCACCACTGACTAAATGCACCATCCACCACCTCACTGTGCTCACATCTACTATGTGGTCTCCATAAACATTCAGTAAGCACTGATGAATGACAATGGGTGCCATTTTTTTTCATGGAAGAATTCAGTGACACACCTTTCTTTCATAAGCACTTTCATGTCAGATGCCATTTTGTCAGACTGCCCCTCTGCTGCCATCTGTCATATGGTAGCAAAATGGAATGGAGTATTGGTGGGAAAGTTCAGCCTCTACTGCCATACCACCACTATCTACCTCCAATGTTGTGGGCCAACATAATAAAATAAGAGGCGTTACTTTCAGAACAGCCATCATATGTATAAAGTCCATTCAGGGTATGTGGCACAGGTGCAGGACTATCTACAATGCATGGCAGAGGTCCATCTCAGAAGCCCAGTCAGTAAGTCATGCTGGAAGGAGGCAGGGTGGGACACAGGTACAGCTATGATATAGCAGGGCAGATCTGCTAGCCCAGTCCAGAGTATAAATGGAGCTCTTGGACCAGCTGACAGTGTTGACCCTTATGACTGGTAACCAGTCTGGTACTAAATGTTGTCAGTAGTAGCTATTGTCCATATTCGTTAACACACTAAATCTGGATTTCTGTTAGAGTGAACTTGATGCTGAAGTGAAAATGAGAAAAGAAAACAATGAACATGGAGAACTCACTTATGCTGAATGCTGCTGAGGCATCATTGTGGAGATCCAGATGAACTACGGAGAAGTAAGTATGGAACAAAAGCATCTGATAAATTCTAAGGATAGTTAAACAAGAAAATTACTGTTGGTGGCCATAGTTTTCAGTATTTATGACAATCATTGGCTACTAAGCATTAAAATTACCTGAATATGGAAACTCAGTTGTTGGTCACAGCTGGCTGTTAAGTGGATGAACTATTTGTGTTAATCAGAATGGCAGTTCCTATGAAGAGAGACTGCACTTGTGTGCTAGTACCAGATTCCACAGAGACTGGAACTACAAAAATAGTAACATTAAAACTCTTCAGTCAAATCAGTCGATGTTCTTCTGCCTCAGTGAAACAAACAAAAAGATCATAAGGGCAAGTCTTCGCTGCATGTCATGTAGTTGAATCTTTCCAGGAAAATAAACAAAGATGTGCAACTCTGCTGGCAACATAGATGACATTAGGATGTCTGCTTTCATGTTTCTGATATTTTTTAATGGTTTTATTTTTAGTATTTATAGTGAATTGGGGGATATGTTTATATACAATATATAATCTGTTTAAAATTTATTGGATGAGCCTAGCATTCAGAGGACATAAGGGATCAATTTATTTTTGATACTCCATCTCATTTTTGTGTCAGAATTCTGTATCATTATGGTGTGCTTTGTGCAATTTTTAGCAGCATCTCTGTTGATGCCAGGTCTTTGCTGCATTAAGTGTAATGCCGCTATTCATCTATTCCCATTCCCTCTTCCCACACGATGTCAAAGAAAGATTAATTTAGTATCAGATGAGAGAGACTACTAACATAAAGGTGACTGCATCTAAGACTCCTACGTTTTCATTCTTATCAAGTTTAAGTTGATATTTATGGAATGAATGAAGAGTCCCAATTAATTGTACCTCCTGTTGATGGCATACAAGATTTTCAATGCTTCACAGGGTTTTTTTCTGCCTTTTTTAGGATTCAATGTAGCTAATATAGCTATATATTTTTATCTGGCTGTGGGAAGAGTTGAAAGACATACTCAGGAGCTATACTCCTGACTTAACACTGTGAATACCATACATTTGTATATGTGTGAGGTTCTGATTCTGAGTATGCTCAGAAGATGAGTATGCTAGATTTATGATCTGCTTCATGATCAATCTGTGTTTCTTGTATAGGAAGTAAGGAGTAGTTCCTATCAACACAGCTTTTGGCTTGCTCCATATAGAGCAGACTGTGTGCATCAACACTGCAGCATCTGAAAGGGTCCTGTAGTTCTCTGCTGGCCTTTCCACAGGCTTTTTAAAATACAGGGCACAGAATAAATACCACTTGTCTGCTACACTCCCATCCTGTGATAAAGCCTGCTCTTATTGTGTACTTTAATGTGGACAAAGTTTGATTTCAGAGGTTATTTCCTGGAGCTACATGAAGATCTTTCAGCCCCAAGCTACTCTTCCATTTCTCTTTTGGCAGCCAGGGTGATTTCTGCAGTCAATCTTTCCTTGTCTTCAAGGGCTGTGATAGCCTGGAGTCATCTGCCAGACGGACTCCTTCTTGGCACTTTGAAGCGTATCTTTGCAAATGAAACATTTGAACTATTTTTAAAGGTTCTGTAACAATTAATACCCTTTTTTGTTTATCCAAGATAATGTGAAAAATGCTCCCAGTATGCTATATTGTTACTATTGTAACACACATCCAGAGAGACATAATATGGAGGCATGCCAGACAAAAGGCTTGCCAGGATGATGCTGGAGGACTGGACCAAGAAGAAAGTGACTTCATAGTCAAACCATTTGCTAGTGGTTATCTAGCTGCTGGATGGCCTCTAGGTTTTGTCTGTGAGGAGGCCTTACAATTGTGCTCCAAAGAGCAGATGCTAACAAAGAGAACTACGGAACAAAAACTGGTAACGGTTCAAACTGGTAGTATTAAGTGCACTCAGAATCTCTGTATATGTTATGTTGGGCTGTAATTCAAGGCTGTAAATTCTACCAGATGGCAGAAGACCTAAGTTCTTTCACCCTTCTAGATTCAGTTTTTCAAAATAGCAGTTACAGGAATTTGTCAGTGTTACCAAACCAGAATTTTTGCTTAGCCACATTTTAGGAGCTGGCAACTCCATTTTTCCTGAAGTTGTAAAACAAATACTTTGAAAATAAATCAGACTGAGCAACTAAACACTGAAAAATGTTTATAAACATTGCAAGCTAGAAACTTTAGAATAGAAATATTGGTCAAACTTAACTACGGATTTCACTTCCATCTGTATTTATATCATGCTGTGTTCTGCCTGCCTGGCATGCCTGTATAGTCTTTGCCCCAAAGCTGGCTTTGTCTTCATCTTGTGTTCTGTATTTATCTAAAAAATTCTATGTAGATAGGAGTTGTATTTGCATTTATGTCATTATCTCTATGCACATTAGAATTTCTTTTGAACATCAGACAGGTGAATGAAGTACTGGGAGACAATAATGTTGATTACTAAGAAGTGAAAAAACAAGACCTCTGACACAGATTTTTTCTCTCGAAGTATGACACATAACATTTAGAGTTGATACATTCTTTTTGCAAAATGGTTTGCTTTTCTTTTTTCTTTATTTTGCTGTCTGCAGTTTTTTCTAATCCCTGAAGACAGCATTTATTGGTGCAATGAGATCTGATTATTGCAATTGTTATTACAGATGATAATTACCTTAAAGCAACTCATGTCTCCAGCATGCTGTATATATCTGTTTTGGGGTGTGATCTATATGTGTAATATTGATTCAGAAATCAATGGCGTGATCTGTTTTTCCATTCCTTTCACAAGTGCTCAGATAGAAGGCAGGTGGACATTGATACCCTTACGTGCAGCCATTTGCCTATCTTGTGTTCTTTAATTTATGGAATAGTTGCACTTACTTCACGGGCTGCTTCATTTTTGTCTCAGAGGAAGAACTAGCAGATATTTGAGCTGAAGTTCACTGCATTTCCATAGGTATCAAGCAGGAAAATCCATGTTATTAGCATGTATGAGAAGCAAATAGGTAGCTGTCTGTCCATATTCCCAAGACACTTGAAATTAAACATTTATAGGTGAAGAAGGTAAAGCTAGTAAATGAAGCAAGCAAATAAATGTAAGGCAAAGATATATTTATTTATTCTTATGTGCGAATCCTACTGTTTGCCCTAAGTTAATTAGATTTTTGTGACTTACTTGTCTAAGCTGTCTTTGAATTTTAGTTCTGCTTAATATTTTAATATGTAACAGTAGCTAAATTTTCAGATTTTTTTTAAGACTTGTGTAATGGAACCGATCACATCTTGTACCTCAAGGCTGAAGAATCATGTTCGCAAAAAAATATTCTTTTCACAAAGAGGTCTGATTTTTCTGTGACACATGTATTTCTCTAAAGATACTTTTCATATATAGTGGTACTCACTAAAAACTAAATTAACTATATGGATATGTCCTTGCATGCTTGAAGCTAGAATGAAAAGAAAATGATCAAAAACTTCCAAAGAAATTACTGTGTATGCATTACTTGTGCGATGGTATGGAGACAAAGCCTCAGTCAGTGCTGTATACAGATCCCAAATCATTCACCGAGAAGAGATAAACTTGTTCAGTTATGATGCTGATCATTTCTCTCCTTTGCATATTGTTGGCTGCAGAAATTAACTAGCCCAACTGTTGTAGGATTGAGTGAACCTTAAATATATATGGCAAGAGCCTCTTACACAACTTTCTGATTGTTCTGAAAATGCTAGAGGAAGTGGATTTTTGAGAGGTGTTAAGTTTAGCTGCTTTTTGTTTAAAAGTCCTTTTTATGATCTAAAAAGAATTGCTACTGGTAAGCACCTTGATGACTAACAAAAACGGCTTAGAAAAAGCCAGAGGGAATACTCTGTGAGCTCAGAAAGACCTAGGGTTTGGAAGACCTAGATTCTATTTTTATTTTGGCCATTGCTTTGCAGCATGATTTTTGACAAGTTGATCTCTCTGTGTTTCTTTTTCATACCTTTTAACTCTCCTGTTTATCTTTACTGCAATTTGTCTATATTTGTCCTAGATTAAGGAGAGAAACAATCTTGATTGTGATTCTAATGAGTAATAGCTAATAGTATTGAATTCAAAATACTTTTCAGTCATATTGAAGTATATTTTAATGGGCTTTGTATAGGTGTACAATAATACAGATTTAGTTTTCATATTCTGACATCTTTAACCTTGAAGGATTAAATCCTGATAGAGAACTGTCTTTAACACTCATTTTCATTTTCCATACAAAAGAAAAAAGTTAATGATAACACCCATGAACATCAAGAAAGTAATATTGTTGTATTTTTAACAACTTTAGCAAAGCAAACCTATAGCTAAATTGCTGCAGGTTTTTTACATATGTAGCTCTCCTTCATGCCTGATACAGTTTTAAAAATACTCTCATTAAAAACACTTTCATATGATACTGATACTACTTCTGTTTTGAATACAACTCATTAAACATTTCTCAGGTAGCTACTGCTTACCTTATTCCAAACGTACCTTGATGGGACTTTTTTTTTTTTCTAAAGAAAACTGCTTCTATATCATGACCAATTTTGCTGTGAGGTGCTGAGAGATATAGGCAGTCTTTGAATTGGGCTTGAGGCCCTACTAATTTTAGTTGGATTCCATGAAAACCTGAGTGCAGTAAACAATGAAAAAGAACATCCAGTCAGTTAAAAGCTCATGGAGACCACTGAGCACATAGTTGTTATTGAGAACTGTTGCGACTAGCTATCTTCATTAATCCAAAAAATGGAAGTGAGAATCACTTGATTTTTAACGATCTACTAATGCTTTTTTTGACAAAATAGGTATATTGCGTTCATACTTTATGTCTGCATCATGCTGAAAACTCTTCTGCCTTGAGCAGTGAAGTGGTATAATAGTAACAGGACCAGTCCAATGAGAAGTTGTTCCAAGGGAAGAAGAAAATGAAAGGCTCACCAATTTCCAAGGATCAAGGAAAAACTCCACAGAGGAAAGAACTCTTTCTTCAGTGGCAGTCAGATGCAGTCTAAGAGGGGTTGAGCCTGGCTCCATCCTTTCTAATCACACAGGTGAATGACCTTCACCTGTGCTCCCAGGGCTGTGCTCAATCAGTGTTTCAGCTATGACATAGCAGTTGCCATACAAGCATACAAAAGAACACTCCATGTCTTTCTTGCCATATTTTGTTAAAACAAAGTCAGTCTCTTAATTTTTTTACCCCTGTTTACTTGAGTTTGATTTTCTGCTTGTTTTTTTTTTTTCTTATTAAAGAATTAATTTAGTTGTTGAGGAAAAAAAAACTCCACAGATACAGATACTGATGGAAACAGACCACTGAAGAAGAATTACGTGTACTAAGTTCATTTATCCTGATTCCATGTGGTTCTGAAACTTACTTTCAAGGGCTGAACTTTTAAACTAAAAAGGGTAGTTGTCTTCCAGCCTGCTCAGCCCTTATTTTGAAAACAGTGTGCCAGCTTAGTTAACCAGACCTTAGAGGAAAACAGAGCTTAGAGCAGTTATTATATATTGGCTGCTGAATACCTGTTGAATAGCAGCTTTCAGTTAAAAACAACATGAGGTGGATCTGAAGTAGTTACTTTGAGATGAAAAGCTATGTATCCCATTACTAGTCCCTTGAGCTATTCAATGTCCATCTGCTGATTTGAGAGGAAAACATCATTAATAATGTATTCACAGCTTGTGCTCTGGCTTTTATGTTGCTATTAATTCTTCCAGCATGAGCTATCTCAGTATTATTTAGCTTCCTTGCTCTAAGATCTCCTTACTGGCAGTGGCAAGCTACTTAGTATTTTCTATTTTAGAGGATAAAAGGAATTAAAGCATATGATGTAGCATTAAAATTGATCCATGATTATATAGTTGTTTAGTTTTTCAGTAAGACTCCATACTATATGTTTTAGCACTGCTTCAAAATACTTCTGTAAAAGAGGGAATTGGCACAAAACCAAGAGTGATATATAGCTTATTGCAACTAACACTATCTAATTCTTAATCATATAAATCTTTTAATGCCATGAAGTGAGTAATGTAATGTTTGAATCTTAAGGAACTGATGAAATTGGTGTAGCTCCACTGAGGTCAATAGAAATGTCAATGCCAAAATAACTGCCGAAAACATGTGAAGGATTTTCTTCATTTTGGACAGTGTTTTAAGATTTTTAATTAATAGTTCCACCAGGAACAATGAAATCACTGCACTAGAATCTAAGCTACTCACACTCATAATTTATAGCCTTGTTTTGGGTACTTGTTTTGTTTTCAAATTGCTTAACAATGTGATTAGAAAATGTATCAGAATTAAAGCCTTCAGCCAAAACAAGACAATATTAGCTGTCAGACTTTAAACATCTCTGAAAGTCTTCCTCTTTTGAAGTACTGATCTTTCTCTTTTCTTAAAAGGGACAGTTTGTATACACAAGGAAAGTAATTGGTTGCCTGGGAGAAAATAGCATGCAAATATAGTCCTTGATCCAAGATATTTGCAAAATAAAACTTCTTTTTAATCTCTGATTTTTATTTTGGGCATATCAGGTGCAATCATTAGCCAAAATACCTGAAGGCTTGACTGTTTATCTCTGTTATTCATCTCATTGGTTTTCAAGCCTTTCTGGCTTCAAGACTGCACTTTTGCAGAAGATAAGAGGTGGAGTTAGGGAAACCAATGTCTTTAAGATATACCAACAACATAAATTGCATCAGATTGCTGAGGACTGGTCTTCTTGCTGTTCTAGATGCCCAGCACTGGTGTGGGAGAACTGTTGGGTCATGGCTTAAACTGGTGATTGAGTTCCTGGTGAAGGGGTGTGGCAGGCCCAGGGAGCACAAGCAAATTATTTGCACCTGTGCCCCCATATGACCACAGGGAGTGGACCCAGGGTGGAGCCATGCTGAACTTATATAAGGGTCAGCTGCAGAAAACTATTTCCTGTGAAGGACTGTTGTGTAGCTGAGACATTCTTTGCTAGATGGGTGAGTTCAACTCTTTTTTTCTGTAGTTGATTATTGGCCTGCCTGTTAATACTTTGCCTGGCATAGCCATGAATCTGTCAATAGTAATTTTGCTTTTTTGTGAACAGAGCATTTGATGTGGTCAGTAGGATTAACAGTGAGATTATCCAAAACTTAAGAACAGAAATGGTATTCTTGGAGAATTTCTCACAATGGTTTGGATGGGGGGAATCTATCCTCCTTGAGGAAGAATTACCTGGACACATCCTAGAGTTTCTAGTATTTTCCTAGCATTCTGCTGTAGAGGTAGTCAATGAGTAAGGATCTTCTATGAGTTATATGACCATCTTCAAGGTACCGCCTTTATAGATTAATTTCTTGAGACATGTGGGAAACTGTATTTTTCCTACTAAGGAAGGACAACTTGCTGTATCATTTGTGGTGTAGCCACTGTTAGTAGCATTGAATTACACCAAATGCACTAAAGAAAAGTTAAGGAAGGAAAAGGAGATGCTATTTGTCCATAGAGATTAGTTAGAGTTTAAACTTCTCTTTTTGGTGGGGCAGTTTGCCCAAACAGCAGGTATAAGACTCATAGTTTTAAAAGATGTTTGGAACTCAGAGCAGTAGAATCTATGCAATATAAGCAGACCAAAAATTAAGAATAAAATAAAAAGTTCTTCTGATGAAGTAAAATCTATAAATATAACCCTGAGAAAAAGATTTCAAAGGAAACCTGCATAGAGATTCTGGTACAACTGAAGTCTCTGTAAATGCGGCCAGTAGTGACTCAAAAAACTAAAGCTTTTCAGGGAGGATCAATGGGTGTACCACTCAATTGATGGCCACCTGCTGAAACAATGATTCATATCATGGTCCATATATGGCAGCCAAATTGATGGACCTAATACAAAGTTTTAAACAGAAACAGAGAGTGTGTTGCTGCATGGTTATTAAGAATATGGGGTGTGGGGGCAGAAGATACAGTAGTTAATAAGCCTGGGAGCTAGTTTCTGCTGTGTCCCACCTTCCCATGCAGCAAAGATTATACTTGGCTTTTAGATGTGGTGATGAGAACTACTTGCTATTAGAATGGCTAGTTGCTATGTGTAAACTTACATGACCAAATGAAAGTGATACGCCCACTTGTAGTGGACTGTGGGTTAATGTGGAAGACTTACAGACATGTATGAGGAGATAGGAATGAATGGGGCCATTTATGTGGAGGACTTTGGAAGTCCTAACCTAGTTACATTTGTAGCTGGGATGAGAGATCGAAGCCTGCACATGCAGTGAATTGATTTATGGACTTATGTGTATTCAATATAGAAAGTGTTGATTGTGTATATTGTAAATGTATAGGCTTATCTCCAAATGTGTCCTGTCTCTGTTCTGTTGTGAAGGGATGGAGTGTAGGGGAAGTGTAGGTCTTGGCTTATACTGGTAATTGAGCACCTGGTGAAGGGGTGTGGCTGGCACAGGGAGCACAGGCAAATTGTTTGTGTGCATCTTCCCTATGCCTCCTGAAGGGGTGGAGCCACCTGGGCTCATATAAGGGCTAGCTACTGAAGGGAGTAGTGTTTGTTGGGTCTAGGGTGTTTCCCGTTGGGGGTGTGCTGCGTAACCAGAATCCCTTTCCATCACTTGGGTGAGTTCTACTCTTCTTTTTGTGTATAAGTATTGGCCTACCTGTGAGTACTTTGTCTGGTATCACTAAGAACTTGTCAGAAGTTATTTTGCTTTTTTGTGAGCAGAACAACTGAGATCAAGGCTTTTGTGTTCTAATGTTGTCCTCCTGTAAGAAAGCCTGAAGAGTTTGCAGAAGTAAACTAGATGTGGTTGGATATTAAACTGTTGTTTTTTTCTTTCAGTTATTGCTCACTTTAATTCTCCAATTGAAGTCTCATTCTTCCAGCACAGTTACATCTGTTGTAGTACTTTACTAATACAGCAATCTTATTCAGACATACTTTTTTTTACAGCCTTGACTGATTTAGTGTTGTAAGTCAATCCTGAAATCAATTTACTTTGCGTTTCAGTTTTTTTTTTTACTGAAAAGGTTGGAGTGAAGTGGGGTATGATGTGTTCTTTTTATTCTTTAGGCTTTGCAAGGAATATCTGAACTAAGAAAGCAATTGCAACTCTGATGCTAAAAACCCAAGTCTTCCATAGTCACTGTTAATTGGAGTAGGTGTTTCATAGTGATATTCTAGAAGCAAAGAGACTGAAGGGTGAAATATAGAAAAAACGTAACTTGGATTCTTGCTTTTCTTACCAACTTTTGCTTTGAAAGAAAAAACCAGCTCAGCCCACTGATCAACACATGAGCGATCATGCTCCAGAACGTGTAACTTAGTTTCTGTTTTCCTTACCCAATCAGAAGCTAGAAATACTTAATGCTGTTTGAAAATGTTTCACAACTCAAACTTTAGTATCTCTGATCATGTACTTGGGCTTCTTTTCATTTGAACTTTTGGTCATTTCTGTAAGGATCATTGGCTAGCAGTTATCTATTCACTGTTACTTGCTAATGTACTTTCAAAAATGAAACTAAATGGGCCTGCACACTGAGGCATACAACCAAGTGTCCAATTAGTGCCGATATTATGTAATAATAGTAATAACTTTAGTAATCTCAGACATGTTCTGGCAAGGTAGCTATTTATTTGTGTAAAAAAAGTTTCATAGAAAATGCAATTCACTTATGAGGAGAACAGAACTAAACTCAAAGTTTGCTTTAGCAGTCAAAGGGTGAAAAAACTGATCTGAATTAAGCACTTATACTATAGGAAATTTGACAGATTGGATGTATTTTTTTTTTAGTGTTTGGAGGTCAAATGAATTCTATTGATTAAATATCAGCAGCAACTGGTAAGCTGTGATGCTAGTGTGCTGATATGTATTGCTATGAAAATCTATTAAAATACAAGTAAAATGCATTTACAAAACAGCTATAGTGATCTTTATAACTACAAGGCACAAAGAAGCAGTTTGCAAGAAAAAATCCCTTGTGAATTGTTATTGAGATCTTCTGGATCCAAAATTACTCCATCTTGCATCACTTTAAACCAAGAATTTTGTATGTCATTTAAATTAAAGTGACCTCATGAAATTCAACAAAAATTGTAATCCTGACTGAATATAAACTGCTGTTTGCAAGGCTGATATAATCAGTTGCGGGAGCAAACTGAAGGTTTTACTTTTCATTTTTTCTATAAACTACTAGTTTATAGAAAAAGTCACTTTCTGCTTCACTAAGAAAGGCCTTTATGTTTCAGGGGAGATCTCAAAACAGTGTTCCCTGATGCAGCCGATGAAAGGCTGGGAAGAGAATGAAGTATTTGTACTGATTCTTGCATGGGAGAGTGATGTGTTTATAAGAATAGAAATAATAGGAAAGATAAAGGATTTTCTTAATTGTTTTTCTGTAAACCCAGTTCAGATCTTTTCCTGAATTTGTTGTACTATTAATAATGCATCTAGAGATCAGTTTGTGTCATCTTATAGATTCATAGATGCA
>VXAB01002802.1:972-12219 GCA_013399175.1 Odontophorus gujanensis | reverse complement strand
TGATGGCAAGTTGATTACATTGGACTCCTCCCTCAGTCTGAGGGGCCAAGATATGCCGTGACCTGCTTTGACACAGCGAGTGAGCTAATGCAGGCCTCTCCGGTGCCAAGAACGAATCAGGCATATAACACCAAGGTGCTCACCAAGTTTATGGCTGCCTACAGGACACCTTAATTCATTGAGAGCACCAAGGGACTTATTTTACTAGTGCAATGGTTCAATGCTGGGCAGAAGGAAACAACATTGAGTGGTGATTCCACCTGCCATATAATCCAACAGGGACAGGCCTTATTGAATTCTATAATGGTATCCTTAAGGCTGCCCTGAAGACAGATTCTCAGTCCCTTCAGGGGTGGACAAGGAGATTCTATGAAGCCCTGTGGAAGCTGAGCGAAAGGCCTACAGAAGGTGGACCCAGTGCCCTCGTGATGCTACTGTCAACATGGTCCTTTTAGCTTAGGATTGAAATTACAGGTACCAATAATCAGGTAGGACCCCAAATTGGCAATGAAAGTAACTTTCTGCTCTCTGCCCCTGAGAACTTTGATCCAGGTACCCATAAAATTGATTGGCCTTGGAAGGTACAAGTAGCCCTAAAGTGGTGTGGCCTACTTGTACCTTGGGGGAAATTATTGGAGGTTGGGGAATCAGTAGCCCCCTCGGTAATAGGTACGTGGCCTGCCGACATTGTGGTCAACACTCCAGGTTTCATTGCTAAGGGGACCTTATTCACGTCTCTATGGCAAATCTAGAACCCCCTTTGGTGCTTGTTATAATTATGGAGCCTCAGATATCAGGCCAAAGAGCATGGTACATGTGGCCAGGACATGCTCCAGTGCCTGCCAGAATGTTGATCAAGTACAAGAACATGGCCTGTATTTTGCTGTGGAGGGTGGACTTAGCCCTTCTAGTACCTTTGACACATCTGTACTACTCCCTTTGAGTCTCTTTGTGTCCACAGGATCACCAGGAGGAGTAACGTGACATCAGGATGCTCTAGTGTCACTATAAGATCAGCATGACACCTGGTGATGGACTGTATGGGACTGATGGAATGTGAGCTGAATCTTCCCTCGTCCTAGCAACTNAAGTACTAGCCCATGAAAGAACATGAACTTCCACCATGAACCAATCATCTACTGTCTTATATTTTTTCAATCTACATCACGATAGGCAAATTGTACAAAGCATCGTGGTGTAGTGGATCACTGTAATGGAAAAGGTTTACCTTCAACCTGCTCAATCCTTTGTTCATGGTGTGAAGGGGTAGAGTGTAGTGGAAATGCTAAGTCACAGCTTGAAACAGTGATTGAGCATCTGGTAGGAAGGCAGGGCCAACCCAGAGGAGCTCAGGTGCATGCAATGCATCTGAGTGACTGGAAGGGGTGGAGCCAGGATCCACCCCTTCCCAGACCTCATTTAAGGGTTGGCAGGGGGAGGCAAAGGTATCTCTTTCTATAGCACTTTGTCTGTCTTTGGTGTTTTGTTGTTTTTCAGGTTTTTTTTCTGTGTTTGTGGTTGTTGCACTTAAGCTTGTCCTTATTTGCTACAGCTATAGTTTTTGCCACCATGCTTTTTTTTTATTTTTTTTTTTTAGTTTTTTGTGCTATACTTTCTGTCTTATTTTGGCATTTTGTTACTGTAATTTGTTAGCTTGTGTTTTGGTGACCAGTTAGTGTCAAATTGTGTCATTATATTGGTGACTTAATGCTGTTTTATTTCTTTTTGGGAGTGCTTGAAAAAGCAGTGGGGTCACCATCTAAATACCTGTAAGAAAGAGGATGGGCTATTAACTCACAAAAGGTTCATGTACCTTAATTGTTGTTATTTTTGTGAGCCTTCTGGTTAGGGAAGATCTTAGTTTTACTCAATGTTGTTCTTGATAAAATAGTGGTGTTTCCAATATCAACTACAGCATGTCAACTATATGAGTTTTTGGGCATCCTGGGCTTTATATCCCACTCTGCACAGATGCTGAGGCCTCTGTGTAGACTAACTAAGGCTATTTGTGGGATTGGAGATGGGTGGAACAACGTGCTTATCTGCAAGCCACACTAGCTGTCAAACTAACACAGATACTTAGTATAGTCAGTCTCACCTTACTTGTCTAATTAGATGTGCGTATAACTCAGGTAGAGGTTTGGGTGAGGTTTGTAGCATTGTCAGGGTTCTGTCTGCACCCCAATTGGTTTCTGGTCTCAGGTTTGGCATGAAGCGCAAGAAAGGTTTAGCTTTATTGAAGAACAGTTATTGGTCACCTACTCTGCTTTGCAGCGAATAGAACCAATAACACAAACAACAGAGGTACTGGTAAAAGCAACACTACCTGTTCAAGGGTGGGCAAAAGATCCATCACACATACTGAAAACAGAGGTGGCACAAGCCCAAACACTGGTGTGTTGGGTTGCTTTTTTGGGGCAGTGAAATCTATTATACTCCTTGCTGTTAAAAGAAGAGCTACAAAAGATACTAGGTCTGGTGATGTGCTGTAGTGATGCCCCTGAAGAGACCACTGTCTTTCAGACAGAGAGGAGTCCTGTACAGGAGGGAAAAAATACTCTATCTTGGGAGATAAATGATACACAGATGGGTCCAACAAAGTAAATTCTAGTAAATGGTGAGCAATTGCATATCATTCCCTCAACTGAGACCATCTGGTTCAAAGAAGGGTATGGACAGAGTAGCTAGTGGACTAAACTAAGAACAGTGCAGATGGTTATAAACCAGGTGATGGTGCATTGTGCATCTGCACAGATAGCTGGGTTGACTACTGAGGACTTACCCTTTGGATTGCACTGTGGGTTGCTCAGGATTGGACTACTCATGCCCAACCAATTGGGCAGAGATGTGGTTGGGTATCTGGACTGTGGTCGGACATGGAACAGTATATGCCTACCGTGTATCTGGACACTGGTTCATGCAGTCACTGGGGAATGATGAAGCTGACCCACTAGCTTGGATAAGGTGGCTAGAAGATTCACCAGCAGATAACATTGCCCAATGGCTTTATAAGAAGTTGCAACATACCAGATTGTTGTGGGCAGCAGTGAAAGCATGCCCATTCAATGCCCATTTGCCCATTCAAATGTTAGGTATCCCTCAGGGGACTGTGCTGGGTCTGATCTTGTTCAACATCTTCATCAATGACCTTGATGAGGGGATAGTGGCCACTCTCAGCAAGTTTGCTGATGATACGAAGTTGGCAGGATTGGCTGACATGCCTGAAGGCTGTGCTGCCATTCAGCAAGACCTGGACAGGCTGGAGAGCTGGGCAGTCAGAAACCGGATGAGGTTTAACAAAAGCAAGTGTAGAGTCTTGCACCTAGGGAGGAATAATTGCATGCACCAGTACAGGCTGGGGTATGACCTGCTGGAGAGGAGCTCTGCAGAGAAGTACCTGGGTGTCCTGGTGGATGACTGGTTGACCATGAGCCAGCAGTGTGCCCTTGTGGCCAAGCGGGCTAATGGCATTCTGGGGTGCATTAAAAAGAGCGTGGCCAGCAGGTCAAGGGAGGTGATCCTCCCCCTCTACTCTGCCCTGGTGAGGCCTCATCTGGAGTACTGTGTCCAGTTCTGGGTTCCCCAGTATAAAAAAGACAGGGATCTCTTGGAAAGAATCCAGCAGAGGGCCACAAAGATGGTGAAGGGCCTGGAGGATCTCCCCTATGAAGAAAGGCTAAGTGAACTAGGTCTGTTTAGCCTTGAGAAAAGAAGACTGAGAGGGGACCTGATCCAGGTTTACAAATATCTGAGGTGTGGGAGACAAAGTGGCGAGGTCAGACTCTTTTCAGCAGTGTGTAGAGACAGGACAAAGGGAAACGGACAGAAACTGCAGCACAGGAGGTTCCGCACAAATGTACGTGAGAACTTCTTTACGGTGAGGGTGATGGAGCACTGGAACAGGCTGCCCATGGGGGTTGTGGAATCTCCTTCTCTGGAGATATTCAAGACCCACTTGGGTGCCTACCTGTGTGACCTGGTGTAGGGAACCTACTTTGGCAGGAGAGTTGGACTCGATGATCTCTTGAGGTCCCTTCCAACCCCTACAATTCTGTGATTCTGTATCATCCAGGCACATCAAGAATATGAAGCGTGCTACGGGTGTGACTGAGTGCATTCCCCCAGTGGACATCAACCCTTGAAGACATGACAGGTCAATGAATACATAGGTCTCCTCCCTCAATCAGGTATGCCTTGATGATACAATGGTATTTTAAATGCTTCTTTGAAGACTGACTCCCAGTCTTTGCAGGAATGGATGTTTAATGACAGCTTTTGAACATTGCAAAAGCTGGAAGGACATATAACTGAAAACTATGGACTCTACATTGTGGTGGAAGTATTGTATCCATTTCATGAAATATTATCATGGCAAATTGTATCTCTGTCATGACTGCAGTTATGAACAGACTGTAAAGGATAGCTTGACCCTGAAATGCTTAATTGGTTCATGCTATGTAGAGGGAAAGCATATGGGAACTCTTAGGTTATGGCCTGAACCAGTAATTGAGCACCTGGTGAAGGGGTGTAGCCAGCCCTGGGAGCACAGATAGAAGCAATTCACCTGTGTGACCAGAAGGGGTGGACCCTGGCTCCACCCCTTCCTAATCTCATTTAAGACCTGGCAGCTGGAAGTATCTCTATTTGGAGGTAGTTTCCTTTGGGGTGTTTTGATTTTCAGGAGCAGGGTAAGTGATTCTTTCTTTATTGTGAAATTGTGATTTTTACATTTCTTGGGTGATCTGAAATTGGTTTAGTGTGCTATTTGAGATGCAGTTGCCTATCTTTACGCATACCGATTCCATCAAAACTTCAAAATACTGCTGTGGCTTTCTAGGCCCAATGTGTTTGTTTCTTCAATGACTGGTACAATAAAGCTTCAAGTAAATAATGGATTTCAGTTAATTAACAGCTCACACTCTTAGCTAAATTATAAATCTAATCAGCAAAAACAAAGTAAAGAAGTAATTTGCCTTACAACTATATGAGCTTTGATTCTTATTCTGTAGGAGATAAGATAAATACATGAGATGCATTTTTTTTTTTTTTAAATGACTGTTACTAGGTGCCACTCTAGGGGTGTTTGATCAAATGGCTATGATGTGTTTTGTCATCTGCCAGGTAAAGCCATAACACAACTGTGNGTGGAGCCAGGATCCACCCCTTCCCAGACCTCATTTAAGGGTTGGCAGGGGGAGGCAAAGGTATCTCTTTCTATAGCACTTTGTCTGTCTTTGGTGTTTTGTTGTTTTTCAGGTTTTTTTTCTGTGTTTGTGGTTGTTGCACTTAAGCTTGTCCTTATTTGCTACAGCTATAGTTTTTGCCACCATGCTTTTTTTTTATTTTTTTTTTTTAGTTTTTTGTGCTATACTTTCTGTCTTATTTTGGCATTTTGTTACTGTAATTTGTTAGCTTGTGTTTTGGTGACCAGTTAGTGTCAAATTGTGTCATTATATTGGTGACTTAATGCTGTTTTATTTCTTTTTGGGAGTGCTTGAAAAAGCAGTGGGGTCACCATCTAAATACCTGTAAGAAAGAGGATGGGCTATTAACTCACAAAAGGTTCATGTACCTTAATTGTTGTTATTTTTGTGAGCCTTCTGGTTAGGGAAGATCTTAGTTTTACTCAATGTTGTTCTTGATAAAATAGTGGTGTTTCCAATATCAACTACAGCATGTCAACTATATGAGTTTTTGGGCATCCTGGGCTTTATATCCCACTCTGCACAGATGCTGAGGCCTCTGTGTAGACTAACTAAGGCTATTTGTGGGATTGGAGATGGGTGGAACAACGTGCTTATCTGCAAGCCACACTAGCTGTCAAACTAACACAGATACTTAGTATAGTCAGTCTCACCTTACTTGTCTAATTAGATGTGCGTATAACTCAGGTAGAGGTTTGGGTGAGGTTTGTAGCATTGTCAGGGTTCTGTCTGCACCCCAATTGGTTTCTGGTCTCAGGTTTGGCATGAAGCGCAAGAAAGGTTTAGCTTTATTGAAGAACAGTTATTGGTCACCTACTCTGCTTTGCAGGGAATAGAACCAATAACACAAACAACAGAGGTACTGGTAAAAGCAACACTACCTGTTCAAGGGTGGGCAAAAGATCCATCACACATACTGAAAACAGAGGTGGCACAAGCCCAAACACTGGTGTGTTGGGTTGCTTTTTTGGGGCAGTGAAATCTATTATACTCCTTGCTGTTAAAAGAAGAGCTACAAAAGATACTAGGTCTGGTGATGTGCTGTAGTGATGCCCCTGAAGAGACCACTGTCTTTCAGACAGAGAGGAGTCCTGTACAGGAGGGAAAAAATACTCTATCTTGGGAGATAAATGATACACAGATGGGTCCAACAAAGTAAATTCTAGTAAATGGTGAGCAATTGCATATCATTCCCTCAACTGAGACCATCTGGTTCAAAGAAGGGTATGGACAGAGTAGCTAGTGGACTAAACTAAGAACAGTGCAGATGGTTATAAACCAGGTGATGGTGCATTGTGCATCTGCACAGATAGCTGGGTTGACTACTGAGGACTTACCCTTTGGATTGCACTGTGGGTTGCTCAGGATTGGACTACTCATGCCCAACCAATTGGGCAGAGATGTGGTTGGGTATCTGGACTGTGGTCGGACATGGAACAGTATATGCCTACCGTGTATCTGGACACTGGTTCATGCAGTCACTGGGGAATGATGAAGCTGACCCACTAGCTTGGATAAGGTGGCTAGAAGATTCACCAGCAGATAACATTGCCCAATGGCTTTATAAGAAGTTGCAACATACCAGATTGTTGTGGGCAGCAGTGAAAGCATGCCCATTCAATGCCCATTTGCCCATTCAAATGTTAGGTATCCCTCAGGGGACTGTGCTGGGTCTGATCTTGTTCAACATCTTCATCAATGACCTTGATGAGGGGATAGTGGCCACTCTCAGCAAGTTTGCTGATGATACGAAGTTGGCAGGATTGGCTGACATGCCTGNGGGTGCCTACCTGTGTGACCTGGTGTAGGGAACCTACTTTGGCAGGAGAGTTGGACTCGATGATCTCTTGAGGTCCCTTCCAACCCCTACAATTCTGTGATTCTGTATCATCCAGGCACATCAAGAATATGAAGCGTGCTACGGGTGTGACTGAGTGCATTCCCCCAGTGGACATCAACCCTTGAAGACATGACAGGTCAATGAATACATAGGTCTCCTCCCTCAATCAGGTATGCCTTGATGATACAATGGTATTTTAAATGCTTCTTTGAAGACTGACTCCCAGTCTTTGCAGGAATGGATGTTTAATGACAGCTTTTGAACATTGCAAAAGCTGGAAGGACATATAACTGAAAACTATGGACTCTACATTGTGGTGGAAGTATTGTATCCATTTCATGAAATATTATCATGGCAAATTGTATCTCTGTCATGACTGCAGTTATGAACAGACTGTAAAGGATAGCTTGACCCTGAAATGCTTAATTGGTTCATGCTATGTAGAGGGAAAGCATATGGGAACTCTTAGGTTATGGCCTGAACCAGTAATTGAGCACCTGGTGAAGGGGTGTAGCCAGCCCTGGGAGCACAGATAGAAGCAATTCACCTGTGTGACCAGAAGGGGTGGACCCTGGCTCCACCCCTTCCTAATCTCATTTAAGACCTGGCAGCTGGAAGTATCTCTATTTGGAGGTAGTTTCCTTTGGGGTGTTTTGATTTTCAGGAGCAGGGTAAGTGATTCTTTCTTTATTGTGAAATTGTGATTTTTACATTTCTTGGGTGATCTGAAATTGGTTTAGTGTGCTATTTGAGATGCAGTTGCCTATCTTTACGCATACCGATTCCATCAAAACTTCAAAATACTGCTGTGGCTTTCTAGGCCCAATGTGTTTGTTTCTTCAATGACTGGTACAATAAAGCTTCAAGTAAATAATGGATTTCAGTTAATTAACAGCTCACACTCTTAGCTAAATTATAAATCTAATCAGCAAAAACAAAGTAAAGAAGTAATTTGCCTTACAACTATATGAGCTTTGATTCTTATTCTGTAGGAGATAAGATAAATACATGAGATGCATTTTTTTTTTTTTTAAATGACTGTTACTAGGTGCCACTCTAGGGGTGTTTGATCAAATGGCTATGATGTGTTTTGTCATCTGCCAGGTAAAGCCATAACACAACTGTGCTAAGTAATATGTATTTTTGATCCAAAAATGTTTAGTTCTTCAGGCATAGAGAAATTGATCTAAAGTAATCCAAGTGAATTTTACAAGTTTTTGACTAGCAAGAAAACCAAGTCCCAATTGACCACAGCAATTTCTTCCACACTATGGAAGTACTATATTTCTAGGAGAGTTAGACACTTAAACAGAAATATAATATAAATGCTTAAATTGAAGTGATGTCAATGTAAGTTTATTCCAGAGATAATACACTGACTCAACTAGCTTATGCAATGAAATCTGAGGTCAAGTTAGCACAAAAATAGCAAGCTAGTTCTAATATGTTGGTTCTTATTTCACTCTATTGTGTGACATTGGGTAAATGTATTGCTCTTAAGGTTTTTGAACGTTTAATCTACCAAGTCTTCCATTTAGCTGTGAAACACTCACCTTGTTTTTCTGTATGAGATGGAAATCTTTTCCGTAAATTAGAAGTGCGTGTTCAAAGCTTCTGCATTCTTCTTCTGTCCATGCTGTCATCTCTTCTAGAGAATAACAAGAATAGCAGGATAAAATTACTTTTGCTAAATAAAAACTACATTGAATATAGTCTTTTACTAATAGATGTATGTCCAAAAGCACTCTTAAATAATTGACCTGTTTTTTTATACCTATGTTCATTTCTCAACTGTAAAGATATCCTATCTGAAATATTATATTCCTTTCTATAAAGACTCATAAAAATGATTTAAAATATTTTATCCTTGAGAGTGAAGACAATTCTAATGCTCTGATTTACTGTAACCTGAGAAATTTGTCATTTAAGTCACTAAGACTTCAAGACGTCACCAAGATACCAATGTGATTATTTTTCTGAATTACTTCTTTTTTTGCATAGGTCAGCAGTTGTTGGTTTTATTCTTTATTTTTTTGAGGAGGGGAGTCAAGGAACAATCTCTTTGTTTTAAAAACCTACATCTTGTAAAACTGAATTTTTACGTGTAAAATCACTAAGGAAAGAGATGTAAGCTAAAGGCAGATTTTATTATGTTGGCAACGTAACATCAGAGGTGGATCTTAGTGATGTGGCAGTATAAAGTTGAACCTTTCCACTGATATTCCATTACATGTTGCTACCATGTGGTAGCAGTAAGGCGCAGTCTGACAGAATGACATCTGACATGGACATGCATATGAAACAAAGGTATGTATTTGGATTTCTTCATGTGGAAAAAATGGCACCCATTAACATTCTTTAATGTCTCCATAAACATCCAGCAGGCAAAACAGTAGATGTGAGCAAAATGAGGTAGTGGGTGGTGTAGTTGAGCAATGATGACAGAAACATGACAGATAAGCCATGTTCTAGGCAGCCATGCACAGCTGTCACATCACAAAATGAAGCTTGATCACCTTCTTGATCAGCTCATCAATGTGACTCAGGAGATTATGACCAATGAACTGTGTACAGAGCTAAATGTTGGCTTCAATGTGTTATAAACAGTGGTGGCAACAATCACTGTTTGAGACAGATGGGTCCCATGAATGCTCACACAAGAACATAAGAATACCATATGCAAGTTTGTCAGGATGTATTAAACCAATGTCAGGCTAGAGATGTGTATGGGAACTGTTGAATCACAGCCTGAACCACTGATTAATCACCTGAGGCAAGCACTGAGTCAGCTGTGGGAGCACAGGTGAAGGCAATGTACCTGGGTGACTGGAAGGGGTGGAGTCTGGCTCCACTTCTCCCATACTCCATTTAAGGGCTGACCACCACTGGGGAAGGATCTCTTGTTGGAGATCCCTCCCCTGGGGAGTTCTGGGTGAGTCTTGACCTTCAGTGACAGGTGAGCCTTTTCTTATTTAATGGTTGTCTCTATACCATCTGGATAACCCATACAAAAATATACCATTGACCTTCATTATTTTGTGTGGGTACTATTCTTTTTGGATATTCACCCTATGTCTCAGGAGTCTATTCTGTCTTATGTTAGTAATCCAGCACGGTTTTACCAAACAAATACGCTCATGTTACACATCGCCTTACAATAACGTCTGTATAGTCTGAATACTAATGTACTTTTGCCGAAGTCTGAACTCTCCCACAGTCATCTGGAGAACCAGGTCCCATAAAATGTCTATGCCCAAGATGTATTCTGGGATTGGGGCAATAGACATTTTATACTCCCAGGGTGGGTGTCACCCAACCCCCAATTTCAACCATATTTGGGTGACTGGAATGGTCTGTCTCTCAAACATACCAGTCATCACTCTATTATCCTTAAACTTGGATGGATCGCCATATATAATTGATGTTTCCACACTGGTGTCTACTAAAGCTATTACTCTTTGCACATCTATTTCTGACCGGAATATTGACAGTTCTACATAAGGCCTATAGTCCCATTTGGAGGCCCCAAGGGAACCGATGTCCTTTGTCACTCTATGAATTTTGCCACATTGAGATCTTTTACTGCAGGTGGTTCAGGCATTGAAGCCTGAGACACCTGTGGAGATTTTATCCTTCAATTTGGTACTACAAAATCAGCTAAATTAAAGGTATTGTCAAGGCTGCCCTGAAGACACACTCTCAGTCTCTGCAGGGGTGGACAAAGAGTCTCCATGAAACCCTGCGAGATCTGAATGAAAGACCTAGAGACAGCAGACCCAGTGCCTTGAAAATGTTACAAACAACATGGGCCTCCCTGCTTAGGATCCAAATTATGGGCACTGATAACCAGGTAAGACCTCAGATGGGCAATGAGAACAATCATCTGCTCCCTGCCCCTGGGAACCTAAAACCAGGCGTCAGTAGAATAAAACAGCCTTGGAAGGTGCAGGTAGGACCACAGTGGTGTGACCTAATTGCACCTTGGGGGAGATTACTGGAGGTGGGAGATTAGGTAGTTGTTGCAGTAGGCGTGGCTAGCCCCGGCAGCCCGGACCTTCCAGAACAGAGACAACCGGTAGTCCCTCAGGTAATTGGTACATGGCCTACTGATATCGTGGTCAACACTCCAGTCTTTATTGCTAAGGAGACCCCTATCATGTCTCTGTGGCAGATCAGGACACCCCCTTTGGTGCCTGATATAGT
>VXAB01002797.1:544099-696080 GCA_013399175.1 Odontophorus gujanensis | reverse complement strand
TATTTTAAACTTTTTCCTTTAAAGTATTGAAAAAAGCTCAACTGAAATCACATGCTATTTCGAGGAAAAAAAAACCTAGAATGTTACTCCTTTACCGTACGAAACCAGACTGGTTTTTATTAGCAGTCCCAATGTTGATTTTAGAGCATCAGCAAGAAGCAGCATGAGTCTCTTAGGCACCTTTAGGATGTGAGAGCCTCTTCTGCAGGACCCTTTAGTTGACACTGAATCCTGTTTGTTTACTGGTGGAGCAGGGGAGTGTCGGTTCATGCAGAGTACTGTGGTTGTCATGCTTCCTGCCTGAGCTGCAAGCTGACAGAGGCCACAGGCGACTACTTTGCACCAGCTTGGAAAGCCCAAACAGCTTGTTTGAAAGCAGAGCAAAAAACAGCAGGGCTGGGGAGTTGTTACAGCTGCCAGTTGCACATCTGGGAAGCAGGTTTGAGTTTCATAATGCCCTTGCCAAACTGGTAAAGCTGGGTGTGCCTATACCTACCTTTGTCCTTCAAGCAGCCAAGCTTTGCTTTTTACAAGTGATGTGCTTGATTTGTCAAAATCTGTAATCTCTAAGTTTTTGTTATGTTGTTGTTTTAGGAGGGCCAAACATATGGGCCATCACCGCGGAGGAGCGGGCCAAGCACGACAAGCAGTTTGATAGCCTTAAGCCCACGGGAGGCTACATTACAGGTTAGTCTGGGATTCTGCATTACACATTAACTTCTGTGTACACATAAGGAGTGTTGTGAAACAACTTGAAAACTACATCCTATTTCAGACCTTTGTGGTGTGACTAATAAGCATACTTCGGGCAAACGGCCACAGGTTATTACTAAACTTGTATGAGCTTTGGACCGAAGTCTGGCACAGAAACACACAGTTGTTAACCCCATCACTTCTGCAGCCAGCAGCCGAGTGCTGTCACTGTGTCTAGCTTCAGAAAACAGAATAAGAAGCTGAATCTGCCCTGAGATGGGGAGCTGCCAGCAAAATGCTTCTAGTAGCTATTGTGGCAAGTGATAGCAGGGACACAAGAAGTGCTCTCTTCTGTCTGAATAGCACTGGAGAACACTGTGCTGTTAGATATCTTTGTTATGGAGTAGGAGGCAGGGAGAGATGCTGACAGCTCGTCCTTGTTAATGACTGCTTTGTAGTTTATTAACCCCCACTCCTGTCTGCCTGCCTATCTGCTGACACTACACCCTATCCGTTAACTCTGATGGCCTGTTGTTCTTCTTTTTGGTCTGAAAAGAACAGAGAAAAGAGTGGAAAGTTGTCTGCGGGGAGTATGCACTTCTGTTGGTTAAGAGAGAACTATCTTCTGCATTGACCTAACAAATACTGATGTCCCATTGCAAGTTTAGCACCAGCTGGAAAGTGTGCAGTCCCAGAGACTACCTTGAGGCCACATCATGGCTGTCACGTGCATTTCTGCAGGCTTCATTATTTATTTGTTGAGTGATTGAAATTAAAGACTCTTAAGCAAATAGCAGAGGTGCTGAAAAAATAACCTCAAGCCTTCAATTTAACCTTTTCTAATTTGCACAGATAAGCATGAACACCACTGACTGTGTTTTATTATATCTGTAAGAGCACAGTCAGTATCAATTGATGTGGAATTCAGTGTGGATGAACACAGTGGTTCCTGTTCCCTTCCTGAAATATTGACTTATTGGATGCTTCTGTGATGGAATAGGATATTGTTTAGAACATGAGCTTTTTCTTATTCCTTTTTTCCTAGTGAGACAGTGATGGCTCAGGTTAGATTGGATAAAGAAGGATTAAGAAACTGTGCTCATCCTTTCCTCTGAAAGTAATTAAGTCAGGATTGCATATTTGGTCATTTATACTTGTCTGACATTTCTTGAAGTCATGCATTTGTTAAACTGTTGGCAGCCGTTTGTTTTTTTTTATTCTTCCCCCTTTTTAATGCTGCTTATTGCCATGTGAAGCTATGCTTCTGAGAGCATGTTCAAGATTACAGGAAGACATCTGTGATCTGATAATAGCTGTTACAAAGGAAGGAGTGAGGTGACACACAAACCGAAAAGACTGGGAAGTGTGGTGGTTCCTTTTGAGGATCTACTCCCACAAGGGTGTGTTGGTGTTGTCTGTTACTTGTCTAGATCCATGTCTCTGGTGTAAAAGCCTCTTTCTTTCATGTTTGTCATAGGTGATCAAGCACGTACCTTTTTTTTGCAATCAGGTCTACCATCTTCAGTCCTCGCTGACATATGGTAAGCTGTTCTTTAGGTTTGTTTTCCTGCTTTTTAAGGTAGGAAGTGCATGGCATCCAAATACTGAAATGGACAGAGCTCCATAATAGGTCAGTTATAACAGAACTGTAACATGGGAACAGGAAAAAGCTCTGTTCTTTGCAACACCTGAAAGATAATCTTCTTTGTAACTCTTCAGTCTTCATCCATGGTGCTGCAGTGGTTGCTGTTATCAAGATACAAGATTTCAGAATTTGTGAAGTAAAAGAGTTTTCAAATGGTTTTAAATGCCTGTAGCAGGTTTCTGTGTTGTAATGTTTTTTGTGCAGTAGTTCCTTACACTGTCAGATACTCATTAAAAATGATTGTTCTTGCTTGCAGCATGGAGAGAAACATTGCAGTAGCAACAAGTAAGCAGCAAATTATAGGCAGGAGATGACTGTTCTTCCAAATGTCTTCCTATTCTAAGTACTTAATACACAGTATCTTGAAAATTGAAGTCAGTAGAAGCATACTAAGTGAATTACATTGGATATAGTTAGGCAAGCATTACACTTTGAGAAGATGGAAACTTTTGAGAATTTAGATGTCAAAAGTAGAAACTATATAGATGGTTTCAGTGTTTGTTGTTTTCTTATATAAAAATAGTAAATAAAATGAATAGTAAAGCTTTTCATTCGGTGAGAAACTTCAAATTACATTTCTCCCTTGTGGACTTTCTTTTTTTTGTTTTTCCCTTAAGGGCACTGTCAGACTTAAACAAAGATGGAAAAATGGATCAACAGGAGTTCTCTATAGCCATGAAACTCATCAAGCTGAAGTTACAAGGACAGCACTTGCCTATGGTTCTCCCTCCTGTCATGAAACAAAGCCCAGTACTTTCACCTCTAATGTCAGCTCGTTTTGGTACTTATTAATATATAGTTAATTAGTGTTTGAAGAGAAAACTCATAGTTGATCTGCATTCAAGTACAAGTATCATCGATCTGACCACATAATTGAGGGAATCAGTTAAAACCAGAAAACCATCATAGCTGTGCTGATGCAAGAAGTCCACAAAGCCTCTTTCTTGAGGCAGAGCAAATTGTTTCCTTGATGACTTTATTCTCTGAAGACCTTTAATAATAAAGGAGAAGCTTCTATTGAATTTTGGCATGGGGTTTGAGAAGGCCTGTCACATCTGCCATCTGACTTGCAGACTGTCATACTGAAGGCCTTTTCCTGTCTGCCTCAATTCACTCACCAGATTACACTCCTAAATTTCTTCTTTTTAAGTTAAACTTAGCAACAGTCAAAGTTTTGACATCAGTTGTTTAAAATACTTTTTCAGAATGAATCAGATTGTTCACTTTATCATCAATTTAATATAATTTATTTTAACTTTTCTGCTGTGTTTTGGAGTTCAGCACATGTCAGTGCATGTCTACTGGCTGATCCTTATTTTGTAGAAGAGAATATAAGCCTGGTTTCAGCTAGGCTACAAAATTCAGCGTGTAATTCTTTCAGTGTTTGTACAGTTCAGTTAAATGTATGCATGTATTAATTACGTGTGTGATTTTAAATATCTGCCCAACTCTGAATCTTGTTTGCATACCAGTGCATGCATTTATATATAGCTGTGGTTGGTAATGAATACTTACTATTAACCTTTCATCACCTCATCTGCATCCTGTTTTCCTCCACCAGATTTAGCCACTGATTCAAATGTCCTAATCAGAAAACTGCCTTAAAGAAATCCTGTGCTGGGTGTGTGTCCCTAAATATGGACATTTCACCTTTAAACATTCTTCCAGAGCCAAGATTAGGAAGAGACTTGGTTCAGAAATACCATGAGCTGTTCTTTGGAGAGAATTGTCACAAGTTTCTTGTTCTGTTAGAATTCTGTCTCAGGGGGCAGGCACAGAAGGGCTTGTTGAAAAATGAGTTATGCCGATAATTACAGGAAATTACATCTTAATCCTTTTGTGGACCGTTTGCCAGGTCAACCTTGAGAATGAATTGCTTGTAGGGTTTTGCTTCTATTTCGTAAATTTGTGTTCTTCAGAATATTTTCTTCTGTTAGCTGTGTTGTGTAAACATTAGAGGAAAAGCAAATATTCTACACAAGCATCTATTTAATTTACTGCATCTCTGGATGCAGGCTGCTTTGTTTAGTTTTTGCTTAGCATAGTGGATTCCATTTCTTGCTACAGTCTCTGCAATATGGAATCACCAACTGTTTCTTTTTACTCTAGGAATGGGCAGTATGCCAAATTTGTCCATGCCAACATCCATGTCTACGATCACGCCGTTAGCTCCAATGTCTCTGACCTCAATGACATCCATTCCTCCCTTGGTTATTTCTGCTCCCCTGGTGCCTTCTGTCAGTACCTCATCATTACCAAATGGAACATCCAGCCTTCTGCAGCCTTTGACCATACCTTTCTCTTCAAGTAAGTATAGTAAAGTCTGCTGCTTGATTTGATGTGTGAATCCTGTTTTCTCTCTTGCTAATTTCAGAGAGAAATGCTGATGTAAAC
This sequence comes from Odontophorus gujanensis, assembly GCA_013399175.1. Taxonomy (NCBI): domain Eukaryota; kingdom Metazoa; phylum Chordata; class Aves; order Galliformes; family Odontophoridae; genus Odontophorus; species Odontophorus gujanensis. Next base: position 691,348 of record VXAB01002797.1, on the reverse strand, counting down.
ATGCAAGTTAAAATATACATATGTATACACACACATTCTCTCCAAAGTTCACATTCATCACATCTTTCAACCTTAAAAGCAAGGCACTGACTAGCTTTTCTTATTTCTCTCAAAGACTTGAGAGAAATGCTTTATTACAAAGCATTGCCTAATACCTGTTTTCTTTACAGCTTTTGGTTTTGTTTGTTTCAGTGCAGCCTCATACTGGTTCCTTAGGTCCCGTGACAGGAGGGTTTGCTGGATCTAACATGCAGAAGGCACAGTCACTAATCGATTTAGGATCTAGCAGGTACGAAGGTGAAGTTTAAAATGGCTGTTTCTTATACTTGAGTAATGTTCATCCTAAAAAACATGAAGCACTTAACATTTTTGAGGTACTCTTCATTGAAAATGGCCTGCCAAATCTGAAAGCAGATTGTTTTGATACAGGCAAGTTAATATTCTCAGTAACTCTAACAAAACTTTCTGAAGTAGATGAGAAAGCTCAAATGAGAGAAAGCAGTGCCAGAAAGAGGGAAATGCACAGCCTTGGCAAGTAGAAGTAAAACAAGTGGTTGTAAAAGCAGTGTTTATGGATTGATGTGCTCATTCATTATAGATAGCACCAACAGACATGTAAGAACAGTTATAAATATTTATCTGTGAATTTGTTTTATGAATAATAGAAGGTTATAAATCTTTGTCATCAGCTGTTTCGTTTGCTGACTTTATTGCTTTGTCACAGACAAAAGGAAGGGTCTGGGTTTATCTGTACAACTGGGCTTCAGTCTTACCCAAAAGCCAGTACAGAGGGTCCTCAGGTGCCTCAGATTGCTTGTACCTTTCTGTTACTGACACAAGATGTGTAGAATGACTGCATGTTGAGCTCTGGGCTCCTCATCTGGACACCAGATGATGCTGTGTATCTTCAGTTCCAGTGCCTGTTTGTTAAGCCAAGTAACTAACTTAGAGATCTTCTTTCTTTCCTTCTTTCTTTTTTTGGGACTGGATTACAGTTCAAATTCTTCCTCTAGTGCTTCGCTAGCTGGGAGTTCACCAAAGATGGCACCCTCGGACTGGGCGGTTCCTCAGGCATCCAGATTAAAATACAGACAGAAATTTAACAGTCTTGATAAAAGTATGAGTGGATATTTATCAGGTGAGTTTGCCATTTGAATCAGATGGGGAAAAGGCAGTGGAGCAGTGAAACAGTGATTTCTGTGAAAATGAGAGACATCTACACAATTGCTTTTGTGCCACGTGCTCCTGTTCTGTGTATATCCATCAGCAATTGCTTATGTGTTTGGGCTTTGTCTTCTTTTCAAAGAAAGCAGTTGAAGACANGAAAGCAGATTGTTTTGATACAGGCAAGTTAATATTCTCAGTAACTCTAACAAAACTTTCTGAAGTAAATGAGAAAGCTCAAATGAGAGAAAGCAGTGCCAGAAAGAGGGAAATGTACAGCCTTGGCAAGTAGAAGTAAAACAAGTGGTTGTAAAAGCAGTGTTTATGGATTGATGTGCTCATTCATTATAGATAGCACCAACAGACATGTAAGAACAGTTATAAATATTTATCTGTGAATTTGTTTTATGAATAATAGAAGGTTATAAATCTTTGTCATCAGCTGTTTCGTTTGCTGACTTTATTGCTTTGTCACAGACAAAAGGAAGGGTCTGGGTTTATCTGTACAACTGGGCTTCAGTCTTACCCAAAAGCCAGTACAGAGGGTCCTCAGGTGCCTCAGATTGCTTGTACCTTTCTGTTACTGACACAAGATGTGTAGAATGACTGCATGTTGAGCTCTGGGCTCCTCATCTGGACACCAGATGATGCTGTGTATCTTCAGTTCCAGTGCCTGTTTGTTAAGCCAAGTAACTAACTTAGAGATCTTCTTTCTTTCCTTCTTTCTTTTTTTGGGACTGGATTACAGTTCAAATTCTTCCTCTAGTGCTTCGCTAGCTGGGAATTCACCAAAGATGGCACCCTCGGACTGGGCGGTTCCTCAGGCATCCAGATTAAAATACAGACAGAAATTTAACAGTCTTGATAAAAGTATGAGTGGATATTTATCAGGTGAGTTTGCCATTTGAATCAGATGGGGAAAAGGCAGTGGAGCAGTGAAACAGTGATTTCTGTGAAAATGAGAGACATCTACACAATTGCTTTTGTGCCACGTGCTCCTGTTCTGTGTATATCCATCAGCAATTGCTTATGTGTTTGGGCTTTGTCTTCTTTTCAAAGAAAGCAGTTGAAGACAGACCTGGCAGTGCTACAGACATGGATTGTAGCTTCTGGAAAGTGATTTAAGGGAGTAATTCTTTGACTTCCAGCGACATCTGTGCTGTGCCACAGCATTATGGTGATTTTGAAAGACTCCACACAAAGTTACTACCAGAGCAGAATTTGAAATGAATGAAGTTCTTGTAAAACCGGATTATTAACTGTAATCCAGTGAGTGGAGTACTGGAAAAGCAGGAGGTAGTTCCAAGTCAGAATGTGTGCCTGTAGCTGACAAGATTGCTCCTTCTGATGGAATACTTATGTGCCCTCTGCCTCGGTATTTTAGTACACAAAAAAGGAGAGTTGTCTGTATCCTGAAAGAGACTCTGTGGATTTTATCTCGCCTGGTTGATTTCTGAGCTGAAGGTTTCATTGACCTGTCTAGAAAAAGGTGTATGGTTCCCTGTTAACCAAGGGAAGCTGGCAGTTTTCCAGCTTACTAGCTCAAACTTTCAGCAGACAGTCAGCTGTGCTCTTGTAACAGCTGTGGGGATTACCATAAATACCCATTTTTTTTTATGTCAGTATTTCTGTTTTGACCTTTGAATTGGAAAAAAAAAAAAAGTACACAAATACATCTTCATTGTGTTCAGATTGTAATGCCCTTTGCTAAGCCTGGAAGTAATGCTGACTGTCAGCGATTAATGAAAATGGATTAGATTAACATTAAAAATAAACGTGCCCCAGTTCATGACCCATTTTTGCTCCATGTGAATCTTTGTTCAAAGCATTTATTGATCTCTTTTGTTTTTTTTCTTTTTCGTGGAGGATTTCAAGCAAGGAATGCCCTTCTGCAGTCAAACCTCTCGCAGACTCAGCTGGCAACCATTTGGTACGTCGAGTTACTGATTGTGCATTCAGCGTGTTTATGGTGTTAAAAGAGAGAAAGTTTTTATTTAACAAGAAATGATGAGTGAGCACTCTAGATCTGATGTTGTAACCAGCAACTGAGCTACTTCTAAACTTGTTTGGTGACTGATGCATTTTCAAAAGACACTTCGTCTTAATATAATAAACTTCTCACTCTGTTTTTTGAGCTCCGTAGGGTGGTACGGATGTGAATTTCAGCTTCCATTTCAGTGGTGTGCTGCTTCAGCTGAGGCAAGGGTTGGTTTGTTTGAAAAGCAGGACTGTAAAGCAAAGACCGTCTGATCTTGTTAGTTTTAAAATGTGGAGAGCTTAAAGAAGGAGTAGACCTCAGGGCACCTGCATATTCAACAGCTCTTAGATTTGTCTTTGCTGTGGTGATGGAAATACAGTTGTGTGAAGGCTTGCATAATTTGCCTTTCACCTGCTAGATATGGTAGTTTGGATTTTACTTTCAGACATAACTTGGACATTATGTGTGACCTTCACAGTTCCAGAGGAATTCACACCAATTTTGTCCTTCACAGCTCTTTGTGAGGTTCCACTGTTGTCTCCCCCTTTTATCTCAGGGGCAGTCATTTGTATTATCAGCAGTGAACTCCTACTAGTTCAGCTAATTTGATTGCACACTCTGTGGGTAAAAATAAAATTTGTGGTTGTATTTGTCTGCTTTGGAGTATGGGGAGATAAAGCAGGTACACAGCTACTGCTTTCCTCCTTGCTGCCTGGCCTGAATCTATCAGTAGCCAGTGCAGGGATGTTTCTGTGGACATGTAGAGGATTAACAGACCAAGTTCTGGTTTTGCCCAGAGTAATATTACTGATATTTCTACTGGCATTGTGGTCTTAATTACTGTAATGTAATAGTAACAATGTAATGGTAAGTAACAGTAATGTGTGAATAGTGCTGGTCTGTCAGCACAATAAAAATCTCATTGGATCATCTCCTGCTTTTGTTTTCCTCATGGTGCATGTGTGGGAGATGCATTTTTTTTTTTTTTTGGCTTCCTTTTTGATTCTTTTTTTAAACTACTCTTTTTTTTTTTTCTTGTGTCCGACTTTCTGGGAACAAAATGTAGCACTTATGAAGCATTTTACCTAGGTCCAGTGTAAGGACACACTCCTGCTATTACACCTGTGTAGGTGGTTCTTTGAGAATAGTACCTCCTTCCCTCCACCCCTTCCGTGCACAGTTTCTGTTTTGAATTTTAATTATCTTTGCCAGATCGTTTCAGAGGAATTTTCTGTTTTCAGTATTATTTCACAGTTTCAGATGTGAAAATCTTCAGCTATCCCTTGTGAGTGGTTGTGATGTTTAGTACTAATTATTATTACTGTTAAAACTATGCAGGTCACTAGCTGATATTGATGGAGATGGACAACTGAAAGCAGATGAGTTTGTGTTAGCCATGCACCTAACCGACATGGCCAAAGCTGGGCAACCTCTGCCACTAACTCTGCCTCTTGAACTGGTGCCACCTTCCTTCAGGTAAATTGCTGAGGGCAGTGAAACATACTATACCTTCAGCAGACTTTTTTTATACAGAAAAGGTATCTGTGTTATCTGTCTAATGGGTTTTTGTGGGTTTCTTTTTGCCATCTCCAGGAGTGGAAAATACTCTGAAAATATTAATGGAACTCTGCCATCTTACCAGCCTGTGCAAGAAGAGGAGCCACAGAAAAAACAACCAGGTAGAACAAAGTTCATGATCTCATTGTTGATATATAAGGCTGTCTTTGAAGGACACTGGAACAGTTAGAAAGTGGAAGACATAATAGAGTCCCTAGGGGGCTTCATTTCAGAGCTAGATCCCTTTTAACTTGGATGGTAGGAAGGTTGTTAAGTGGATGTAGTCAGCCTATTACATCTAATAAAAATGAGAAGGCAGAGGTAGGTGCTATTATTAGCTGTAGGAGAGGAAAAGTGTGCTGATTAATAATGTATTCTGGAAAATAAATCATTTCCAACGACTGCATTGCTACTGCAAATTTTTTTGCAGTTGAGCGTTACTGACAATACTTTGTTCTGGGTGTTATGAAAACAGAGATCCCAATGTTGTTTAATTATCTGAAAGATGTGATTTTAACACACAGTTTCTGCTATACACTACTTGATCTACTGGCAAAGGTCTGCTGTGAGTGGAGTGTGGGACACAAGTTGTCTCTTTTTGAAGGAGTGGTAGCTGGGAACCTAAGTTGTTCTTTTCAGTCTCTTTTAATGCTGTACTGCAGTAGTTGAGCTCAATCCTGTTTTGTTTTCTGCTGCTTTTAACTCCAGGAGATCTTAGAGGGAACGCCCTTTTAGGCCAACAATCTGTGTGTTAACGTTTCTTGCTTGGTGGAAAATGTCTGTTAGAAAACATTGACTTCTCTTAGCTTATAAAAGCTGTTCCTTTGTGTTTCCTCTAAAATTAAAACTGTTTTCTTAGTCAGTTTGAAATTGCAACATTTTTGCAATTGGAATATACTTAGGAAGGTTTCAAGGTATTTTGGAACAGAAAAATAACGCTAGAATATCATGCAAAATGCTTACATTGTCCATGACTTAACTACCTGAACGTGCCAAAGAGAAAACACCTGTCTTCAGTGACATAACTGAGGCACTTGCTTGAGGGCAGTGCTTTGCATGGCACAGAAATAGATGCTTTTCCTTGTTTCAGTGACGTTTGAGGACAAAAGAAAAGCAAATTACGAGAGAGGAAACGTGGAGCTGGAAAAACGCCGTCAAGTCCTGCTGGAACAGCAGCAGAGAGAGGCAGAACGAAAGGCTCAGAAAGAAAGAGAAGAACAAGAACGAAGAGAGAGGGAGCGTCAGGAACAGGAGCGGAAGAAACAACTTGAATTGGAAAGGCAGCTGGAGAGACAACGAGAACTGGAAAGACAAAGGGAAGAAGAAAGGAGGAAAGAAATAGAAAGGCGGGAGGTTGTTTTCTTGAAATTATTTTTATAATGCTTTCAGGAATTTGTATGCGTTTTCACTTGATGGAACATTCAGGGTTCGGGCATGGACTGTAGCTGATTCTCTTTGGCCAGTGGCAGGCTCTCTTGGAGGGAGAATATTATTTCTGCCCGAAAATAATGCGTCCATTATAAATGGACAATGTGTTCTTGCAAGTCAGAGACTTTGAGGTACTTCAAAGGACAGATGAGACTTCTTGGGTAGATTTCTTAGATTTATTAAAAACAGTGTGTATTCCAAACAAGATCCTACCAGATTCATCATTGATAATACTCTGCTGTTGGAACTCGAAGCAGGTTTGCTTCTGCCTGGTGTCTCAGTGCATGCGTAAGACTTTCATGTTTTACGTAGTTCTGTGAAATACCTCAGAAGAGATTAAGAATAATATCTCAGTGTGCTCGTTTATGGTCAGTTTTCTAAGATAAATAGATTTTTCTCTCTGAATTATGCACCTTCCTTCAAATTGCTTTTCTTCATCGGAGTAGGAGCGTGGCATAAAGAATCTTAGGGGATCGCTGCCTCCATTCTTTGGTGCTGAAGTTTACAAGATCATTTTGAAAGAAACAATACATTGTGTTGCTGTTACACTATTGACAAGTAGAGCACATTATATTAAAACATGATCTGTGGGTTCTGTATCTGCATGGTAATTTAAAGTAATGTGACTTCTTTGTAGGCAGCAAAACAAGAACTTGAGCGCCAGCGACGTTTGGAATGGGAGAGAATTCGTCGCCAAGAACTTCTTAATCAGCGTAACAGGGAACAAGAAGAAATTATCAAGTTGACCTCTAAGAAGAAGAGCCTTAATCTTGAATTAGAAGCTCTGGTATGATACAAATTTTACTGCCCATCTTGGAATGAAATGCAGTATTTTGAAGTACACAAATCTTAGAATGTAGAATTAATGGTCTGCTAGGAGTTTCACTCTGCTTTGGATGAGCAGTCTAAAGCATATATGTTTTAATTATTCTTGGGTGTTGATTGTGTCGTAATTTGCCCACGGGCATAGTGGAGGAAGGTTTTGTTGCTACATATAGTATAATTTATCTGATTTCTTTCTAGACGGACAAACATCAGCAGATCTCAGGCAGATTGCAAGATATTCGAAGCAAAAAGCAAATTCGAAGGACTGAGCTGGAGGCTTTGGATAGAAAATGTGACCAGGGCATTATGGAAGTCAAGCAACTGCAACAGCAACTTCAGGTAACGTTACTTTCTGTTAAGCCTTTGATTCTCCTTTATTTCCCATTTTGTGTTTTAGTCGTTTTTTGTGTGTGTTCAAACAGGGAGGAGTAGTGAATTGGTTTGATTGTAGTGCAGAGAGGAAATCTGCAAGGCAGGCAGTGTTGCAGAGGTTTTTAGGTTTATTTGTGGTGCTGAAGAGTTGATTGCATGTACTGCAACAAGCTGATAGTTGAATGGGGACAGTAGTCAAAACTTCAGCTTTATTTTTGAACTGATAACAGTGACTTCTTTTTAATCATTACTTTGATGGTTCCAGTCTCAGGTTTTTTTTTGTATGGATTTTTGTGTCAGACTTGAGACAGTCTCAGAATAGCTTAGATTGGAAGGGACCTTAAAGCCCATCCACTTCCAGCCCTCTGCTCTGGGCAGGGTTGCCACCCAGCAGCTTGGGCTGCTCAGTCCCCTATTCAGCCTGACCTTGAATGCCTCCAGGGATAGGGGCATCCACAGATTCTCTGGGCAGCCTGTGCCAGGGCCTCACCACTGAGCAAATAATTTCTTCTTAACATTTAACCTGAATCTCACCTTTTTTAGTGTAAAGCCATTCCCCTTTGACCTGTCACTATCAGACCATGTAAAAAGTTTCTCACTCTCCTGCTTATCTCTCCGTACTCATGCCTGGGATTGCCCTGACTAAAGTTCAGCACCTTGCACTTGGCCTCATTGAACCTCATCAAGTTCTTGTGGGCCCACTGTTTGAGCCTGTTCAGGTCCCTCTGGATGCCATCCCTTCCTTCTGTTGTGTCAGCTACACCACTTAGATTGGTGCCATCAGCAAATTTGCTGGGGGTACACTCTATCTCTGTCTTTGTTGTTGATAAAGATGTTGAAGGGCGCTGGTCCCAAGATGGACCCCTGGAGGGCACTGCTCATCACCAGCCTTCACTAGGACATAGAGCTGTTGACAGCAACCTTCTGGCTGCAACCATACAACCAGTTCTTTATCCACCAATAATCCATCCTGTTCTCAAATTCATATTTCTCTAATTAGAGATAAAGGTGTGGTGTAGGACCACGTCAAAGGCCTTGCACACATCTGGACAGATGGCAGCAGTTGCCCTTCCTTTGTCTACCAGTGGAATCGCTGCATTGTGGAAGGCCACCAGATGGGTCAGGGATGGTCTGTCCTTGGTGAAGCCATGCTTGCTGTCTCAGATCACGTCCTCATCTCGCATGTACCTTAATATACCTTGCAGGAGGATCTGCTCCGAGATCTTCCCAGGCACAGAAGTGTGGCTCAGCAGCCTGTAGTTTCCTGGGTCTTCCATTCTCCTCTTATTGAAAATAGTAGAGGTGTTTCCCCGACAGTCATGACTTCTCAGATTTGCTGGAGAGCAGCTTGGCACCCACAGCAACCAGTCCTTTCAGGACCCTGGAGTGTTGGTCAGTCCCATGGACTCGTACACGTTCAGCCTCATGAGGAGGTCTCAGACTTACTCTACTCTTACAGTGTAGGGGATTTTGGTCCCTCAAGCCCTGCGTAGACATCTTGGCTGTTTGTCCAGCAGCCAGAAGTTCCCTCTCCCAAAGTTCAAGGTTCTGACTCTGCTCTTTGCCAGGCCTGTATTCCTCAAGATCATAAACTCAGCGAGGGCATAGTCACTGCAGCCCGGGCTGCCTCCCTTCATAAGCTCTTTAATGATCTCCTACTCTGGTGAGCATCACATCCAGTAACTCTCCACCTCTGGTTGGTCTATCCAATACCTGGACCAAGAAGTTATCCTCAGAAGACTCCAGGAGTCCCCTGGATTGTTTGCTGCCTGCTGTGTTGCTTTTTGTGCTTGAAATTCCCCATCGAGATCAGAGCCTGTGAGTGTGACACTTCCTGCAGCAAGTAGGCCTCATCCAGAGGCTCCCCTTGATCAGGCGGCCTGTAGGAGACCCTGACCACCGGATGTCCTTTGCTGATCTGGTCCCTAATTTTAACCCACAAGCAATCAACCTGATGGTCACTGTTTCTCAGAGTCCACTCTTTGCAGTCTCTCTTCTTAACTTTGAGGACAGCTCCCCCACCCATGTTGCCCTGCCTGTCCTTTCTAAGAAGCCTGTAGTCATTCTCATGGTAACGTTTTTACTTTTAAGAAATCTACTGACTCCTTTTTTCCAACTGTGACAATATTTTAATCTCAAAAGTATTTGGTGTCAATATTGTTCATATAGGGAGTACAGAAGTAAGTTTTCCCTCTGCCCTATAGCAATAAATTACATTGATGTTTCATTAATGTATCTTGGGGTTATGTCTGAAATTTTTTCATGTGGATATATAAGCAGTAATAAAACTTTGTTATGCTCTCTTCAATATCTACAGGAGTATCAGAACAAGCTAACCTATTTAGTTCCTGAAAAACAGTTGTTAAGTGAAAGGATTAAAAACGTTCAACTCGACAGCACTCAGAGTAAGTGCCTGCACGTGAGTCCTCTGTGGTTTGCACTGCTGGGTTTTCATCACTTCACATCACACTGCTGAAAAGAAAAAAACAACAAAAGCTGTAGGATGCAGAGGGGGTCGAACCTACCTTTGTTTTAACATCTTCTCAGTGAGAACCACCTAATAATTGTTGTATCTACATTCCATCTCTTTTAAACAAGGGACAGACAGGCATGGTTTTGTGGGAGACAGATTTTGCTTGAAACTTGATCTGTACCGACTGCACAATCCTCAGATAACTGTGGTCTGTATTACGCAGAGTGGTTTTGATAGCACGAAGTTAGGGGGTTCATTTAAGTAGAAGTTTGTGAGGAAGGAGTTTGGGAATGTGTGTGTTAGGGGAAAAATAAATTGACGAGAACAAAAATCCTTGTAAAGTTGCTTGTCTTTCTTCTCCTGCAGATGCAGGAGTTGCTTCGGTGCACAAGAAGTCTCTAGAAAAGGAAGAATTATGCCAAAGACTTAAGGAACAATTGGATGCCCTTGAGAAAGAGACTGCTTCCAAACTTGCTGAAATGGATGTTTTTAACACTCAGCTTAAGGTACGTGTGTTCTCTGAACATGGTGCCTGGCTCTGGTAAGCACTGTGTTTCTTTACCCACGTGTGAATGTTGGGGGTGCTTCCCAAAGGTGTTCCCAACTTTCAGTGTCACTAAAGAGTTACCAGAAGTCTTGTAGCACAAGGAATATTCATTTGAAGCTGTTGCTGATGTACTAAAAGCCCAACATCTTGCTAATCATGGCTTTGCATGAATCAACTGTCGCTCACTCTCAACTTTTGCCTTCTGGAATTCATTTTGGTGTGAAATTGAGGTTTCTGATGCTCTTGCAGATTCTTTTCTTACGGGGTTATGCAGTATTCTTACGGGGGCTGCAATTTTTGAATTGTGGAGTGAGCATTTAATTCTTGCTGGTAGAGAAGCAGAGTTTCATGGTGGGCTGCACAGTATCTGGTCGCAGACTGAGGTGTAGTTCTTTAAGTGAGCATAGGCTGAGGATAAGGTGGTAAATGTTGACTGCTGGACCTCAAACTATTCCTGTTTCAGCAGCAGCTCTTGATGTACCTAAAAATGCATTCCCTGCTCAGGCACGCATCCACCTCACTTTATTTCTCAGCTTACTCCTAGTGGCAGTGATGTGAGCCGTATCCCTACGTAATGCACTTACACTGGGCCATTGTGAGGGCTCTACACTCACCATTAAAAAGAAGAGGGATTAAATTTGTAAGCAGTTCTAAGAGTTTCTTTTCTTGGAAAAAAGAAGAGGCTGCACGAAGCATTAGTGACGTGTGTTTTTAGTCACCTGTGTGCTCGCATGGCTTGCTGTGTCCAATGGCTGCATCCACCCTTTAGTCTTCCCTAAAATACATTTTTCAAAATGCAGTGCAAAGATTAATGAGCTTTTTATCTGCCTTATCTTACAGTGTGAGAATATGGATGATTCTGTTCTTCAGTGCCTTTTGTCTCTGCTAAGCTGTCTCAACAACCTCTTCCTCTTACTTAAGGTTATTTTCTAATCTTCGGCTCTTTTGCTTTATAAATTATTTCGCATTTTTTCTCTGCTTACCCTTTCTGTTTGGGGAGATAACTTCTGTTAAAGCCGTTTTCCTAAAAGAAAAGCTCTCTCTGCTAGCTTTTAAATCCTCCTAAAGGTGTGCAGTTCTGTTTACCTGCTTAGAAAACCAAAGCAAAGTGATTATAGCTATTTTATTTCTTAATGGATGTGTTTGTTAAGTTATACTCAACGCTTTCTTTTTTGTTAAGGTAACATCAGCAATGAGAACACTAAGGTGGAGGCAGTGTCTTCTCTCAGCTTTCCATCTGTTTCACTCTCACCATGCCTGAAGCTGGGAGTCAGGTGTATGAACCCTGAGACTGAAGTAGTATCAGTGCCCAGGTTATGACATACAGCACAGCAGCTGCCATGCTTTTAAACCTCCAGATTAACCCCGTACTAAAGCTTGCTTCCTGTTTTTCCTCAACGCTGGTTTTGTCTGCTGGTGTCAGAAATCTGGCTTGGGTTTTTTTCCTTCTCAAATCAAAAATATATGAGAGTTTGTCTCCATAGTAATCCTCAATTTCGATGCAGTGTGAGAAGAAAAAGTATTTTCAGCTGCGTACCTTTGGGGGAAAAAACAGTAGCAAATGGATCAGTTTTAGGCTTTCACTGACATAGATATCTTGTTACCATTGCCTTTCCATAGGAATTGCACAGTGTTTCTCATGAGATATGATTGTTGTTATTGGTGCTTTCTGTGGTGGAAACAGATTATTCATAACTGCTTTATTTGCATTTGATATCAGATACAGGAAGTCAGAGTACACCACTTGCTCAATGTTTGTCAGTAGGTTTCTTAATAGTGATGTGGCATCTAACTTTGTACTGCGACCAAGTAAATTCTTGAAGTATTTCTATTGCTGCTCGTTTTTTGTTTCGTTTTGTTTTTCTTCCCCTGTAAATGTAATTATGGCAAAAATTCATGCTGATGTGAAAATGTCCATAATCAGAGGGAGATGGAATAGGGACCAAAGAACGTGGCCCAAGAAGTAGAAGTTAGAGATAGAGGAAAGAGGCAGAGGAAAGATAAAAAAAATAAAAAGAAGATAGAGGAAAATGGCAGTGTGAGTGCGTTAGGCTCTGGCTGCCTGCAGTAGTGAGCCTGCTGAAGATGTTTATGATGGTTTTTGATTGAATTCTGGAACTGATCATTCCTATTCTGCTCGAGTAATTTCAGCCTTCCATTTGCACACAGCAGTCTGTAGTTGTACTTTACAATTGGGAATGGAGAGAAAAACTGAAACATTGCAGTGGGGAACACCAGGGACATAATCTCAGCTTTATGGTATTGTGTTGGCTTTCAGTTGAAGTCTGCCTCTTCAACAGTGTTTTGTGGTTATTCAAAGTGTGCTTCGTTGTCTTCTTTGTCCTTAAGTAGTGCATTTAAATGTGAAGTTTTATCTTCTGTTTCCTGTCACGTTTGTGCTGTTTCCAGCAGGTGTATGTCTGAAGGGCTCTTTAAGAGCCTGAGTTCTATGAAAGGACTTGCAAACCTGCCAGCTGTTTTCATACTTCAGTTTGTTTGACTTTCTTTGCAGTGACCTTCAAGGACTGTTAATAACTCAGTATTACGTTGTCTGTTTGTATGGATAAAGTAAGAGATGCTTTTCTCAGAAGAGTGCTTTTTGTTTCTTTTGATGTACTGTATTGTGTTTCCTTATTAGGACCTGAGAGAAAGCTACAGCACTCAGCAATTAGCCTTGGAGCAGCTCCACAAGATCAAACAGAACAAAATAAGAGAGGTGGAGAAAAGAAGAGCTGAACTTGCACAGAAAAAGCGGCTGGAAGATGAGGCTGCAAGGTACCACATCTTAAAATGTGTCAGTATTGCAGCTTTTAAAGCAAAGGAGTGCCATGGTGACTTTAAGAGACTGATTTTAGTAGACAGGAAGTATAACTGGCAGAAATACATCCTGGTTCGTTGCCTTGAGAAAGCATTTGATGGACTAGCTCAGATACAAGGTGTTTTGAATTTCTTCTTTCTGATCTATTTTTACCTTCTTTTGTAGAATTTAGACACTCAGATTTAAAAGGTCAATAAAGCAAGCAATCACTCTTTCTATAAGATGTTAGCTTCTTTAATTGATAATTTTCACATGTTGGAAATTCCTCATGTTCTCTGCCTTGTTTTGTTGGGTTTGAAAAGTTCTGAAATGAAGTACTTCTTCCTGAGTGGTTGCTAGTTCTTTTGTCTTGTGCATTCAGGCAGTTGTGAGATAGATACTGAGGCGGTAGGAAGGACATTGGCTTCTTAATTCGTAGAATCATTCAGGTTGGAAAAGACCTTTGAGATCCCCAAATCCAACTCCATTCCGCCTCACCGTGCCCACTGCCCACATCCCTCAGTGTCACATCCCCACAGTTCTGGAACACCTCCAGGGATGGTGACCCCACCCCCTCCCTGGGCAGCTGTGCCAGAGCCTGTGTTAATTTTGGAAGCTCAATAAGTGAGCCAGTTTCGAAGTTTGTTTCTTTTTTTGGTAGGAGGAACAAAAAGTTAAATGATCTGCTCAATGCCATATTTTATGTAGTCCTGATTCATGTATGAGATGCTGCTCAGTTTGTACCAAGAAAACAAGCTTTTCAGTTGTCACCTCTTACTTTCTCATGGTCTCATTCCCAACAAGTGTAGTTTCTTGTGTTACTGATGAAGAGGCAGTAGTTTTATGGGTTTGATACTTGTTGTCATAAGATGCCTCTGTTTTTCTCCTCTCCTGACCTTCTGCCATCAGTTACCCACTTTATGCTTAGTAGCTGAGGAATGTGGCAGTGGTGGAGCAATAAGCATTGAGAAGATGCAGAAAACAGAGAGCTAAAGTAACTATGATAACGTGCCAAGACTGTTTGTTATGTTTGTAACAGAGTATAATTGTATTATTCATCTATTTGGGTATCTTAGTTTTCAGTCATGGGGCTTGGAAGCTTCCTGCCTTGGTGGACAGCTTCAGGCTGGCTTTGTTGAATTAACAGGCTTCGTCTTGCTGGTAAGCGTGTAGGTGAGCAGAAGTGTACGTGGAGGCACATATCCATGTGGCAATCTTTCCTATACTAAGAACTGAAATCCGTTTATTACTTATATGTGAGATATCCTGGCACTCTTGTGTAGATAAAGCAGTCTCCTGTGGAAGAGGTATTGCCCTGAGAGAAAAGTAACCAATATCATACGTTCAACTGCACTTACAAGCACAGCTGATGATTCTGTGAACAGAAACTCTTTCCATTTTAGATGAATGTCCTTCTATCCCTCTCTCATTTAAGGAAAGCAAAACGGGAGAAGGAGAACCGATGGCAGGAAAATATCCGAAGGGAAGAGGAGGAGAAAAAGAAGCGATTGGAGGAAGAGAGAATGCAGGAAAAAGTTCAGGAAAAGCTTCATGAAGAGGAGGAGAAGAATAGGCAAGCTGGGATCTTGAGAGAAACAGAGCAACGGCAGAGACAGCTGGAGGAAGATAAAAGAAAGCAAGAACAAATTGCAAAAGAAGCTGAGGAGAGGCATAAGCAGAATGAAGAAATAAAGAAGAAGAAAGAAGTCACCAACTCTCATGAGACAGAGAAACGTACCGGTAAACTAAATGTGAATGAAAAGTTTGCAGATCTGTTGAAACCAACAGAGGGTAAAAGTCTTAAGCCACCCTGGACAAAGGAAGGTAATGAAGTCAGTCAGACTGTTGCCTTAGAGGTTCTTATTTTCCTAAGTCATTTTTCGTTCTTTAGATGCATTAATTTGACGCTGTGGTGGACTTAATGCCTAACATTACAAACAGAACATAATGTTCCATGTATTTGGAGAGCTATAAACCATCCTGTTGGTTCAGTTGGTCTTCATCATTTTCACCACCATGGCAAATCCTCCAGTGATCATGGCTAACACGCTGTGGGTGTTGGAAGCAGTAATATTTTAGCTTTTTCTTAAGGCCTGAACTTCATATCATTAAAGCAGAAGGCCGACATGGAGGAGTTTTGTCAGATGATGTGTGGATGGACGGGTAATCCTCAGTGGTTTAACACTGAAATCCACTTATTTTTGCACCTCTCAGTACCTCTGATTAACAAAAAAAGAGCCGAAGCCAACATGACTTTCTCTGTAGGTCTTCAGAAATCCTTGTTTAACAACATTTTACTTTAATTCAGCTTTCTTTAGTTCTTGCCAGCTCTCATTAGCATGTTTAATCACTGTGTTAAGCAAGAACAAACTGGGGTGCTGAAAGATACTCCCACAGCTCATCTGTACCTTGTAGGACATTCATGTGGAGAACACAGATGCAAAGAAAAGAGAAATTATGGCATTTTGTTTTGTTGCCTTTGTCCATGTCTTCCCAATACTACTGAGAGCTTACTGTTGGAGTAGTGGTATCTTTTCAATGTGGAAAATCCTCAGTGTGTTAGATGAGGCTGTGTTAGAGCACTGACCTAGCCAGAGCTATCTGACAAGAAAAGATGAGAAGATTAAGGTGTTTTTGCACTTGAGAAGACAATGAGCTTTATTATCTGCATTACATTTGCTGTGATTAGCATGTTAAGCTCCTGCATTGTGTGCAATCTGTTAGCTTGTTACCTAGCAATCTCTTCTGATACTCTGTTAGTGTCTCTGGGGCAAAAACTGTGTTCTCTTTGTATATTCATTAGAGCTCCTTAGAAATGGGCTCCTAGGAAGCACATACTATATCCAAATGGTGAGGAGTTTTCTTATCGTTTCAGGCAGTGCCATTAGTGCTTCAGAATCCAGGAATTCTGTTGCCTTTGTAAATTACAGAGCTTTATATCCATTTGAAGCAAGAAATCATGATGAGATGAGCTTTAATGCTGGAGATATAATTCAGGTGAGATTTGCAATTTGTATTTAACTTGCAAAAAAATCAGCTAAGCAACTTCTGACCCTAAGTGGAAACAAAAGAAGTCGGTGTTGTTTTGGCTTCCTTTTCAGATATATTTAGCTGTCTGGTTTAACTGCTGGTATCTTATTTTAGGAATACACCAGCAGCCACCGCCTCCTCTTCTACCCCACCCTGAACTAAGCTCACTGGCTGCTACAATTTGATTAGCTGCTAATTTTAGCCTGTTTTTCTTACTCTGCCTTTGATTATATGCAGCACCATGGAGACTTCTGTATTAACATAGATGTGCAGCATGAATGCTCTATGCTTAATCTTTACAGTAAATAACAGCATTTTTGGATGGGTTGTGCTGGGCCTCCAATTAACTTTATTCACATTCTTTGTCTTTTATTTTAAATTACTGAGAAATATTTGAACCTTCTCACTGAAGAGCAGCACAGCTCTCTAAGCAGACCTGCATCAGCTTTCATGTGCTGCTCAGCTAGCTGACCACTGCTTCCTGGCCATGCACTCAATAAAATGCAGCACAGCACATCATAACTTTGGCAAGCTGGAACTGCTCCTGGTGTTGTCCGTGGTCCCCCAGCATTGTGTGGTTTGGGCCCTGTTTGGAGGAGCACAACATCTGAGGCTTGTCTCTGCTTGCCTCCACAAGTTGCTGGATTGGTCTGTTACGTGGGGAGGAGCTACTGGAGACACAGTGTGATTGCACGACCACCTTTCTCACGCAGAGTAAAGTCAGCTCACTTCTGGAAGGAGAGGGAGTTGCAAATGCTGACCCTGTGGTGCTGCTTGTGCTGCTTGGCCTACCAATGGGTGCTGACACACGATAGATATCCTGTCGTTTCACACTGTGAATTGTGTTTTCTTTGTATTTATCCTTCTGTCTGTAGGTTGATGAAAAAAATGTTGGAGAGCCTGGCTGGCTTTACGGGAGCTTCCAGGGACGTATCGGTTGGTTTCCGTGCAATTATGTGGAAAGAATACCAGAAGGAGAAAAAGCTCTGTCTCCTAAGAAGGCCTTACTTCCTCCTACAGTATCTTTATCTACTACCTCAGCTGCTTCAGAGTGAGTTTATATTTGTGTTAGATGACATGTTACCTTAATTTGAGCAAGTGATGTGCTGTGTGGTACTGTCAATGATAAAGAAAATAATAAAGGAAGAAAACTTACTGAAGAACCACAGAATGGCCTGGGTTGAAAAGGACCTCAAAGATCATTGAGTTTCAACCCCCCTCCGTGGGCAGGGTCACCAGCCACTACAGCAGGCTGCCCAGAGCCACATCCAGCCTGGCCTTGAATGCCTCCAGGGATGGGGTGTCCACAACCTCTGTGGGCACAGAACCTTTTGGAAAGTCATAGCTTGCATATTTTAAATATTTGATAGGCTTTTTTTGTTGTTGTTGTGTAGTATTATTTCTTTTATATCTCTGTTTTAAAAGTAGTGATTCTACTTGAAGTGCCTTTAAAATAAAGTGTCATGTATTTAATACATCTGTCTTCAATTTGCAGACCACTTTCACCAAGCAAATCTGTAGAAGAATCAGATTACCAGAACATACATTTCTCTAGCCTGAACGTTAACACAGCGTGGCAACAGAAATCAGCTTTTACCCGCACTATGTCCCCTGGGTCTGTGTCACCCATTCATGGCCAGGTATATCGTGTCCTAAATAATTCCATGCATCAGTGGACTGTTGACTGAGAGGACACATGCAGTGCACTTCAGAATTCTGTGATAGTTTTCACCTGTAATTAAACACACAAGATATTTATGACAGATGGAAACAATCTCCGCTGTTTCCTTGGTCACTTCTGTAAAGTGTTGTCCAGACAAAAAAATAATAACCAATGCTTAGGAATGAGCTTGCTTACATTGCAATAAATGATGCATCAGTGCTTGTTTGACACTCAGGCCTGTTAGAGGGAGTACTAACACATCTCCACTTCTGTCTTACCAGGGGCAACCTGTTGAGAACTTGAAAGCACAAGCACTTTGCTCTTGGACTGCAAAAAAAGATAACCACTTGAACTTCTCAAAGAATGATATCATTTCTGTTCTGGAGCAGCAGGAAAACTGGTGGTTTGGGGAGGTGCATGGAGGAAGAGGCTGGTTTCCCAAGTCTTACGTTAAGCTCTTACCTGGAAGTGAAAAGAAAGAGGAGTAAGTGTAATTTACACCAGTGTTTTATTTGACAGTTTGCCAAATGAGGTGTTTCAGAGTGCAGATTCTGAATGCTGTTGGATTTACACCGTACTGTTTTAGGCTTTTGTTATTTCTTTCTTGGAAGCCAGTTAATGTTGGGCTTCACTGCTGTGTAAATGAGCAGTCTTCCTAGGCGAGTGGTGTGAACAGTCACTGGTGGCTGATGATTCATCAGGGTAGTTCCTGAAGTCTTGTTGTTGCTGGAGTGGCTGCACCGTTGTGTGTGTTCTCATCGTGTTATGATGAAAGTCCCCAGAAATACTTGAGGATGAGAGAATTCAGGCAAAAATCTTTACAGGTGGTGTGATTTGTGAATATCTTCTGGTTTTATAGTATGGTGTTGTTTTTGGGGTGTGGTGTGCTCTTGGTTGCTGCTCAGATCTTAAAACCAGTGATAACTGTCAGTTTTTGACAGACAAGGGAGCTTTTGTAATGGAAAAATAGCAACTTGGAGATGCTTAAGTGAGCTTAGTCTCATCCTAATAATGGGATGCATTGGTCAGCATTTTAATTATTCAAACTTCTTTTTTAATTTCTGCAGACCAGAAGCTATTTATGCAGCAGTAAAGAAAAAGCCCAGCGTACCGCCCTACCCAGCGGGAGAGGGTAAGAGTGCATGAGATGTTACCCAACTTTACGCTCTGCTTGACAGTCTGTGACTGAGCTGAAATGTGTGAGAAATGTCTGAGCGAGCCCTTTGGTGCTTGTCCAAAAGATACAGTGCAAGTGCTGAGCTGTTGTTAATGAGAATTCGAAAACAAGTAGTATATATGAAGTAATATTCGTAACTAATTCAGGTCGAGCATAGGCATCTTAGTTTTGTTTGGTTGGGTTTGACTGTTTGTTTTTTTTCTTCATACAATTGAGTGTAAGTTTTCCAGGCTTCTGCTTATCTGAGTCTGTTCTAAGTGTTGTAACTTGCTGCCAAATTCATCTGGTCGAGTGGTGTTCCCCAGAGGTTAGTACTGGGGCCTGTCCTCTTCAATACCTTTATTGATGACCCGGATGAGGACATTGGGTGCACCCTCAGTAAGTTTGCAGATGACACCAAGTTGACAGGAAGTGTCCATCCGCCTGGGGGTAGCGAGGTCCTTCAGAGGGATCTGGATAGGCTGGATTGCTGGACTGGAGCCAATGGGATGAGGTTCAACAAGACCAGGTGCTGGGTCCTGCACTTTGGCTACAACAACCCCAGGCAGCACTACAGGCTTGGGGCAGAGTGGCTGGAAGGGTGTGTAGAGGAAACAGACCTGGGGGTATTGGTCCATGCTCGGCTGAACGTGAGCCAGCAGTGTGCCCAGGTGGCCAGGAAGGCCAATGGCTTCCTGAATGAGAAATAGTGTTGCCAGCAGGAGCAGGGAGGTGATAGCACCTCTCTGCTCAGCTCTGGTAAGGCTGCATCTTGAGTATTGTGTTCAGGTTTGGGCCCCTCATTGCAAGAAAGACACTGAGGCCCTGGAGTGTGTCCAGAGAAGGGCAGCGAAGCTGTGAGTGGTCTGGAGCACAGGGCATATGAGGAGCAGCTGAAGGAGCTGGGATTGTTCAGTCTGGAGAAGAGGCTGAGGGGAGACATTATTGCTCTCTGTAACTACCTGAAGGGAGGTTGTAGTGAGCTGGGGGTCATCCTCTTCTCTCTTTTAACTAGAGATAGGATGAGAGGGAATGGCTTCAAGCTGCACCTGGGGAGATTCAGACTGGATGTTAGGAAATACTACTCTGAAAGAGTGGTTAGGCACTGCAGTTGTCTGCCCAGGGAGGTCCTGGAGTCACCGACCATGGAGGTATTCAAGGAATGTTCAGGCATTGTGTTGAGGGTCATGATTTAGTGAGAACTGTTGGTGATAAGTGGACAGTTGGATTGGGTGATCTTGTAGGTCTTTTCCAACCTTGGTGATGCTATGATTCTAAGGCAGGTTGTTTCACAAGCTTGCTAAGACATCATCCACACAATGGACACCCTGAGGATTGCTGCCATCCTAGATACTTGTGTCTGATGTACTTTTATCCTCCTATCTGAAACTGTTCTTTCCACCTTTGTATGCTCTGTTTGTTCAGAGTACGTTGCGCTGTATTCGTATTCAAGCTCTGAGCCTGGTGACTTGACTTTCACTGAAGGGGAGGAAATCCTGGTGACCCAAAAAGAAGGGGAATGGTGGACAGGGAGCATTGATGACAGAACTGGGATCTTCCCCTCCAATTATGTCAGACCAAAGGATCAAGAAGTAAGTTCTTACTTTGAGTCTTGCATAACTTGTGTTGCTTTTTCTCAATTTTAGTGTTTCTGTCATTGATACCTGTCTGTTAAGTGCTGATTTTAAGCAGGGATTGAAGTGTTTGACAGGAAAGAAAATCCTAGAGAACCTGAGTCCTGAATCAGTGCTCGAGCCACAGCATCCTGTTGTTGGTCTCTGATCAGGATCTCAGTGCTTGGTTAAATGAGGGCTCACAGTTAAAACTTCAATGTGCATGCCATGTGCTTAATAGCAGTATAAACAATCTCTACTGGTTCTTATTATGTGTGAAAAGATTATTGTTGTGTCTTTGTTGTAGGGTTCTAGTAATGCTGGCAAAACTGGAACAATAAATAAGAAACCTGGTGAGTGTATTATAACTTTTCAACATTCTGGACTGCATTTTGAGTGATTAGTAAAGCATGTATGCTCATAGCAGTGTATTATGATCTGCTAGTGTGCTTACTGTAAGGAGTGAGGTTAACACAATGAAAAATACCAAATGGTATTATAGCCAAGATATTTTATAGATGGGATAGTTAGATTATTGTGATAGAAAAGAGACAATTGAAATAAAGGGAAAAAATGCTCACCCATATCATAGGCTTGTGATAGGAAACTCCAAAGGGGTAATCTCCAACAGGAGATCTTTCCCCAGTGGCAGTCAGCCCTTAAATGGGGTCTGGGAGAGGTGGAGTCAGACTCCACCCCTCTGGTCACACAGGTGCATTGCCTTCACCTGTGCTCTTGTGGCTGACTCAGTGCTCACCTCAGGTGACCCATCAGTGGTTCAGGCCGTGATTCCACAATTCCCGTACAGCTTACCTGCAAGATAAATACCAGCTTCTTTCTTTGGAAATAGACGTTATCATAATGAAAACGTAACAACCACAGTTAATATCCTTTCTTTTCAGAAATTGCTCAGGTTACTACTGCTTACTCTGCATCAGGAAGTGAACAGCTTAGTCTGGCTCCTGGGCAGCTCATACTTATCCTGAAGAAAAACGCTAGCGGATGGTGGCAAGGGGAGCTGCAGGTAAGTGACTGGAGGAGCAGGAATTCTGGCTTGATGGGCAGCAATGAGGTGTTCTTTGGTTTAATTTGAAGTAAAAAACAGCTGAGTGTTCTGAAAGCTGGTTGGGAGGTTACAGTACCTCATTAGAGACTCTTCATTTGATACAGAAGTGGAATTTTCAGATATGCAGCCCTGCCCTGAGATTGTGCACCAAAATAATTAGCTACACTTGAAACCTTTGAGTGTACATATGTCAGAGCATATGAAGGTGCAGCTTTCTTTGCATTTGATTGTTTCATCCTTCAGCCAGATCTTACCTTCTGACATGCTTAGTGCTTAAGTGCTCTCGGAAGACCAACTTTGTATTTTCCCTGGGCAGAACTGTGGGATGCCATCTGTTGTGTTTTCCCAGTCCTTATGCTATTTTGTTTCTTGACTGTAATAACCATTTCAACAGGCAAGAGGGAAAAAGAGGCAGAAAGGATGGTTCCCTGCCAGCCACGTGAAGTTACTGGGTCCAAGCAGTGAGCGAACCACATCTGCTGCCCCCTCAGGTGAAAAGAATGGTTTTGTTTGTTTCATTTATTTATTCATTTATTTCATTTAGAGCATAATGTTGAATTACTTGGATTGTTCATGTACTAATTTGAGTTAACACTGCGTTTAATGGCTTTGTCTTACTGTGCTTTGCTGTGGAGGGTAAAGTCCTAGTCAGAATCTGAGTCTTGGCAGATGTTGACCATTCAGATATTTTCTCTGTCCATGAACAGGGGAAATCTCCCACCTGCTTACAGCAGTCCTTCATGGGGTCCCTGCTCCACCCTGAACTATTTGTTGGGCTTTTTAATCTTTCTGCCTGCATTGAAGAGCCACACTCCCCTCATTTGGAAACTCCTTGCCAACTCCTAGCAGAGGCCCTACAGAAAACAAGCAGTCATTGGCAAGCACCTTGGAATTACCTGTGCTGCTCTTTCTAAAAAGGAAACTGAGCTGCACTTCCTGCTATGTGTTTTCCTAGTTCTGTGGAGCTCCCCACAGCCATGATTTGCTTGTACAACTGTTCCCTGGACAGATCTTCCCTTTGCTGGAGCTTGCAGTTCGTGATGTGCAATGCATGCTTCTTTCACTGTGTTTTTCTCACATGTAGCATCTGTGGGATAATCAGACTCACTTTCTCTGCTGAACCAGTGGTAGAGACAGAAGTACACTTGATTTTATTTTTAACCTGTCAGTGGATTACGTGCTAACAGAATTCATTTGCTGTAGGAATGCATAGATACATAAATGTTTTTGCCTGCCCCAGTTAAGGATGTGAGTAAAAGCAAAGGGAGAACTGTTCCATAGCAAGCTGTGAGCACTTCTGGTGTTCTTATGGAGCAGTTTATATGAAATTGCTGTTTCTTTCCCATGACTGTGCAAAATACTGAAAATCAGCCTTAATGGTGTTGTGTCACAGCATTCTGCTAACTTTGCTTTTTCTTCACAGTGTGTCAAGTAATAGCAATGTATGATTACATGGCAAACAATGAAGATGAGCTCAGCTTCTCCAAAGGGCAGCTTATTAATGTGCTGAACAAAGATGATGCTGACTGGTGGCAAGGAGAAATCAATGGTGTGACTGGTCTCTTCCCTTCCAACTACGTGAAGATGACCACAGACTCTGATCCAAGTCAGCAGTGTAAGCAACAATTTTATTAAAAACCGTTCCTTGCTTTCAGAAATGCATTACTGTTCTGCTTTGTGCTTGGAGTTTTCACATCCAGGCATCAACTGAAGTTACTGGGATTTTAAACATTCTTTCTTTAAATACTTTCCTGTGGAACTCAGTACTTGAAATACTTCTCTTCATAACCTGCCAATAGCCATCACATTACCAACCAGCCAGAGTGCAGTAGTGTGCGTGCAAGAGTGAGCTAGAGCATCACATCTGCTGGGTGTCCACCTAGAAGAGAGGCTGATGTAAAGGTAGCTGGTGTTTGATAGCTTGTGCTGCCTGGAATCCAGTGCAGGTGTGTTATGGTTGATTAGAGGACTGCCACAAGTTCCGTTAAGTTTCATATTCCAGTTCTGATAAATAAGATACATGTATCAAAGGAAACGTTAAGCTGAAAATCAGCAGCAGCAGGATGAGTGCTGAATGCCTGAATGTTCTCCTGTCAGAAGGTCAGACATTTTCCTGCTTTTTTTTTTTTTTTTTTGCACATAAGCATAGTAAGTGTTTATCCCTACCCCTCACCGTTGTTTTTTTCAGTTGTAGTTTCTTTTGTCAGCTTTCCTCACAGAAAATTTCCTCTTACTCCCTCAGCTTTTTGTCCTTGGGCACTTTGATTAAATGAGCATTTCATCAGCCCATGGCGTTCGTGGCTTTGGGACTCCAGTAGGGTTTGGGTGGGTGATGTCCCTTTCACATATCAAGCCACATCCCTTCACTTTTTTTTTTTTTTTCACAAGGCATCAGTTATATTTTTGACAGTATAAGGGCACACATTCAGAAGTCTGGCTGAGATGTACCCCAGAAAGCCTGCAGCTGGTCTGTGGGAGCAGACATTTGAGATTTGATGAACGTAGTTGAGCTGTTAGGGGGGAATTCACAATGTGGTGATGGAGGTCCAACTTGGGTTGTCCCCTCAGTAGCTACCCGACCTGGCCAAAGTGCAGCATTCCTGAGGTTTTATTTGTAGTTACATTACATCTGTGCTAACATTCCTGGTAACACGTTTTTGTTATGTTGTATTTTAAATGTTTCTGACTGGTGTGACTGTGCTGTCAAAAACTGCCACGTTCAGGTTGAACCTCAACTACTTTCCAATGGACTTATCTAAAAGATGGACGTATTCCTTTGGAAGTTTTTTGTTTGCATATAAGTTGGAAGAAATAGTATAGACTAAATCCAGACAGGCTGTGGAACTAACTGAGGTTCTGGCTGAGTGTTGAACACTCCTGAATTCTCAGGAATGAGGAAGATGTTAGCTGGTCACACCGCTGACTCGTGTAGCTGGATGTGATGAGCGTGGGGTGCTTACATATAACGCACAGTTTATAAACAAGAGCTGTCCTCAGCTTGCAGTTGCAAACATCTGATGTGATAATCTCTCACTGTTTGCTGATGGGTTGTAAGGCTCTGCTGTTCTCAGCATTCAGATTGTGGCTGTGTGAAGAGTTGTCCTTCGAGATTGCACTGACAGGGCCAGCCAGCGGCAGGCAGCGAAGAGCAGCTGTCATCCCTCATCTCTGCTTGGTTGGTGTTGAAAATATCAAAGAAATTAAAAAAATATATTAAAAAAAATTCACTGAGAATTTCAAATAAGCCAACTTTGGTATCAGTTTTGTGCTACAATTTGTCAGTCTTGCGTGGTGTTGAACCACCTGAAAACTTCAGGAAGAAGCAGCAGTGTTCTGTCTAGGGCCCTCTCAAAACCAGCACGCCTTTACTGCCTCCAGGGCAGCACTGTGCAGATATCTGGCATGGCTCCCATCAGGTGGGCTGCTTTCCTGTGCTGTATGGGGCTGCTTTCCTGTGCTGTGTGTGTAGAGAGCTACTGCTCTGTCACCAAAGGAATGCTTCGATATCTCCTGGTGGAGCTTTCAGACTTCCTTGGATGTTTATTTTCCTGCGCTTAATTACGGTGCCAGGATTCTTGAAGGATGGGTAAGGAGCTGTCCCACAGAAGTGTTTTGGTGGTCAGTAGCTCTCTGGGCAGAAGTTGTGCTAACAGAGAACTTCTTGTTGGGGTGGCTGTGCATCCTGGCATAGAGCTCTGCAACTTTGGGGTGTCACAGCTCTGCCAGCAGCTCTCTTACTGCAACCCAGGCCTTGATCATTGCAGAACTGAAAATACTGAGTGGTGCTCTCAGTGTTGGTGAGAGCTGCTCATGTTTTAATGACTTTTGATTAGCCCTTATTCTAACGCTTGCCCCCAAATCATCCACATAAGGAAGATGTTCAGGAGGCTTTAAAGCGTAAGTAGCTGTAGATATACCTGAAGGAATATGTGTTACCTTCCATTCTTTGAGTGCTCGCTCATCCAGCCACGGTGAGATCTCGTGCATGGCCGGTGTCCTTGTGGTGCCGGCCTGCCGGGTGTTCTTCCTCTCCTGGCACATATAGGACAACAGTGTGAATTTCCTGGATGCTTTTAATAACACTACCGGATCGACCTAGTTTCCCCACCCCTCCACCAAAAAAAACAAGTCCTTACTTCTGCACGTAACATAGAGAGATGAGCTGAGTCCTGTCCTTTCAACAAGGAGCTGCCTTTCCAGACGTTTCTCTGTGAGTGAAAGTTCTTAATTCCCATCCAGCATCATCTGATTCGTCTGATCCATTTCTGGGATGTCCATAGGGAAGAACTAAATTCTTCACTGACGTGCTCCAGACGGGTATGTGTATGTATGGACAACACATCTCAAAGCACTCAGAGTTACTGCCAGGGCACTTCTCTTTTGGTTATGGAGCAAGAGCTTGTGCTGTCAGTAGCTTTGAAGCATTGCGTGCCACAGACCTTAGTGCACTTTTTAACACATGACAATTCCAAGATGTTCTCAATAGAATAATTCCCCCCCACTTCACCAGGAAGCAAATGTGGGATCAGTCCCCACTGTCACGCTGTCATTCTGTGTGTCTGAAAAGATGTGGTGATCTCAGTCAGGCCTTCACATGCTTCCACATCTGGACTCTGGGCTGAAGCAGTGCCCGTAAATCCAGGGCATACATCTGCCTTTACCCTGACACAGCAGTGCCTCCAGTAGATCCTGTGCCCTTGAGTTTCAGATGGGAATGCTGAGTGATGCAGACAAGTAGCAGAGGTGTGGTTTTATGTCATTTCCGCTGTGGAACAGAGCTGAGCAGGGTTGATTTGTGTGTGCCAGTATGAATAGATTGCAGCCAGGCTTTTCATTACAGGCCTACTTGCTGGTTGCCTGATGTCTCATTGCAGGTTTTTTTAGGAGAAATCCTGGCTTTGCTGAAATCTCAGGGAATTTTGCCCTTGCCTTTTTACAAACAGCCCAGGGCCTGACTTGGTGCATCAGGTCTGTGTAACAGAAGGCTTCCTTGGGAAGAAGCTTGCTTCACGTGGGTCATGTGTCTCTGAGTCAGTGACAACCATCACAGCTGCTCAATACTGTGTGTTTGTAACTCAGAAGCTGCAGGAGTGGAAGTGCATGGTGTGTGTTTTCAGAAAGCTGTGCTGGTCGTTCCTTTCTGACATTTTTGGTGTTGTTCTGTCTGTCCGTAGTACTCATGTGTTTCGCTCTTCAAATTTATGTTCATTTTATCCTTCATTTTTTTTGTTTTGTTTTTTTTTTTAGGACCCAATGTTGTCTTCCAGTGTGAAAGCACCCCAGAGACCCACTATCCGAGTTTGACTGTAGCGTGGAGGCAGGGTGGCCAGCCCTGCTCACATATCTCTGAAACAATCCTTTTGCTCCGCTTGAATGCTAGATCCAGTCAAGAAATTAGGTCCTCGTGGGTTTTCTTATCTGCAGTTACTGTTGATTTGTAAAAGAAAGGATAGTGGGTCTTTGTGTGGCTTTCACTGCTGCTCTTTCTCGTTTCCTTTAGCATTTTTCTTTGGCGTTGATAATCCTTGATCATTAGCATGCATATCCAGTTATCGTTTGCATGGTGGGATTGCAGGCACACAAAGACCCACTATTTGCACAGTTTATCTGAGCTGTTTTGAATGGGGAGTTGTGTTTTTCTGATGTTGTAATGTACATACTTTGCAGAATTAAAATGTTTGTCGATTGCTGTTTTAATTTACTTGATTTAATCTCCTATATATCGAGCTTTTAAAATTGACAGCCTGTAGGGCTCACCCAGGAAACAAACCCCACCTGTTTCCATTGCTGGTGGTCACTGTGATTATGAATACGCCGCACGATCCATGATTGAGATCTGTTAGGTCTGGGGCAGTCGTGCCTCTAAATACCCTTTTTACTGATGAAAGAACTATTAAGCATAGTATGGAAGGTGTGTATGTATTTCTTTCTCCTGTCACAGTAGCCCTGTGGCAGGAATTCAGGTTGTCTTGGCTCGATATGCCCTATCCCAACGTCCCTTCAGTGTTTAGTTCTGACAGCTCACGGCTGCTTTCAGTTTTGGCCAACAGCAGATCTGTAGTGGTCAGTGCAGTAAGTGCTTCCACAGCCTCTGTGCTGCCTGCCCCTCCCTGCCTAATGTTTGGGCAGCCCTGGCAAAGAGGTGCTGGCAGGAAAGGAACACTAAAAGACAGCGTGGAGCTGAAGGCAGAGAATCTGGGCGTGAGGCTCAGGGCACAGTTACGATACTGGAGCGCTGTTGGTGTAGGAACAGGAGAGATGTAGGTGATTTAATCAATCTGTTTAATTTAGTTGGTGTCTGAACTCGGTAACAAAACAGCGAAGGTCACTTATGCAATCAGAAATGTTTACAAAGCAGCCTATGTTTACCACTCATGCATATCTGTGAATGTAGTGAAGGTACGACCAGGAAAAGGTTGGTCAGACCGCGGAGGTTGAACTGCCTTTCTCCAGCAGCTCTATGGGAAGAGTGGAATGTAATGTACTAAATATGCTTTATCAAGTAATGTATATGTGCCCTTTAGGTCAGAGGTATGTATCTTTTGTGCAATATAGAGCGCAGCAGTGTGCCTACAGAAAGCTACAGATGGATTTTTACTCCAGATGTATTTTGTCTAAAGCAGTATTTTGCTATGGAACGAGATAATGTTGCTGTAGGCACGAGATGTGCTCAGTAATTTCTGCAGTGTTGTGGCTGATCTGATTTCTTTTTGAAGCTTCGTTTTTCAGTATTTCTGCCGAAAGATGCTACAGCATCAAGCAGTCCCTCCCTATGGCCTGATAATCAGGTGACCTTACAAACTGCCCCATATCCACAAGGCACTGCTCGCCTGTGGGATCGGAGCTCAGCTGACTTCCCAACGTTCAGTGCTTTCCTTGAGGGCCAAACTGCTGCTAACGTGGGGAGGAAAAAAAAAGGGAGAACAACTCCACATCCCATCCAGAATGATGTAGGAAAAAGATAGCATTATGGCGTTTGGCAAAAGCAGCTGGCTGTCCACCCCTTTGTGGGTGGGGCCGTTGGGGTGTGAGGACCACCTCACAGAAGCAGCCCAACGTTTGGGGATGTGGGTGTAATAATCTATTGAAACAGCTGCCCCTCTACTTAAACTGATGAGCATTGTGATGAAGCACTCGGGGCTTTCACAGCTTCTCCTGATAGTAATGCTGGTTGAAAAAAGCACAGCCCCTGCCTTGTGCACATGAGGTGCAGTCACCTGAGAGCTCTTTGTACTCTGCTGTTGTGTGCTGGTGCAGGAGGAGCTGTGCACATCTATCAGGTGATAGATGGGGAAGGCTGTGCTGAGGCTGGATTCAAGGCTGGATTTTAAAACAAGGTGTAGCTGTAGAAGCTGGACTTGAAAAGGATCTTTTTTTGCTTTAAAAATGTTCGATTTCTCTCTGATTTTGTAGAATCTGCTCTGACTTTGATAGATATTCCTGGAGTTAGGATCAGCTGTGGTCCCAGCCAGCCAAGTAAAATTGGGCTTCAGGTATTAATCCCATATCTGGGGGAAGAACGTTGGTCTTGGGGCAGCTGAGGACAGGGTGAAAACGAGGGATACCTGCTGAGCTGCCCATCCCCTCTCCTGTCCTGAGAGCCCAAATGCTTCTCAGAGCAACGAGGCATTAACAGTTCAATCTGAAGACATCCAGGAGAGCAAAAGACTGCATTGCCTGCAGCGCAGTACTCACTTAGTACTGTTCTCTGTGGAAATGGGGGCCGTTGTGTAACTGGGTGTCCTACCAGCCAATATTTATCCCATCCCAATGCTTTGTCAGACTGTATCTGTGTGGTGTTTCTGAGTGGGGTTCACTGGCTGTGCATAGATCTGCTCGTAGGAACGCTGGCAAACTGTGCCCTGCAGTGGCACTGGGAGCTGCTGCAGGGCAACACTGCTTCCATGTAACGAACCAATAAACTGCTGCTGAACGGTGTGTGCTGCCTTAAAGTATCTGCTGTTGTTCTCTGCGAGCATTAACGTGTGGGGATGACTGTTGGGACATGCAAATGCAGGCTGTGCTTAGCATGAGGCAATTGTTCATCTTTGGGTTGAAACAAGTTGTAAGATAACTATGCAAATGTACTTTATTAAAGGGACACATAAAAGGACCTAGCTTGTCTGTTGTGGTTTTTTTGTTCACCTGGGGACAAATGGTGATGGTCTTTTCCCATCTCAATAGCTGATTCTGTGACACAGTGACCAAACCCTGCTTTTACCTCTTGCAAACTGATTCATAAATTGCTTCTGTTGTGATGGAAAGAGCATACTGCACTCAGCAATTAGGGCTGATTTCTCATGGCATTTCCCAGGGCCTGATGCAAACTGACCTTTTCCTGGCAGCAGATTTGCTGGTAGTTCCTTTCCTGGGCTGCAGGAGGCACAGCAGGAGGACAGTGGTGTGCCAACAGGTGTGGGAGCTGTTCCACAACGCCGTTGGTCAGTGCTCGGGCTGGAATGAAGGAACTGCTTAATGCTGGTCCTTGGCACTTGTGACCATGTGTGCTTTTTCTGTGGTAGCCTAGGAAAGAAAGATAATACAGATGCTCACAAAGACTGCCACTCAGCTCAGCACACCCCAAATCTGAAAAAACCCACAGCTCTAAATGAACCCAGCTCCCTACATGTGCACTTTATGCATAAACCACCTCTGCCTCTGTGTGCTCGTTACTTAGATCTAGCTCCATCCTGCAGGGGAAGTGCTGGAGCACTCTGTGAGGCTCAGTGTGTCTTTCCAGAGCAGTCACTTTCTAAATGGGTGTTTTTGGTGTTGGTTGAGTGGAGAAGTTCACTGTGGATCTGGGCAAAGCATGTGGTGCCTGAGCAGATTCCCTTCAAAAAGTGTCCTTCTCCCCCTAGAACTTACCTCGAGTCCAAAATACGTCAGTAGTGCTCCTGTTGTTCAGGCGTTGGCATCTCACACTGAGCAGAACATCTCTTGTCTGAAACCCAGGCTTTTCAGGCAGGGCTAGCTGTGTTAGCATAAAGAAGGTATTCAGGTATATTTGGAGAGGGGAGTGTAATTTTAAATGAAGTTGAGAGTCTGGGATTTCCAGTTGATAAATCCTCCAGCTTGTTTCACTCTGCCCCTGCAGGACGGCTGCTTCCTCACCTTGCAGAGCAGTGTCTGTCACGAGGGGTACCATGGCTGCAGTGGGCACTGCTCTGTGGTTAGGGCCCACATCTCAAAGGTTCCAGGCTCACAGCAGCTCTGCAGATATCGAGCTCAGGGTGGAGCAAGGCAGACCCACCCCAGCTTCCTTGGACAGCCTGGCTTTTGCAAGCCAAAAGCCGAAGCAGCGGCTTTCTGCTGCCAAAAAAGGCAGCTCCTGGCTGTTAAACCAGCAGGAAAGTCCCAGTTCTGTGAGCTGGGGGTGAGCTGAGTGCCAGAGCTGGTGCAGGGAGACGGGCAGCAGGAATGTGAGGGGAGAGCAGGCAGAGATGCAGGCTCTCCATTCTGTGCTGGGGGCTGGCAGGTCATTGTGCAAAACATTGGCAGTGTATTAGGCAGGTTGATCTGTTCTCTCATTTGCTTTTCTTCCCTTCAGATCCCATTGCCTACATTTGCCTTCTAAAATCAGATACGTGGATTCCACGCTACCTTTTCATCAGACCCATGCCAAGTCAGAGCTGTCTGAGCGATGATTTAAATGCAAACTAGCATTCATCCATTGATCCCAAAAGCTGCGACAGTCCGAGAGCAAGGCTGCTGCAGAGCTGTTTCAGTCAGCTGTGGTTTTGTATCTGGCAATAAGCTTTATAAATCATATCTCTTCTTGGTGCATACAAAAGGTGTTTTTGCCTCCTAGAGCTTGATCACAGAGTCACAGAACTGTAGGGGTTGGAAGAGACCTCTGGAGATCATCGAGTCCAACCCCTGCCCAAGCAGCTCCCTAGCCCAGGTACATGGATGTATATGGAACAAGACAGACACAAACACAGGAGTATGTGTGTTTGTAATGGTTACAATCCAAGCAGACAGCAGCAGGAGCCTCAGTACTTGGCTGTCCCTGTTGTAGGGCTGCACCTTGCAGCATTGTCAGAGCTGCAATCTAAGCGTGGGCAAACAACGTATGGTTACTGTACAAGCTCTGACTGTCCTCAAATGCAGTGCCTCAGGAACCAGCTGGGCTTTCACCCAGCTCTGTACGTGAACAGCACTAGAACAGAAGCACACACATTGACCAAAGTCAACCTTGATGGATTATCCAACACCAAACTTCATAGCAATTGCACCAGGCTGTAATTTCACTCCGTTTTCCCTTCTAATTTTGGCCTCATTATAACCTTGGAAGCAATGCTCGAAGCAGCATTCCCTGCAGCTGGAAGAGCTGCAATCCCAGACCTCAGTGTATGGAGTAACATTTCTTTAGTTGTTGTTAGAAGGCTTGAAGTTCACCATTCTTCTGGATGTACGTAGCAGAGCTGAGAAGCCCTCATTTTACATTCAGCCGTTGCCTTTTCTGGTGTAGATTTTATCAAAATCAGATGCAGCTGCATCATGTATGCTCTTAAATAAACCATAATTGTTTCTTTTTTCTCCCCTGCTCCCTTGCAGTGCTCTGCTGGCACGTGATGGCCAACAGGTGGATCGCAGTTGGACTTTGTGTACTTTACCCATCTAAACATATTTACCACTTTGTTTTTGCCAGTTTTCATTTGGCTACTAAACCTCAGACGCTGTTGTCGTGTTATGCTAACACGTATAATGAGGAGAAAAAAGCGTGAAACCGTAGAGTCCGCATGTCACCATAGAGAACTGGTTTTGTGTCACTGAATGTTCTCTGTGTCCTCCTGCATGGTTTTCGTTATTCGTCCTTAGTGCATCAGAATAACACAATGTATCCCTGGCTCGTTTGGTTTCTAAACTGGAGAAGAACCTCATGCAGCTGTGAGGTTGTGCAGCCTAACACTGGGCTCCGCAACCTTGCAGATTTATCCTGCTGGTTTGTATAATGAGTTCATAACAGAGGCAGAGTACTTGAGAAATGGGGTCGAGATTAGAGGTGCCGTGCAATAAATCAGCACCAGACACGTTCTGGATGACTTCATCTCACAGCAGACATTGTGTAAGGTAAGAGAAAATCGTGACTTCGAAAACGGCATTGCAGAAAAGATGTAGGAAGTTACAGGTCAGAAATCCTTATTCTGCATCACAGTGCAGGATGGAGGGGTGCTCTAAGGAGTGGAGAGGTGGCAGAATCAAAACTGTCATAAAGAGAGCAGGGTGCAAACCACAGTGAGCTGGAAGCAAGAGCTGCTGTGGACAGGGCTTTAAAAAGGAGCACTGTGTATAGTGTGACCCTTGGGCTGGTGTACGTTGGTGTAACTGTGTGAATTCATCACATCTGAGGGCTTGAGTGGGATCTGAAGTACTGGCTTGCTTCTTGTAGGGTGTGCTGATCTCCAGAGCCTTGATACCATGCAGCCAATGGAAAGGAAGAGGCAGGGCTACATCCACGAACTCATTCAGACAGAAGAAAGGTATATGGACGACCTTCAGCTGGTCCTAGAGGTGAGACACCTTCCAGGTGGAAGTGTTTGGAAAAACACCACCTTTGTCCTTTAGAATAACGGCAACAAAGAGATGCTTAACAATTGTGAAGTGCCAGAGGAAGATGGGGAGGCTGTGTGAGCACTTCCCTTTCCTCGTGGATGTTACGTGGTTGTCACAAAGCCTGAAGAATCACATGGAGAACAAAGCAGTGTCAGTGCTGACCTTACCAAGAGGAGAGCGAGTGCTTTTTTCTCCCAAGAACTGCTCACTTTGCTGATTTTTTCCACTGCAGGTTTTCCAAAAGCCAATGGCTGATTCAGGCTGTCTCACGGAAGGGGAAATGGGGCTGATCTTTGTTAACTGGAAGGAACTCATCATGTCGAATACCAAGTTACTGAAGTGAGTACTTGCGTTTTTGTCTTGCGTTCTTGTGTGTATTTGCTGTGGGTGCAATGTGTGCATTCAGAACAGCTAAATGCAAGGCTGGATGGTCATTTCTTTTCTCTTTAGAGCCCTGCGAGTGCGTAAGAAAACAGGAGGGGAAAAAATGCCAGTGCAGATGATTGGGGACATCTTGGCAGCGGAGCTCTCACACATGCAGGCCTACATTCGGTTCTGCAGCTGCCAGCTTAACGGGGCCTCGTTGCTGCAGCAGAAAACTGATGAAGAAGCTGATTTCAAAGACTACTTAAAGGTATCTTGTTCAGCAGTCTTTGTACCTGTGCCTTTCCTCTCTGGTAGGAGCCTGTCTAACCAGCATCAACCAGATCAAAATAACACGGAGAAGTCAATCTTGCAAAGATAAGGCAAGAGTCTTCCTGGGACGGGTGGTTTATGTGCATCCTCAGCAAGTACTTCATTTCCCTTTCTGTCCCTCGTTACTTCGGTGTAGTGGTTAACTGTAGAAAGCTACAGAGCCAGTGTCTGCACCTTCCCAAAATCCATGTGGTCGAAAGGGGAGTCTGTGGAGTTAAAATAAGAAAACTGTTGTGCTGAATGTGCTGTGTGGCATGCAAACCAGCAGGGCATGGGGCTGCAGCTGGGGCTGGGCCTTCAGTTGTGCACTGTGAACACCACAGGCAGACTGCAGAAAGAAAGGAGGGATCGCTGCTGTACTGCAGCTGGTGCTGTGCCTTTGAAGCCGTAAAAGGAGAAATGCCAGAACAGCTGACATCAGGTGTTTGCTTCTTTCATTGTTCTGGTTTTTTTTTAACCTGAGTGGAGCATATTATGTCAGAACAGAAGCTAGAATGGTTTTGAATGCTTGGACTCTGCATGGACAACGGTGCTACAGCGCTGTGCTGGTGAAGCATCTGGGCACAGTGACAGCGCTGACTTTCCTGTTTGTTCTTGATACAAGTGGACTGTGTTGTTTGCTAACCTAAAAGTCTTGAGATTTCTTGGAGAGCCTGAAAAAATTAAATGTGATCAGACCCTTTTCAGTGCAGTGAAGCAGCTCTTTCTTGATGAGTAATACGATATCTCTGGATTGCACTGTAGAAACTCGCTTTGGATCCTCGCTGCAAAGGAATGCCCCTCTCCAGTTTCCTCCTGAAACCCATGCAGAGAATAACACGCTATCCTCTGATTATAAAGAGTGTGAGTACCCTGAGTGAAGTCTTGAGAATGCTTTTGGTTTTGGTCTCTATAGCAAAAGAAAAAAAACCTTATCTCTTTATGGGGATTTCTGGAACACTGTGAAGAAGTATTTCCTGTGCTTACCTCCGTTGTTGTCTTGTTTTCTCCTCATTTTGTTCTGCACCAGATTCTGGAGAATACTCCAGAAAATCACCCAGATCACAGTAACCTCAAGCTTGCCTTGGAGCGTGCAGAAGAGCTGTGTTCTCAGGTTAATGAAGGGGTGCGTGAGAAAGAGAACTCGGACCGGCTGGAATGGATACAGTCCCACGTGCAGTGTGAAGGCCTTGCTGAGGTAGCTGCACTGCAGCACTCTGTGGCAGAGGCTGGCTCAGTTTGTTTTGGGAAGGCCTGAGCAGGGCAGTCTTCTTCTCTGGAGATACTTAAAACATGGATGCTTTCCTGTGTATCCTACTGTAGGGAAGCTGCTTCAGCAGGGGGTTGGACTAGAGGAGCTCCAGAGGTCCCTTCCAACTGCTACAGGTCTGTGGTTCAGTGCAGTGAGAGTGCTTGCCCACGTCCCATACTGGGACATGATCCACTGCTGATCTCCTGGCAGAGATGTTGCTCACAGCCATAATATGATGAGCCCCCATTGTTCAAACATTATTTTGGCAGTAGGGAATCTCCGTTTACCACTGTGTAATTAATACCATTCAAACAGTTAAACTGTAGTAACTCCCAGCCCTGAAGTTCTGCTCATGGCGCCTTTGGGATAAAACAAGTGTATATTTTGGGACAGCCTTCAGAATGAAGTGTGGTGCCAGTTCTCACCAACTGTGTAAGGAGACAGGGTTGGACAGAGAACAGAGCCCAGGGTCCGTCTTGGTGCCGTTGTGTCCCTGTGCAGCTATAAGAGGTGACCTGACTGTAGACCTCATGGACCCTTCTTAAACACAACTTCTGGACTACAGAAAGGCAGCCGTGAGGTGAATGCTGGTCCAGACTCAAGCATCTATTGTTTGTAAGCAGATTTAACCTGCCTGCAGCTGGGAATAGTGCTGACACAGTGACAGATCATGAGACAGCTTCCCTCCTCTTCACTGCTAGCTCTGCATTCACTAAGTGAAAGAAAAGAGGATTTTGAGCATTTTGAGCAGTGTCTGTTGTGAGGAGGGGCTGATGCCTGCATTCACTTGCTGCTGCTCACGGATTTTTGTCTCTCCTAGCAACCTGTTTTCAATTCCCTCACAAACTGCTTGGGACCACGGAAGCTCCTACACAGTGGCAAGCTCTACAAGGCGAAGAGCAGCAAGGAGCTGTACGGCTTCCTGTTCAACGACTTCCTGCTGCTTACCTACATGGTCAAACAGTTTGTCTCTTCTGGCTCTGATAAGCTGTTCAGCCCCAAGTCCAACTCCCAGTTCAAAATGTACAAAATGGTGAGTGCAGGAGGTGCCCCGTGGTTCTGTTGATAGTAGTTTTTCTTTCAGTCCTTTGTTGCCTCCTTTGTGTGGTACCCTTGTATCCTACAACTTTCAAATTCCCTACAGAAAAACCATGTACTTCAATATCCTTGTAGACTTTCAGCTTGATGTCGGGTTGACAGTGCCACAGCAATGTTTGCTTTTCTTTCAGCCCGTATTCCTTAATGAAGTCCTAGTGAAGTTGCCCACGGACCCTTCAAGTGATGAGCCAGTTTTCCACATATCACACATTGACAGAGTTTACACGCTTAAAACTGACAACATCAACGAGCGGTGAGTAGAGCAAATGTGAATTTGAGGTTAACCTTTCTGAATGTGGCTGGGGGCCATGATCCTGGTGACCAGGACAGGGCTTAGCCTCCCGATTAGGTCATGAATTCCTCTGACTCTCATATAAATTACAACTTTTCTTTCACTTTGTTCTGCTTGTAGAGCAGCTCTTGCAGTTAAATACAGCATTGCATCTACTGCTTCCAGATGTTGTAGTTGTATAGAAGAATAGTTCAGGACTGCCAAGTCCTGCATCCCATAGGGTTCTTCCCCAGTCCTGGTCAGTCTTCCATGTGACCCAGCAATTTGTTGTAAAACAGCTCATTTTTTTAGGCTGATACGGAAGCATGCCATAAGATGTAACGTGAAACCTCTGTAGCTTTAGTCCCTAAGTGAACTTAACTTGCAATGCCTCTGAAATCCAGTGGAGACAAAATGGCAAAAGAGGATGGGGCAGAGTTGCTGATGATGAGGGATTCTGTGCCTGTGGTACAACTCTCACCTTGGGATTGCTCTTTGCAGCACTGCCTGGGTCCAGAAAATCAAAGCAGCTTCAGAGCAGTACATTGAAACTGAGAAGAAGAAACGTGAAAAGGCATATCAAGGTACTGAGTTCCACCTTCTTCCCTCACCCACCAACACCAGTGTGTTCTGAACGATGCTGCACGTCTCCGGGGGGGAACTGTCTCCAAAAACTGCCAGTAGTTATGGTTTTAGCCAGTTTCTGACTTCTTTGTTTCCAGCTCGCTCGCAGAAGACCTCGGGGATAGGACGTTTGATGGTGCAAGTGATCGAGGCAACAGAGCTGAAGGCCTGTAAGCCCAATGGTGAGTGGTGGAAATAATCTCACAAAAGGCTCATTGAGAGCAGTGTGGTGATTTGGGAAACGTTGTGGTTAGAGCTCCTGGACAAATCAGCCATTATTTAGCTTCAGAGGACTGAATGGAGAAACAGCTCTGTGCTACTGTAGGATTTAGGGATGTGTAACCCCACGTCTTCTGAACGGCAGTGTAGACGTGTGCCCAAGCAGGCTGTGAGCAGGGAGGGAGGTTTCTGCACTGCTGGGGTGTTTCACTGCTGCTTCTGTGCTTAGGGAAGAGCAACCCGTACTGTGAAATCAGCATGGGCTCTCAGAGCTACACAACGAGGACCCTGCAGGACACCTTAAACCCCAAATGGAACTTCAACTGCCAGTTCTTCATTAAGGATCTGTATCAGGATGTCCTCTGTATCACCATGTTTGACAGGGATCAGTTCTCTCCTGACGGTAAGTGCATGAGCATTTGTTTTAGGAAAATAAATTGTTTTTGTGACCTGGGATGCACGGATCTTCACCAAGGGTCAACAGGTACAATTGCTTTCTGCAAAATGTTGTGTAAAAAGCAATGCTTCCTTACTGTAGAGGCTGAATAGCTGCCCAGAGCCAGCGGTCGTATTCGATCCCACTCAGGAACAGAATTATTTTTTGTCAAGCTGGGAAGAAACTGAAAGATGTTTCTGATGAAAGATGTTTGACTGTTGTTGTAGGCAGTGCCTGAAGTTAAAGTGCCAGGTTGTATTTGCACAGTGATAAGTTGATAAGCTTTCTTCTGCTTGGAAACCAGACATGTTTTTTTTGCAGTCTGCTTCTGGTAGTCTTTAGAAGTGATACATAAGCATAAATAAAAGTTGGCTGAGCCAAAGTACTTAATGGTCTTTGTAGCAGTGCAACTGATGTGTATAGGGGTGCCATCGCTCAATTCTGACCTTCCAGCTCAAGGACTGAGATTGTCACTTGTAATAGATTTTAGATGTTGCAGATAGAACTTTTCAAGTGTGATAGTACAGAGACATTAACAATGGTAGTAACAACTGAATCACCACAGATAGTGCCTGAAATCAAAGTCTGCGTGGTAATGAAACTGCATGTGATGCTGAAAAACTGCTGTGCAGCCCTGAGCTCTCCTTTCTGGCAGGGACAGCTTCCCCTTCAGGTGGCACGTGGTGCTCACCAGTGCCACGTGTAGCACTGCTGATTAAAGTCGTGCTTTCAGGCTTCCCGAGCTTCATGTCTTTACTTAAGGACATCTTGTGCTCATTTTTGTTCAACAGATTTTTTGGGTCGCACTGAAGTTCCTGTAGCAAAAATCCGAACAGAACAGGAGAGCAAAGGCCCCACAACAAAACACTTACTGCTGCATGAAGTACCGACCGGGGAGGTCTGGGTCCGTTTTGACCTGCAGCTCTTTGACCAGAAGACACTCCTCTGAGAACACTTCTTTCACTTCTGAAGGACACATGAAACTGATGGATTGACCTTGGTCTGGAGTAAGATTCCTTGCCCTAAGCTCCTCGTTAAGCAAAATACCCGCTGCTTTCAGATTCCCTCAGTCACTGGTCGCGTGTCGTCCCTTGCTGCGTTCAAAACTGTCGTTGATCTATGCAAACACAAACTGTGTATACAGTCCTATTAGCTCAGTGCCTTTTTTTATTATGTTGGAATATATTGTTTTTGGATGCCAATGTTTCTGTTTCAGGGCCATAAAAAGTATTATGTAGAAATGAGGCATCAAAACGGATGTGTGTTTTACCACTTGGTCTAACGAGCAGACCGAGGGATGGTTGAGTTTAGCACCAGAATCATTCCATTTCAAATCTGAAAAGTGATATCCACTGGAACCTTCCTGTCTCAGGACGATAGTTTTAAACATGAAATGCTGACGAAGCCTTAGCACTGGAGAGTTCTCCAATCTATTTGTATATCTTTTAAGAATCAAGTGTAGTTCTCCACTTGACTTAATTCTGCACTGAAATCAGTAACTGCAACTTCATTTTCCCTTCTGCTTCAGTTGGATGAATCGTTCTCTGCTGAGACAATGTCACTGTAAGAAAGAACTAGAGAAAATGGTTTAAATACTGTGACCCACAATGATGTGGCAAAATACCTTCCGGCTTTTGGTTTTCCTAGATCTAAGTTATTTGTGTACAGTTCCTTGGTTTTGCAGACCTCCATGTGAATCTTGAAGCTTTGACATTGCCAACATGTATATAGAGAGTAAAATGTAAATTTATTAATGTAATTTGTCTACAGATGTTTATTGACGCATAGTGACTTTTACAAAGTATATTTTATTGTACAAGGGAATGTGAAATAGTGAGAAAAACTTACTTATGGGATTCAATTCAAGAAAAGTTTATTCAAAGTTTAAAATGTTTGCTCGGGGGAACTGTTAGCGCAGCGTTCATCTGTGAGATGAGACGGGCTGCAAGCAAAAGCTTTCATCCGGGCACCAAAACCGGGGCTGATTAAGACGAGATTGTTTGTAAAGGGTTTGATACGTTGTAACCATTGCGCTGCCTCTTTCCACTGCTGCGTTGAAGGAGCGCAGCACGCGGCTCTGAGCAGCAGGTGCCCCTCTTCTCCGTGTGTGCCGCAACGCCTCGCGGTGTCAGACGGTTCCACACTTGGCTGCCATCTGCGCACCCTCCTGTTACAGAGCTGAGTCAACCTCTGTTACTTTTAACAGTTTTCTGTGGTTCAGTATTTCTAATCCTAAATAAAACTCAATCTTGGCAACATGGAGAGATGGTGTCTGTACTGCGGGAGCGTGAGAGCTGCTGTTTTAAGGCTTGGGCATCAGAGCTGCTGTGCAGGTGGGGACTGCAGAGGAACAATACATGAATCTGCATGGCACCAACAGCTCCGTGCAGTATTGCAGCACCAGAAGCTAAATGCAAGCTTTGCCATTCCCCTCCCGCTGCTGGAAGTAACAGCCCCAGTATTTCATACATTTCTTTGCCTGCAGGAGCATAACTTTAAGCTAATGAGTTTATTGCAGTTCTCCAGAAGACCTGGCCCACTGTGGCTTGCTTTGATGTATGTTTTGCAGACTGTACCTCCTGATGGCTTTGCTTGGTGCTACAGACAGCTG
Source organism: Odontophorus gujanensis (assembly GCA_013399175.1). Taxonomy (NCBI): domain Eukaryota; kingdom Metazoa; phylum Chordata; class Aves; order Galliformes; family Odontophoridae; genus Odontophorus; species Odontophorus gujanensis. The sequence goes on along the minus strand of VXAB01002797.1, from coordinate 650,934 downwards.
GAGGAGAGGTGATGTCATCCGCTTGCACTGTCTTTGTGGTGGTCCACGACTCTCAGCCTTCAAACAGAAATAAAAACTATTGTCCAAGAGCAAGGCTGCCATCGCCCAGCACAGCTTCCTGCACTAGCTCTTTCCCACAGTGAGTTACTCCAGGAAATGGTTGTCTTTGTGATCAGTTTCCCTTCTAGAACTTGCTGTTAGCCTGTAATTGCTCTAACAATTATGCTGGACAAAGGCTCCCGGCAGCAAGAGGCATAAAGCTCCAGGCCATGGGCTCAGGGGGGAGAGAGCCTACTTCAAGGACATCCGGCTCCCAGCTGAGCTTTGATGTTCTTGTCTGCTGTGTGCAGGACTTCCTTTAACTGTTGTGCACTGCAGCAGCAAAGCCAGGGAGCTTTCAAAAAGAGGTGAATCAGAGCACTGTGACTTGGGGAAACAAAAAATATGGTTCTTCAATCTCAGATGCTTCTCTTGCTGTGAGAGCACACCAGCTCAGGATTGCTGCTGTTCTCAGCTCAGCTTGCAGGGCAGCACTGAGCATCACACTCTGGATTGGAGCTCACAGAATCACAGAGCTGTATGGGTTGGAAGGGACCTCTAGAGATGAGCAGTCCAACCCCCTGCCAAAGCAGCTCCCTAGCCCAGGTTGCACAGGTAGGCGTCCAGGTGGGTCTGGAATGTCTCCAGAGAAGGAGACCCTAACACCTCTCTGTGCAGCCTGTGCCAGTGTTCCGTCACTGCATTGTGAATAAGTTCCCATGCACATTTGTGCAGAACTTCCTATGCATCAGTTTGTGGCCATTTCCCCTCATCCTATCACCACACACTGCTGAGAAGAGCCCAGCCTCGTATGGAGGCTCCATGTAACTCCAAAAGCTGAGAGCTGCTCTAGTGGTTAAATCCTTTCATATCCCCCAGTAAAGCATCTAGGAGGTACTCCATGGCTTGTACTGCACGTAGGGAACAAAGAGGCTTTATCTGGTGTCAGTGCTGGGCTGTCCCCCAGAAGCACAGCAGCTCTTACCTCCTGGTTCGGTGGAGCTCGCTAGCAATGTAGGCATGTGGAACCCTCAGCCACTCGATGGCACCCATGCGCTGCCGGCCCAGGGGAAGCAGGGGCAGTTCCTGGAGCTCTCTGCTACTGCACAGCCTCCCTGAGGGAAGGGAACAGATGCTTAGCAAGGAAGGGGGAGCCTCCCCCAGCGTGAAAGACTTCCAAGGGATACTGATGACTGAACATACCTGTCTCGCAGCGCTTGGCGATGCCTGTCTCTGTAAACTTCTTCTGAACGGCTTTTAACAGAGGATCCTGCAGAGCTGGTACTGATACCTGTGACAATTATTCCAAGCTTAAGCACTTAGACAAGCATTTTATGAGAGCGTCTCAAAGAGCAAAGTCAGACAAATGGGAACTTGAAGATACTGCTGGTTAGCAGGGAGGAATATCAGCCTCAGTTTTAATGAATGAAAAAGGCACACACCTGAGTGGCCCCAGTGTTTCTTAGAAACACCGAGCATCACAGCTCCCCATTCAGACCATATCATGTTCAACTCTGTCACAAGTGATAAGAGGCAGATGGTCCCGAGGGCTCACAATGCCCAGGAAAGATTTAGAGAGCCACACTTTGTGGATCTGTGGCTGAGTCCTTCCCACCGACCTCTCCCACCCACTACACGAGGCCGTGGTGCATTTGCTATGACCATTGCAGCACAGAGTACCCCACCTTCCAGCAGTCAGTGCACGTCTTCAGGAACAGCGGGTCATATTCTGATGGGTCATAAGTTTCCAGAGCAACATAGCCCTGTGGGAGAAGCAGGTCGTGACTGTGGTGTAACAGGCAAATACCATCCATTTTAATTTAATGCAGGCATACATATACTGTAAGTACTTTCACGAAGCATCCAGGCATAAGTACAGACTAAAAGGTTAATTATTATTAGGGCAGTCCAGGTAGTGGAAATTCTGTTCAAGGGTTTTGGTCAGAGAAGGAAATAGATCTTAAAGGGCTGAGCCCCACCAGCCTGATTTTTTCCTTTAAATGAAGGTTTCCAGCTTTCCTGTGGACACAGCTCTCCAGGGGTCACAGCAAGGAAAGGACACAGCCTGTGGCTCTCTGGACCTCTGCCCTGTACACTTCCTTTTGGAGGTCAGTGGATGAGAGCTGGAAATACCATACTTGGAAAAGGTCAGGAGGCCAAACGTAATGCCAAACCAAACCAACCCAACCCAAAGGGAGCCCTGGGATCTCCAGTAAGTGTAAGAGATCCCTGTATCGAAGGCCCTGCAGTGAGCAAGTGAATCAGGCCATCAGGTCTGCTGCTCCAGACACTCAGTGAGCAGCTGGGCAGCCCCACAGGGCCTGAGCTGCTGAGAGCAAACACTGCTCAGGCTGCATAACAGCTTCTCATACCTTCTGAAAAACTCCTAAGGCCCAATGTGCCTTGAACTGCAAAGTTTTAGTGCCACCCCCTGGTTAATTATTGTATATCATCCTATTACAGTAATGGCTGAGGCCTCAGTGCTGGGTGCTGTGCCACGCACACACATCTGATCCCTTCACACACTCCATTGCACCACATTTGGCCTTGGGACTGGAAAAAAGAAGAGAGAAGAGAAACTGGACAAATTTACATAGAAATAGGGAATGGACTGATGACAGAGGCACAGAAAAGTGAGATCCAGGGAACAGAACAAAAAGCCTACAGGGCAGGGAGCAGTGCAAGAGAAAATGGACAAAGAGAAGGGAGGAGAAAGAAGTGCACAGCCAAACCCAGGATGTGAACCAATCCACCAAAGTGTCTCAAGTTCTGCAGAATGTGTCATATGCTGCCATAATTAATGCAAACCTACACTAATGATGATGATGTTATTCTGAAGGGCTCCAGCTCACTGAGGCTGGGAGAAAGGGTGGAGGTTGGTCACTGGTGGTGCACTTGTTCAGGGTGAAGAACACAACTCCAGTGCAACAGCCACTGTGTTCAAAGGTCACCCAGCAAAGTCCTGGCACTTCAACACAGGAGCTTGCAGGATGCACTGAAGCAGACCCAGATGTGCAGGGTACACCTAACACATCTAAATGCCAGGACTTTGGCTGAAGGGCTAATTCAGCCTTTCACCATTAAGTGCAGTTTAAATGCATGGATCTTTCACATGAGACTTTTGAAAAATGCACTGTTTGCTCTCATTACAACACCACAGCTCCCTCAGCGTTCTCGTTTCTGGGTAGGAAGCTTGTTTACAGTCTCATAAATCCACTGTGCAGTGGATTCTACTGACAACAAAAGCCTGCCCTATATAAAATATTACGCTATTTGTTGGAGACAATCAGACTGCTCTCATCGCTCTAGGTATCCAATCCAGAGATGCAGAAAGTCATGGAATCTCTTAAAGAATTATATGAAATTCAGAGCAGCCAAAAGAAGCATTTCCTCCAGTGACTGCTGGCCTTTGCTTTCACCTGGTGGAGCTCTGTTGATTGAGCTCACAGAATGAAATCCACCGTTCCACCATTGTCAGAACCCAGCGGTGCTCAGTGCTCCGAGCAAGGTGACTGTTTTTATCTGAGAGTGAATTTGAACAGCTGGCTGTAATGATGTGTGCCACAATTAGAGGTCCTCAGGAAGAATAAGTTATAAATAAGGCATGCTGGAGCTTCAGGTCAGCTAACAGCAAATAGCAGCCAGGACCCAGCCTCACCACAACACTTTCCATAGCAGAAATTTGCATCTTGATACCTTCTTTTTACAGTAGTTTAAATAGAGAGAGAGTTGTTCTTCCCTCCTCTTCTGTATTTCTTTCCTTGACTGGCTATTCATTTTGTCCTCGATTTTCCCCAGCAGTGGCTCTGAAACATCCTCAAGCCATTTCTTGTACAGGATCTCCTTTTTTCTCAGATTTAAGAAATCATGGTGCCTCAAATACCTGTCCACCTCCTGAGTGAAAAATGGGAAATAAGCACTCAACACACTGGCCAAACAAACCCCTTAATCAGTTCACAGATAAAGCTATGCAGTACTGCTGACCTGATCTGACTGGGCGCTGCTGCCCGACTTGCCAGCCCTCCCTTCCTCTCCTTCCTCCCTCCTCTTGGCTCCAAGCCCTTCCTTGTGTGGGCTCCAGCAGTCAGACTGCATTATTTTAACCATAGTGCAGTACTGGCTGAAAACTATTCTTTCTCTCTTTTTCCCCAGGCTAGTGGGAAAAGGATTTTCTTCCTCCAGCAGTGGCAGTCTGCTGGGTCGAGTCAGCCCTGCTGTCCATTATTCACGGTCTCACCACCATCAAATCTCATCCACAGAACAAAAGTTAGGTGCAAACAGGCACTAAGGAACTGAAGAGAGGAGACTGCAAAACTCAGGGTTACCAGTTCAGTCCTGTCCTCAGGAGGCTGTATTTCTGAATTCAGTTTTCCAAGAATGTAGAGAACTGACATTTTATTGTAATTCATCGATGGAGAAAAAGGGTTTTATGTAGAGGAAAACAAACAGCAAGTGAGAGAACAGAGACCATTTCTTACCCTCACTAAATATTGTTCTCTGTCTAAGATGGACTGAGCAGAAGCAATGATTTCTCTGCTTTCATCAGGAGCTGCCTGACAAAACAGCAACAAAACACATGAAGTAAAAGCAGGAATTACAGCAGCAGCCAGAATTACCTTAGAATTCAGCACAGTTACTTGTGCTGGGGTTTAAGGCACGTTATACCCTAACACAGCCAGCAGAACAGCACAGATGTCAGTGAGCCTTGCTCTGAATAGTTAGATTATACAAACATAACTCAGACTTACAGAACCTTGCAAACAACCATCTTTTATTCCTCCCTTCATACCTTCCATTGTATTCCACTCCTCCACTCATACCTTCATGCGGGAGAAGTCCTTCTGTGTCAGCCAGTATCTGCTACTATTTGCCTTCCCAAATAATCTACTGCAGTCAAAACTATTCGCTGTGTCACTCCTTGCTGGTGCTGTGGGGCACCTCTGGATAAATACAAAAAAAAAAAAGGGAAAAGGTCTGTGTGAAAAATTCTACCTGCTTTATAAAGGTCAAGTTGTCATCTGGGTTCCACAGTCAGGCTACAAACTGAGATAAAAGAAGTTCACTTAAGAGCTTCATACCACGCTGCCTTGCAAACTTCATTCTCGCAGGGCAGGAGCTACAACAAAACATCACTCTAACAGTTCCCTGCAGTACTTCAGGAGAGGAGAACATTTCACACACACAAAACAGAAGCACTGGAGATAGGGATATCCCAACCATTTTAATGGTGAGGGTACTTTTCAAATTAATATTCATATAGGATCAGTTCTACAGAGCCACAGTGGAAGCAGCTCTTGTGATAGCAGAGCAGTGCTTACTGAGTCAGCAATCTGTTCATGCAGACATAAGACAGGATGCAAGTGAGATACCTGAAGAGCTCAGGCAGGTGCTGGGCAGGGAAGGCAGTGCCTGTGAGTACCAGCTCCCAGTGCCACGACAGGAACAGGCCCTCAGTTATGCACAGGTTTCACATGCCCTGAATTTTGGTCCTTCAAATCAGCATTCACAGCTGAAGGAATGCAGAGGGTTGCTCACCTGGCACAGCTTTTGCTGACCGTGTTCTGCTGCAGGTGGTGGACCCCTAACTCGGGGAGCAGTGTCTGAGCCATCCACAGTACACATTGCTGGGGAGGCTGCAAGAAGCATTAAAACATTCAGAACCAGAGAAAACTGTACACACAGAGAATTCTGCAATTCCAAATATGCAACAAAGCTCTACGGGAATTCTTAACTGCTGCCAACCATACCGACAATGGTTTTGGATCACTGGAAGTTACAAGGAGGGAGACAAAGTATCACATTTAGGGGCAGATACTCTGACACTACCATCCGTTTTCATCCCCCTCACGGTAAACTTTGTTTCAAAGAACACAGTGATCCACAATTACTCCAGAATGCTTCCAGCTTTCAAAACTGATCCAGTGTCATCAGATTCTGCCTTCTGACTGTTACTTCTTTCCTTTGTGCCTGTTTCAATTACGTAAAAGTTACCTTCGAGTAACCACCACATACCACAGTGTGGATAGTTACATCTTAGTGGTTTTGAAAGCCAGTTCTAAGAAATGAAACTTACAGTCTGAGATGGAGCCAGGAAATGCCACCTCCTCCGTCATGCTGCACCAGTATGTTTTACAGAATCATTGAATCAAAGATCACCAAGGTGGGAAAAGACCTCTAAGATCATCTAGTCCAACTGCCCACATATCACCAATATTTCCCACTGATACAATAAATTTCCTCTTGCTTCAGGAGCTCTGTTCAGTAGAGCAGAACATTTTCCCCTCCACTAAAATACATGGTATCTCCCCAAACACATGGTTTTGCAGAAACACTGAGAAGGCAGATTAATCACTTGTATGGCAGAAAGTAAATACCCTTAAACATGAGGCTCAGTGCTCTCAAAAGCTCCTGCTCTGACAAAAGCCTTTAAGAGAAGCTACCCTGCAGGCTCACATACAGTCACAGAATGATCTAGGTTGGAAAAAGAGCCCTCAAGATCAACTCCACCCACAACACACTTGATATGTATATATACGTTATAAAAATCATATATACACTTACTAACAATGCACTGAATTCTACTGACCACATAAAGGAAGATAGAGAATTTAGAAAGACAAGTTAATTGCTTTTTATTCCTGTTAGATATGGTAAAATAAGATTACTTGTGTTTTTCGGGTGTACAGGTCAAATCCTCAGGCAGAAGAAATGGATTTGCTAGTTGAAAACTCCACATTCATGCATTCTTTTTCCTCTCAGAAGAGAAACTCTTCATACCAAGAAAACTGTTATGTATTAAAACACACTGGTACGAGGACCTTGCTATATTTACAACATGAAATTCTCTGAGAGGGTTTCCTCCCCAACCTTCTGTGTAAGGACCCCAATGACAGCAGCATCCACACCAGGACAACCCCGGGCCCGTGCGCCTCAGCGCCGCCTCAGAAATGGCACCGCCCCTTCCGCGTGTCCTTCCGCCTGAGAAAATAGTCCTCCACCTCACTACCTCCAGCCTCTCGGAAGAGGAGGAAACCCCCTCGGGACAGCGATTCGGCTCCGTGCACAGGGCAGGCACCCACCGGCAGCTGCCCGGAGCCGAGGGGACAAGGCGGGGCAAAGCAACAACCACATCCCTCCGCGCCCACCTCCAGCGGGGCATAGCAACGCAAACACCGCAGCCGTAGTCACGGGGCCGACCCTTCCACCAATCAGAACGGGAGCGCCCTGCCGAGTGAGCCAATCGGAAGCCGAGGACGGCCCGCCTCTCGGGAAGGCGCACTGTGGGAAGCGCAGCGCTGCGCTGGGGGCGCGGTTGCCATGGAGACAGACTTCCCGCTGTGCGGCTCCTGCGGCCGCGGAAAACTGAACGTAGAGATGCTTACGCTATAAAACTTTTGAGGGCTTTTACAGCCTTTCTGGGGAAGGTGACCGTTGTCCTGCTGCTCTGTTCTGCCGCTCTCCTCAGGTTCGGGATTTCCGTTGTCTTACTTACCTTGAGGGTTGGCATTACTTGCGCTGAAATTCCCCACGCAGGGGGATGTGGTTTCCAGCACATTTATACATCCGTTTCTTTCCAGAGAGCAGGAGGAAGATGAGCCAGCTGCAGGCTCTGCTGAATGAAAGCCTCATCAGAACGAAGCACGTGGAGAACGCAGCTGCCATCAGCATGGACGAAAGGGAAATCGTCGCTTCCACCTCCGGCTTCCACGTAAGAGAAGGAACAGTGCCGTGTGGGGCGACAGCAGCGCGACTCTGTACAGACAGAACTGGGACTGTGTAGAAACTGGATTTAATTCCTTCGTTTTTTTTTTTAATTTCCACTCAAAGATAGCGTAGTGAATTATCAAAGCAAGTGGGTGGGTGAGGAGCAGCTCATCGCTGTGCAGATATACACTTCCAGTCTGTAACAGTGTGCTGTATGAACACAGGTGCCACTGGAGAATGCCATAAACCTCATCTATGCTTTCTACAAGAACTTGCTGAGAGTCAGAAAGGAAGGGCTCTACTTCAAGCAGAAGCACTATCGCTGTGTTCGAGCAGACGAGCACTCCATCTATCTTCAAAATGTATGTTGCCAAGAGCTACAGCAGCCCTGAGGAGCTTGGAAGCCTCCTACTCCCTTCTTTTACCATCTGTTGCCTTGAGCAGATGAAGGCTTTCTTGTGTTTCTCTTGCCATCACGTGCCCAGCATGTTGGGGGGAACTCATTCAGATTGCTGTGCAGCAACGCGTTAATCATCGGGAGCAACAATGGGCAATGCATCAAAGCAAAGGAAATGTTCTGCTGGTAGCCTAAATTGTGAGGCAATAGGTACGTGCACGCCCCCAACACTGTACCACTTGTCTGTATTATCTAGGCAGATGGAGGCCTCATAGCTGTGAAGACAAATGCTTTCATCCTGATTGCTACGTACAGAGCGGGCATGCATCCCAGTGTGTGCGTGGAAGCTGTGGAGAAACTTGGTAAGACAACCACGCGTACTGTGCCGCACGCCAGAGCTTCATTCAGCAGTGCTGCTCTAGCAAACGGCTTCAAAAAATCATCTGACAAACTGCCAAATCCTGAAAATCTCTGAAACTGAATACAGACATGGCTTACTGCGCTCCAGACATCACCTCCCGCTGTCATCCAAAGCCTCCATGGCTATTAACAGGCTGCAGAATTGTCTCTTGCCTTGGCCTCTGTGGCACAACTTTTCTGTTTGTCACCCTTAAACATAGTGAGAAAAGTTTTCTGTTTGTCACCCTTAATCACAACAGCACCCGACATCACATCCCCCTGACCTCACAGAACTAATGCTGAGCCGGTGTCTGAAACGCACACCATTTGAGCACCACCTTGGATACTCTGACTCACGTTCCACTGACTCAAAGAAACATGAACTGCTCTGAGGGTTGCCAACTTTCCTTCTATGCCTATTTGAATCTTAGGACATCTTTAAGTTGCTTCCTCTCATGTTTCGGCAACTCTTCTCTAACAACAATGCCTGTTTCCTTTCGTCTTCTGCCAGACTTCCCTTTGTGGGACTCCTCTTAACTCCTCTCTTTTGGGTTCAGTGTTTCAAAGGCTTAGGGTTAAACTCTCCCACTTTCTTCCTCATTGGAGAATAGAGCAAAACAAAGTCCTCTGCACACAAGCTGCAGAATCCTGACTTCACCTCATGTAGTTTTCTCAGCGTGTGGAGATGCTGGCAAGGATTGTGCCAGGAAGATAAATAACAGATACACAACTGTGTGGCTGTCTGTCGGGGATAAAATCCTTTTATCGCATCATCCAGATGGATTGAATGCCAAAGAGCAGATCCCAGGGTAGCCTGATTTTCACCATGGAAACAAAGATGCTTCTAAGGAATGTATTTCTGTGCCCCCAATTAACCTATAAGTATGCCCACTTCCTTTCACTGAATAGGAATGTAAATCTAGATGTACTGTGCTCTGTACTGTTCCTTGTCTAAGCGCCCACAAGTAGGTGGAATTCATTTGTGTTTTGGGGCCTAAGCTGCTCAGTTCGAGATGTCACTGCCAGTAATAAATTCTTCATCAGGCCTTCCCCTGCACATTTCCAGTGCCAGACTTTGTGCAGTTTTGACATCGTGAGTTTATTCTTTCTGCTCTGGATGATTTCTTTGTGAAAACAAAATGACATTAGCTTTTACTTGTATCTTATGAGAGAAATGATGCAAATGATTTAGGTTTAAAGTGGCCAGTGTTTATTCTGTAGAACAGATAACACCTCATGAATATAGACATGAGGATTTTTACTGTGCAACCAGAAATACTGCTGTCTGCTCTTCCAATGCGAGCCCGAGGTGGAGCTGAACTTGAAACGAGCATCTCAATTACAGCAATTCTGTGTACGATTTTCATCACTTTGATTTCTAAAAAATTTATTCCCTTGTGTTTTTATAGCGGATTACTTAAGAGAGAAGGGTAGCTGAATCAGCAGAAAACTCCAACTCCATCAGGCTCAGAAGGACTGTTCTCCAGGAAAACAAGTACAGAAGTCTGACATATTACCCAATTCCAGCAAGCACCTGCTGTTTTACCACACTGCAGCTGCAGAGTGAAGGCTATTTCCTTCTGTTTTTATTTCAAGAACTCCTGATGGCTCACAGCTCCCAAGAGGAGTACCCTCTGCACGTATCATTCCAAGTTTCTTAATAGAACTTAGAATGATGTCCGTGGGGTTTGGGTTAACTTTTTGTATGTTGTCTTTTAGCCTGTTTCCAGATAACTATGCATCTCCCTAAGCAAAGTAACTTTGCTCATAGTGTTTCTCTGTGGCATTACAGACCCAAGGGGCTGAGGAAATTGTCACATGAACAGGTTTTCAGATTGCCCTGTACACTTTTGAATATTAAAAATAAAACACATTTTTCACGTGTCCTTTTGCACTGTCACTGACTGCTTCAGAAAGCTACTTCAATCTGCAAAGTTCTGTGAAGACTCAGGAGGAGGGACAGTGTGACAACCAGGCTATAACCTCAGAACTGTACAATCATTCAGGTTGGAAAAAAACACTAAGATCATCTACTCCAACCCCAACCCATCCCACCCTGTCCCTTAGAGCCACATCTCCACAGTTCTTGAACACCTCCAGGAATGGTGACCCCACCACATCCCCGGGCAGCTCTGACACTGCTTGAAATCACACTGTTTATATTGTAAGACATCAAAGAATCCACATTTGAGTGAGCCTATTACTGTACAGATGACAACTGAGGCTCTGGCTACATCACCAGGTGAAGAACAAGCTGAAGAAGACCAGGTCCCATGACCTGCTTGTCTCCGGAGGCAAATAAGCTACTAGCTCTTAGTCATGTGAGAGCAAAAGAATTTTTAGGCTCTATTTGTTTAGTTTCAAATAAAAGTTTTAAGTGCCCAAATCCCAAAATATCAAAATCAATACAAAAAGAAATTCACAGAAGAACCTCACACACAGACATACATAAGAAAAATGATACTGTTTCTAAGTACTTTGAAACGCCTGTTTTATTTCCTGGCAACTCCTACGTAATCAGGAGCTGGCAGGTGGGATGTGAAGAAAGGCGTAATCTGAGGCACCTCCCACTGTGGGAAATGGCAAAGCTCAGCGGAGAGGTGAGAGAAGATGGCTGAACCAGCAGGTAGAAATGCAGCAGGCAGATGGATGTGAGCCAGCGAGCTCTGCGGTCTCAAGGGAACCAGAGAGACGCATCTACAGCATTAAGGGCTGACACAGCTCGTGCACCCTTAACGTGGCATAAGTAAATCCAGTCTGTGCTATTCGGAGTCCGGAAATACAAGGAGCATTTAAATACTTTACCCAGGAAGCTCCAAACGCACGCAGTCTGCCAATCAGTGAGGAGCAGCAGCAGGGTAGAGGCACCAAACCAAACCTCCCTGCACGCTGGGGGTGTTTGTGAAATCCCTGCCTCGATGTCAATGGGAAAAGCACGTTTCTGCCTCGAGCCATAGAACAAAGGAGGTCTACGGGAATAAATAACAGTGAAATGTGCTAATATTTCTGACCCGGTTCATATCTTTCCCTTCATCTAAAACAGCCTCTTCTGAGTGCACCCCTTGACTTGCTGGGGAATAGCTGATTGCAAAGGCAGAGCCTGGGAGGAGGGGACCAGACCTGACTGCTCCCACGGACCATTCCCATTGTGCAACTTCTCTTCCTCAATGGGAGAAGTGGGTCGCAAGCCACGGCCAGGAACCACGTACCTTTAGACTGTTGCTTCAGGCCACTGCTGGCAGATCTGATAGCTTGAAGTTGCTGCGCGTGGAAAGCTGGTTCTCAACTCGTGAGCGTTTGAAAGCAACGTAGGTATCCGTATCTTCACTATGCTTTTTAGAATATATATACACGCATTAATCTGTGGATCCGCTTCCAGCAACAAAACATTCATAAAAATGCGGTTCAATGGACTGTTGGAAGAGGCACAAAAACTTCTTCAGCCTGTGATTTTTAATTGATTAAATTTGAGCAGGTTAAGAGGGGACAAACACGTGTTATAGGGTGGTGTCCAGTGGGCTTCCTATTATGTATCTGTGCTGACAGACAAACCAGAACAACCAGCCAAAAAAACCCAACTGTCCAGTCTCAGAACAAGAAGCCTTAAAGTTACATTTTATGGCAATAAGGGACAGCAGTTTTCAACTCAGCTTAAAGCAGCCACAGAGCACCACCCTGCGGGGAATTACATCCCTGGGCTTAAAGGTGTTTTATCACTCCACAATTCCACCCTTATAACAAATGTTTCAGTATGCACTTCAGGGTGTTTGTGCTGATAATGTCACACAGTTGACTTTACAGTGGGCATGCTGCTCTATCATGCAGCTCTGCTTACCTGAAGGGGCTCAACCTTGCAGCACATCCTGCATACTGTTTGTGCAGCATATCTATGCTGCATTTATACACTTGCAAAGTATAGGAAATAACACAGATTTTCCCATTCCTTCCTCTTCTGCTTTCACCCAGAGGGATGATTACTCCAGATGTGATTTTCCAGGTGGAAACAGGCTTGACCATCTCAGCCCATCTTAACAGCTGCTGGCAGTGAAACCAGAAGCTGTGAGGAATTACCTGAAAGTTTCTTGCAACAGTAGGAACCCTTACAGGAGTGAATCCAGCATGCAGCAGTCAGGAGCCAGCTGCTAAGAGAGCCAAGAAACATAAGCAGGAGGTTTTCAAAGCATCTCTTCAGTCATGCTAACTCACCATTTCTCAGGCAGCCCTCTGCTTTTCCACCTTCAAGCTGCTTTGCACTTTGTGTTGTCCATCTGCACTCTACCCCATGCCTCTGCCTTCCAGAGGTACAGGAGTTTAGCTGTTCTGATCACAGAGATGTTCCACCTACACAGCATGCCTGCATTCACACTGACTCTGACACTGTTGTTTTTTAGAGAAGATGCTGGCAGCCCACTTTGATTGCCCAGGAGGCCCAGAAAATCTCTACGTCAAAGAAGTGATGAAACCACATCCAGGAGAAGGAGAAGTTCTCGTGAAGGTCTCTGCCAGTGCTCTGAATAGGGCTGATTTACTCCAGGTATGTGTACGTTAAGTGGATTTTTGCACCTGAAAACACCAACTTTTCAAGTCCCCGTTTGAAGTCTTGACAAATCAGAAGAGTTAAGAGAGATTGGCCCTGGTGAGATGGGAGTCTTCCAAGGAAATGCTTATAGGGCTGAAGGAAGAGGTGTTGATTGGGTAGGCGAATGCCTTTATTTTGGTCCCTGCAATGCATGGAGACATGGAAAGACAGCTATCTTTCAAGAAAAGATGTAAAACCAGAGCTTTGGTCTTTCTGGATGCTCAGACCATTCCCTAATTTGAGCAGAAAATCACGATTTGCAACTGAAAGTATGGATTGGTGTGGTCAAAGTGAGCTTGCAACAAATGACATTTGCACACGGTTTTAAGAATCAAATACACTTACTAAGGAAAATGAAAGTGTTGCCGAAGGATGAAAGGTCCTTAAATTACTGAAACATCTGTGCAATCCAAAATCAGGACAAAATAAAAAGGCATGTGGATGGGAGGTATGCAAATAAAATCCTGCAGGTTGATACACTCTCTGATGTGTGGCCTTTCCTTCCCTACCTTCTCTTTTGTTTTATTTTAGAGGAGAGGAAAGTACCCTCCCCCCAAAGGAGCAAGTGATATTTTAGGCTTAGAAGCAGCTGGGTGTGTGGCTGGGCTTGGACCTGGCTGCACGGGGCAGTGGAAGATTGGTGATGCAGTGATGGCTTTGCTCTCTGGAGGCGGCCAGGCTGAATACGTCACAGTACCCGAAGGCCACCTGATGCCAGTTCCCAGTGATATGACTTATATTCAGGCTGCAGCCATTCCCGAAGCCTGGCTAACAGCTTTTCAGCTGCTGCATTTTGTAGGTGAGAGGTGTATTTGAGTATCTGCCCCATTGGAACAGCTCACCTTCACTTCTGTTGTTCAGTCTGCTGATTGTTGCCTCCATCTGAATGCTGTTTGCCTTTGAAAAGCCTTCTCTCTGTCAATCCGTTCACATTTTACCTATCTGATCAGAATAAGGTATGAACTCAGATTCTGAAATCTTGACCACGTTTACTCAGTCACAGTATAGTTTGCTGACTTCAGGAGAACCTATCCTTAATGTTACCACTGCTGAGCATCCGATTGTGTTATCTGTTGGCAGCAGTTTACTAAACTCGGTTAAAATAGAGTCCTGATTGTACACTGTGAATTGTGTTCACTCTGGATTTGTTGCTCTAATGGAGGATATGAGGATGTAAATAGGACTCACGGAATAAGGGTATCTCTTTAAGATTTCACTATTTTCATCTATTCAGCTTTTGTTCACGATCACTTGGATCATGTTTCACTTCACAGATAATGCCAAAAGGGTAATCGTTTCCTTTACATCCTCCTTCAGCTAAAATACAGAAAGGGGAAACAGTGTTGATCCATGCTGGAGCAAGCGGGGTTGGTATGGCAGCCATTCAGCTGGTCAGACTGGCAAAAGCTATTCCCATCGTGACAGCAGGGACTCAGGAGAAACTCACAGCAACAACAAGCGCTGGAGCAGCTGCAGGGTTCAACTACAAGAATGATGATTTTAGCGAAAAGGTCTTGGCCTTCACCCAAGGTAAGAATCTCTGATTGAAAGAGACGAAGAGTATGTATCTACTAAAGCATATGCACATACACTCGATGTATGTAGGATTTAATTAAGAGTTGCAAGAATAATTCTGTACCTACAGTGAATAATGTTTTACTTTTGCCTGCCTGAGATTATCCTACCTTGAATACAGCTCCGTGGTTTTTTTTTTTTTTTTTTTTTTTATTTCCTGTTTCTACCTGAGGTTCTGGAGTAGATATTATTTTAGATTGTGTTGGTGGCTCTTACTGGGAGAAGAATCTTAGCTGCTTGAGAACTGATGGCCGGTGGGTTATTTATGGACTGCTGAGTGGAGGTGAAGTCCATGGCGATTTGCTTGCAAGGCTGCTTTCCAAAAGAGGGAGCATCCACACAAGTCTGTTAAGATCACGCGACAAGGAGGCAAGTAATGACTATCAACTCTGTATATAGTTTAATCTTAAAATATGTGACATTTTTGAGATTTTAATTTTGATACTGGCTTTAAAGCATAAAAAAACAAAAAAAGTACCACCTTGAATTGCTATTATAGTCTTCAGTGAGTTTAGTGACGTTAGTTTCCCTTTTCTTTTTGTATGAAGTGCATCCCTTCAGTAACTAGGAAAACATTGAGAATACCTGGGACTTTTTAATACGCTTCATGAGTACCATAATTTAAACCACAAGTGATCAGATGACTTGATCAAGTCTGGGGGAGGGAGAAACAAGAACTTCCATCAGGTCAGCTACAGCCACACTCTTCAAAGCAGAGACCAAGCCATTTCAAGCCCAGAAATTACCAAAAGAAAACCGCTTGCGTGGAAAATTCAGTAATGAGTGTAAATGGGGCAGCAGTGTGGCACTTTAGGATAGGTGCTGCCCGTGAGCCTGCCTGAGAAATGCCTGAGAATTACGCATGTTTTGTATGCTGTCTTCAGAGACGGTTTGGGGAACACAAATAACTGGAAACCATCTGCACAATGCTTTGTCTCTCCCCAGTATAAGGAGCAGCTGGTGAAAGCCTTCGTATAGAACGTGCTGCCGTATTTCTCGGGAGGAGCGTGCCCGCTTCTCCAGCCATTTGTCGACTGCGTTTACCCTCTGCACGACATTGCGGAGGCGCACAGGAGGATGGAAGCAAGCAAGAACATCGGCAAAATTGTCATTGAAATACCACTGAAATCCCCCTAAGGAAAGGCCTATGCTGTAGCTGTTCAGTGGGTAGGTGCCTTAAAAGCCAAGACGATAGAATTTCTGGCTACAAATTGGAAACGATTTATTGTGGAAGGCGTCAGAACATGGGACAAAGCAAAAGCCTTATGTGTGAATGAAAAGAAATAAAATCGCACTGCACACACTGCGTACGACATCTTTGCAGGGCAAAAACCACCACGCGTTCATCTCCACGCTCAGTTCTGAGCTCGTATTTGTTTTGCCGCAGCTTTCCAAGTCCCGCAACTAAGCAGCACGGAGCACACCCCGCCCCCCACAAAATGGCGGCCGTCGCCTCACCCCTCAGCCCGCGGGAGGCGGGGGCGGGCAGGTGGGCGGGGCCAGGGTGCGCGCGTCATGTGGGCGGTGCGATAGCACTTCCGGTGCGCCGCGCGGTGCGGTCTGGGATAGCTTCCGGACCTTCTGCCGCGGGGAGAGGAGGGGCGCGGTTGGGGGAGCGCTGCCCGCTGCCGTTTCTCGCCCAGGCCTAAGGCCCCTCGTTATCCCGGCGCCATGGCGATGCAAGCGGCCAAGCGAGCTAACGTAGGTGCTCTCCGAGGGGTGTGGGCGGGTGGGCGACCGCGGGCTGGGGGTGGTCCTTCTGCGCCGGGTTCTCGTTTGACATAAACACGTACGGTCAATGCTGATGGGCAGTAGGTCCGAGTTACCTGGTGTGGGGAACCTGCTTTGGCACGGGGTTGGACTCGATGATCTGTAGAGGTCCCTTCCAACCCCTATGATTCTGTGAGTTGCAGCAGTTCGGGTTTGAAGCGAGTTCTGAGTGTAACGCAACGCGTGTTGTTTCTGCATCAGATTCGGCTGCCTCCGGAAGTCAATCGGATCCTGTACATCAGGAACTTGCCGTATAAAATCACCGCGGAGGAGATGTATGATATTTTTGGGAAGTACGGGCCGATTCGGCAAATCAGAGTGTAAGTACTTTTTGTTTCCGTTGAGAAGTTAAGGACTCGATGGCCTTTGGGGTAGCATCATGTGTTGGTATTCCTATTACAATGGGGGGCAACTGGATTTTGTAGCTGAAAAAGTTGTGTGTGCTTTAGCAGCATCCCTGCATTATGAAGGGGCACGTGGCAATGGTTCTCTAATGTTTGAATTTGTTGGGAAAAAGAGTGATGCTGTAGATATGTTGGCACAGCTTAAACCTGGTGTGAATGTAGGTAAGTGGGAAAAATAAGGAGTAAATATTTTAAGTGAACCTGAAATGAGCTAACCTTTTATTTTAAGTAAAGGTAAAAATGTGAAAAGCAAGGTTTGAAGGCAACCACTTCTGCTTAGTGAGTATTAGGTAATGAACTAATGGAGAAACAGGAATGCTACCACTGATGATGGACCTGTCTACCAGAATAATGCACCCCTTGCTGTGCAGCTCGTCTCTGAGCTACGTGGAGATCTGACTGCATTTTGTTCCAAATACACTGAGTCCATACTTGTCCGTGGCAAATCTGTGACTTTTCCCTTTAGTTCCTTCAAATGTTGATGACCTCAGCATTGTGCTGTAGATCTAACTGTAATTTCACCTGGTTAATGCTGTGTTCTAAGTTTCAGGCAGAAAGAGTTTGTTGAGGCTGGAATTTAGGATTAGTTATTGAGAGTTGCAGTAAGATTGGTTGGAGTGCTGGTGTTCATACATGATAATCTTTTTTTTTTTTTCCCACCTCAGAGAAATATTTTGGAAGGGAGGAGCAATAAGATTTGGTGCTCATCTTTTAATACTTGAAAAGAAACGAAATGTAGTTTAGGTTTGGTATGGTTTTCTTCATACTGCCCTTATCCAGATATTGACAAAAATAACTTGTTGCTTCTCTTAATTCTTGAGTTGTTGACTGGGTTGCAGCTGAATGTGTCCTTGTTGTTTAGGTTGCTCTCTGCTTCCCTGTGCTCTGAGAATGAGGTGGGTAATGAATCCACAATGTACATCGCTTCAGTTTTGCAGGGCATAGATACGATACCAGCTAAAAAGATCAAACTCTACCCCAAATCAAAGTGCTTATTTCAGTGCTGTAGTGATGAAAAATGATGGCTCAGAACAAAGTGAGTTTTCTGTATAGAGTTACTCTCAGTAAACATGAACCGAGGGGAGTACTGGAGTGTCCTCCTGCGTGCTGTGCTGGTATGTGCAGCTGATGGGGTCTTATTAATACAGGGAAGAGTGACAAAAGGGACTGGGGAAGGTTTAAAGGAATGAGAGAGCATAATTCTTTTGCTTGGCTAAATAGGTGGGATTTTCACTAATTGGCATATGCTGATAAAGGAGAACTAATATGAAAAAGAAGTAGGTTAGATGCTCCACATCTGGATGCAGTACTCCAGGTGAAGCCTCACAGTGCAGAGCAGAGGGGCAGGATCACCTCCCTTGCCCTGCTGGCCACACTGCTTTTGGTGCAGCCCAGGATACACGGTTTGCTTTCTGGGCTGTGAGGGCACACTGCTGGCTCACATCCTGCTTCCCATCCACCAGTACCCTCAGGTCTTCAACAGGGCTGTGCTCAATCCTTTCTTCCCCTAGTACTGGTAGTGAACTCCCTTCATAATCCTTCTCCTTTGTGCAGTTTTTATACTATTCTCTTTGTTTGCATACACATGATGATGTGGACATGTGTGATATCTTTTATTGCAGTTCGTTTATAATTCAGCTCCTTAGAAAGAGTTCTTGTAATCCCTAAGTTGGCTGTAACTATCTGTTAGCTGAGATGTTGTGGCTGTGTAAGCTCTGTAACTCCTCAGAGCTGGTTAGCATGATGTGCCCAGACTTGTCTCCTGCTCCTCAAAGGAAATTGAATTGATGGTCTGATGATAAGTGATGGTTGTGCAGCTGAACCGCCTTGCATCAGTGTGGCTGTGTTGTGCTAAGAACAGTATTCTGTCTCAGTCAGTGCTGAAGAGAGTCCTGTTGATTTAGTTTGATATTAATGCTTGTTAACGTTTGCTCTGCAGTGGAAACACTCCAGAAACGAGAGGAACAGCCTACGTGGTGTATGAAGATATCTTTGATGCCAAAAATGCTTGTGATCATTTGTCAGGATTCAACGTGTGCAACAGATACCTTGTCGTTTTGTACTATAATGCAAACAGAGTAAGTGTGCTTGATTTTCTTTACGTTACCTTTGAAGATGTTCAGCATAAAAAAATCAGTTTGAGAAGACAGCTGGTTGGATATCTTTAAGAAATAATTTCAAACTGGTAGAGGTTAGGATTTCATCATGTGATTCATGTGTATAAATCACTGTAACCTTTGGACTAAAGATGTGGAAATGGTGCTTCTGGTGAGTGTACAGGTAGCAGGGGCTGAACAGTCACAGCAGGCTTTGAGATTTAAAAGGTTGAAGTGTGTAAAGCCTTGATGTTCTGTTGAGGCCCTGAGAACTGTGGAGTTCTCTGAGGTTGAGAATTGAGCAGTGCTGTTTGTATGCGATGTTGATGTCATTCTCAGTGAGAAGATGGTTGCAGATTATGGCAGATAACACATCTGAAGATGCAGTTTTTCTTCTCACGCATTTTATTCTTTCCCATAATTGCAGGCGTTCCAAAAGATGGACACAAAGAAGAAAGAGGAACAGCTTAAGCTTCTCAAAGAAAAGTACGGAATAAATACAGACCCACCGAAATAAACTGCTATTTTTGGAAAGCTGTTCACCTACCAGTGTGTTTTTAAACTAAATGAGGATTCTCACGGAAGCATAGCTTACTGTTTTTAATAGGCTGTAATTTGAATCAATTAGATCAATTGAATAGATGTGAAACCTCAGAGCATCTGCTTTGAGATGAAATCCCCTGAAGGGATGTGAATTGTGTGTGTTGTAAGGGCTTGGGCTGGTAAGTGCTGTGTAACCACGGTCCTGTTTGGGGCAGGCCCTTGTAAGGTGGGACCACATATGTCCAGCAGTTCTGACCTGCTGCTCTCCAGCTTCCAAGGCTGACTTTAAACATGAGAGCGAGCTGATGCTGGGCTCTGTATGAACTCTATGAATTTCACTTGCCACTTCTAAAAATGGATTAAATGCAAGTAAACAAGACCATCCCTGCTTCTTTTTTTCTTGTGGTTTATGTGTGGTTTGATTCTTCCTCATAGTTACATATTGTACACAGCTCCTTGTGTCTTTACTCCTGGTAATGTTTGAAGCAATGTTGTGGCTTAACCCAGCGTGTGGCTGAGCACCACAGTCATTCACTCACCCTCTGCTTCCCAGTGAGATGGGGGAGAGAACTGAAAGGAAAAATAACTAAAGTAGAACTTGGGAATTGAAACAGAACTGGTTATGGAGATGGATAATAGTTATGACAAATACATACATAGGCATGTATATAACAAGTGATGCACTAACAATTGTCCACCACCTGCAGTCAGTGCCCATCTTGCCCCTTGAGCGGTGGCAGAGAGCAAGATGAACTCTCACCCCTTTCAGAACTCCTTTTGTGTGATGTCCTATGAGCACTGTGTAATGTTTCCTTGGCCACTTTCAGTCTTCTGTCCTTGCTCCCTTCTCTCCCAGCTCCTTGGGCCCTTTGCTGAGAAGGGCCTTGGCCCTGTGCAATGTACAGTGCTGCTTTGCAGTGACTGTAGACCTCAGTGTGTTACTGGTGTTGTTTTCCTTCTAGAACAAAACATAGCATTGTACCAGACACTATGAAGGGATTAATTCTGTTCCAGCTGAAACCAAGACAAGGAGGCTTAGCCTGGAAGGCTGTTATTTGCTAGAAACAAAGCCTAAAGCAACCTTTATAATGGAGATTCCTCTACAGATAATAAAAAATGAGTGGCCATGTGAAGTAATCCAACTGCTTAGGTGACTTCAGTCAAGTTATCTTGTTCCCAGTGATGAGCCCAGAGCAGGTGAGCTGCTGTGGGATACTCCTGCTCTTAACAGCTCTCACTGCTGTATGGCTGAGGATGCTGGGAGAGATTGGGAAGCGTACTAGTTTGCATTGATGTTAGAGCAACAGGAATGAAGATCATAGAATGGCCTGGGTTGAAAAGGACCTCAAAGGTCATTGAGCTTCAACCTCCCTCCATGGGTGGGATCACCAACCACTAGAGAGGCTGCCCAGAGCTACATCCAGCCTGGCCTTGAACGCCTCCAGGGATGGGGCATTCACAACTCTGGGCAATCTGTTCCAGTGCATCACCACCCTCTGTGTGAAGATAATGCCTTTAATATTAAGTAAAGAACACAGGACTGAAGTGAGGTGGTAGATACCAGAAGTAGTTTTAGATACCTGAAATGTGACTGTGTTAAAGTTCATGCTGAGTAGAAAGCTTGTAATAGTCAGTGGAGGAAAAAAACTTTGCTGTGGGTGCTCACATTCATTGGATGGGGCCCAGGGACTGGGTGGGCTTTCAGGTCCCTGTCAACGTAAGCCATCCTGTGATTCATTCTAAGTCTGCTGCCCTTGTGCCTGGCTTTCTGACTTGCTCAGCCCTCTCCTGCTACCCCCACCCGATGCATCTGTGATGTGCATATACTAAATGCAAAGGGGCTGTCATCTGTTTCATCTGCTTTATACTTAGGCAATTGGTTACTTCTCCTGTGTCAGCTTGGTTAAGAGGTCCAACCCATAGGGTCATCACAAGTCAAAGTTGTTTAGGCAAAACCTACTTGCTTTAAAATGTTTAAAGGAATGAAATCTTATGGGAGACTTCTACATGAACTGCCCCAGCTTTGTAAACGTTGGAGGGAGGCACATGGACGTGCACTTCTCACAAACTGCTGGGCATATAGAGGGCTCTTGGCTATAACAGGAACTGGATTGATGCTTTAATAAATAATGATAAATGCTGGTAATAACCCACTGAAGAGCTAATAATGGAGCCGTGTTCTGTCTGCCTTGTTTAAAATCGTGCAAATACTGCACTCCATCTGTCAATAGCAGACAGCGTGCTGCTTGCTCTGTAGTGTCTGTTCTGATGAGGATTTGGTGTTGTTTGAGAAATACATATAAAAAGCAATTCTATAGGGTAATAAGATTAATAAAAATTCCTTCAATGAATCCTCAAGATCAGCAGCTTTTGATATCTCCAAGAGCTCAGCTGCTGCTTTTCATTAAATATTCCATTTCATACTTCTCTTTCTAGTGCCTGTTCCGGGCTTTCAATGTCCCTGTACGTGGCAAATGAAATAATAATTTGTACCTGTAAGACAGAGGGAATGGAAATCGAATGCCCGGAGGATTATTTTGATGAGGTCTGCTCAAGATTTTGTTTGAAATGTAATATCAAAGGATGAGGAAATGAGTTCAGTTCTATGAATGGCAGAAGGGGCAGCAAATAAGGCAGATGTTACCAGCCTTGCAGTCTGCATCTGTGCTGGTTTTTGTGTGTGCTCACTTTCCATTTAATTTTTCAGGAAGTAGGGCATGAAATTAAGCCTGGAAGGTCATTTTTTTCCATCTATACTGTTTAGAAATTAGTAACAAGAGCATATCTGATTACACAGGCAGCAACAGTACATTTTTTTCCAATCCATTATATAGCAGTAATAATTATATGTACTGTGTTGATCGATGATACAATTAAATAAATTAACACATTTGCAGCCAAATGAAGAGCTGAAGATTACATTTCCTTGAAGACTTAATTTCCCTAAGTATCACAAAGCACAATTAGTTTTCCTTTCATGTTTTTTTTTTTCTTATGAATTTGGCATGAACGATGTAATAATCTCTGCTTCCAACTAAGGTCTCTGAAGAGGGAGGGTGATGAGGGAGAGAGCTTCATCAAGCAGCTGTAATAGGGATTTTACAGACTCCTAATGGCAGGGTTGCACAGCTGAGGGCAGAGGGGAAGGTAAGTGCACAGCAGCTCTTGGATGGAGACGATGGGGCTGTCATCAACTCTTACTGCCCAGCAGGAGTGTGCTGTTCACTGGTCAGAAATCCAGCAGAAGTGGAATGGGAGAGTGATGCCCCAGGTATTGTGCAAACAGAATCAGTGTGGCTGACAGATGGTGTTTCAGGTACGCTGAATCAATTCTTTGTGTTACTATCTGCTTTTGAGGCATTTGGGAAAGGTCTATGTCCTAAATGAGACCTCTCAGTGAAACATGGATCTGTAACCCAGCTGCTGCACAGATCCTGAATTTCCATCAAAAAAAGCCCCAAAGCTCTTTCATTTAATTGAAGGAGGGAGCAGCAAGAAAAAAAAGTTTCCCAACTGTCAGTGAGTAATAACCTATGGGGAGGGGGGGGGTGTTATTTGCTTTTGAATTAACAACCTAAAATGCAGCTTTGTGGTTGAGATGCCCATGTAGAGAAGGAAAAGAGATTTGTGGTCCCTGGTGCTCAGATGGGCAGCCCTGGTTTTCTCCTTTCTTCTCCAGGAGGAATGCCCTCACTGTGTGGCTTTGCAGTCCATCTTCCCATGAGAGCTGTGTTTTCTGTGCAGAAACTCATGCAAGAAAATGTGTCAGCTGTTTCAGATGCTCACCTTCAAAAATCCTGTAGTTGAAAATGATGCAAGTAGTTTACAAGCTCCCTCCAAGTACTGGAAGGCCACAAGGAAGTCTCCCCAGAGCCTTCTCCAAGCTAAACAAGCCCAACTCCCTCAGCCTTTCTGCACAGGAGAGGTGCTCCAGCCCTCTGATCACCCTTATGACCTTCCCCTGGATGCACCCCAACATCTCTACGTTCCTCCTGTACTGGGGTCCCGGGTTCAGATCGGCTTTGTGAACTGGATGCATGTAATTCTGCTCTTCTTTAGCCTGCCTCAGCTCCAGCAGAAATTTGTACACCAGTTTTACTGTTGTAAAGGCATAGCATAGGGTCAGCACTGTGACTTTGAGAAACATCAGTTTCCTTCTCTTCAACAGCCAAATTTTGACCAGAACTGAGGGGCCACTGGCAATGCAGGGCAGATGGTAAGGAGACTCTGTCCCAGCAGCACCTCCGTGCGTGCTCCTGGACATCTTCCCCTGTGCAATCTATAACAGAAGCAACACATAGAATTATGCATATTTTGGGTACGAAGAGAAATAATTATCAAGAAGACAGGTGGGTGTTTGTCTGAAGAACTTATTCACCAAAAAGAATTGTGGTGGCTGATGGAAAGAAGGAAAAAAGAAAACAGAACTTGTAAAGTATCAAGGTTTTATTGTTTTATATATATACTCAATTCTTAAATGAGACAGTATTCTTTAAAACAGCAGCAAGCAGAACGTACAAGTTGAGAAAAGTGGCAGCGCAGGTAACTCTGTTTGGCTAATGCCCGTTCATGTACAAGGCGTACACTGGAGTTTTTGAGGGCCTTTTGTGTTTTGTTTTTTTGTTTTTGTTTTTTTTAATGTTTTTATTTTTTTATTTTTCTTGGTTTAAGTGTATAGTAAGGCAGTGGTTTTTCAATAAGGAATATATATATATTTATATTTATATATATTTTCGATCATCACTGTGAATTCTCATCACATGCAAATTAAATAAAATGTACAACTTGTAAATGTTACAACGGTAGACATTTTTCCCAAAGCAAAGCTTCCAATGAAAGGCAAATGTGGACACCACAAAGTTTAAGGAAAAAAAAAAAAAAGGAGAAAGAAAGGCTTAAGAAACCTAATGGCAGGCACTATTGACATGACAGCTTGAGCAGGAAGATTAGGATTCCAGTGAAGATTTCTCCCGCTGCTGGGAGAGTGAGAAAGAAGAGATGGTTATGGAGGTGCTTCCAGTCAGCTCCCCCAAGAAGACTCACTCCAACCTGAGAAGCTCCACGTCAAAGAGGAGCGTGGCATTGGGAGGGATGACTCCCGGGTGGCCTGTGGCTCCGTAGGCCATCTCAGGTGTGCAGGTCAGCTTTGCTCTCTGTCCTAAGCTCATCTGGTTTTTGGATGGTGGAGAAAGAAGAAGACAAGATAAAACAGTATTAGCAGGAAAACAGAACAGAGCACTACATGGCAGATTTACAGAACTGGGGATATTCAGGATGATCAAATTCATTTTTCAGCTCTTCAAGAAAGCTGGAGTCACCACAGACAGCTCACATTCATTGCCTGACTACTCTGGTTTCTCTTCAAAATTGCTAGAGCCAGTCTGGGAGCAACAAAAGGCTTTCTAAGGCACACTGTGATCTATACTGCTTATCCTGGAGTCAGCTGTACGAGGTGAGAGTTCTGTGAAGTGCACAATACTTGATGAAGACCATCAGCAGGAGTTGTGGAAAAGATTTAGTAGCAGGCACTGTCAGAGCTTTGTGTTCATGACAGAGCAGCATAGAGACACCATTTGGCTCAGATTCTTAAGAAGTGTCCAGCAATGTTTTTTGCTGCTTCAGTCACCACCATCCATGACTCCAAATCTATTGACCAATCACAAATACTGGAGTAATCCATCTTTCTACTGGTGGACTAATGCAGTCCTTCATAAAAAAGGTTTTCCTAGGCTGAAGCCCAAGGACAGATGCTCATGCACAGCCTGTTCTATCTCTGCCTGTCTTTGACTGAACTACTGAGTTCTCTCACACCAGATTAGCTTTAGAGGTAAAAGTTCTCACCAAGACTTGCAGGATCAAGACTGAAAACTGTTCTGCTCAGGGGTAAAGCACTCAGAGTGCGACTTATTCACACTACACTGGTGACCAAATATTCACTGGCCAAGAAACAATCTCTGACTTGATGCAGTGAGGTTAACTCAGACATCTCTCCCAGGATTGGAGTGGACTACAGATTACGCAGTTTCTCCTGTTTCATTTCTTTTTTTGTTTCTATGAAATATGCCAAAGCTAGAGCTTCGATCATTCTAGGCAGAAGAAAAACATGAATATAACTTTCCCACATCCACAGAATCATAGGATGGCTTGGGTTGGAAAGAACCCCAAGGACCATCCAGTTCCAACCCCACTGCCAGGGGCAGGATCACCAATGTCCCTCACATTCAGGGAACATCTGTAGCATGTGGCTGAGGGTGTGAGAGCAGATTATCTCCCTGGTCTCTGCAGGGTTTGACACTGGTCTCTGGTGCTCTGGTGGGTCCCTGCCAGTAAGACAACTGGTACATCACCTATGGATCTCAGGCATGGGGCAACCTTGAGCCGTCAGAAGTTGAGCACAGAAAAGCAGATGCTGCTGCCATCTCACAGGCATTAAAGCACGATCTGGAAAATTTAAATGCTCGATGTAGTGAACTGCCTTTTTCCACGTACTTTGTGTCAGTCATGCTCCCCAAATCCTCAAACACTTTGAGGTGGAAGGAGATAGCCACAAGTTTAACTTAGTGATCCACTAGGAGGAGCAGGAGGGCAGTGTGTGGCCTCGTTGGAATGGAGTTAGGCCGCAGTAATAGAGACAGGAGTTGGTGAGAAAAACTGATTGACTCGAGCAAGCAATCCTAGGATAAAAGCAACTCCAACTGAACTTAAATGCACTTTTGGGTTCCTTCTTTTTGTAGGGCTCCTTGTCATGTGACAACAGGTGGATGAAAAATCATGGAACTATTTGCAAATAGCCCTGCTGCTGGCTCTTCTGAAACCATTTTGTTCTTCTCTATTCAGAACACCAGTTCTGCATTTCAAGCACTCAGCACCTGTGGGCCCTGAGCTCTCCTTCGACATTACTGCAAAGCAAAAAACAAAGAGTGCCACCCAGATGTTAGAGCAGAAGGTGGATATTTTTCACAAGGGATTCCTCAAATGGACCTATTCCTTCTTTGGTTGGAGAGGAGGATGTGCTTGTGTTGCTTTCTTCTGGAGCTAGAAACCACATTCTTTTCCTTTCCTCTCTGAACAAGCCTGGCTGCATCTTTCGTCACTGCATTGTTTCTCATTTCTCATTCTTTCCTTTTCTTCATTTAAGCACAAGAATTTCTTCCTGTTATTAACATTTGAGCAATTTCCTCCTATTCTGAGCTCCAGAAGTCAGAACGGAGTAACTTTTGCACTTAAGCACCCTGATTGCACTCCTCACACTGAGTCCTCACAAGCACTGCAGACAAAATGCCAGAGACTGCATGGAGTTGCTCTGTGTGGCTCTTTCAGGGTTTTACTGTACTGGCACTCAAGCTGTAATTAATGGAGGGCTGTTTCCTTTTTCATGTCTTAGGGCTGCTCACTGAATGTTAAGTTTTGTAGCTGGGAGTATGAAGTCATAAAAGTTTAACAGTGCAGTATGGTGCCCTACTCAGTAAGGGTCAAAATCTGTAGCACAGTCGTAGATGTTGTCAAAAATGACAGCTTGGCCTTTTATTGACTAGCTGAATAGAGGCCACTCCATAAAATACTGCCACCTGGATCATTTTAGAGGCCATTGTGGTTTATTTGCAGTAGTTAGCCCTGGAAGAAGCAATACTTACATGCACACTGACACCTGGCAAGGGGATCTTGCCTCTCCTTTCTCAAATGCATATTTCACATAAAGTCTTGTGTGTCGGGGGTGTCCTAGTCAGCTAGTGGAGTACTACAGGAAATACTGTCCTTGAACAGATCATACTTTCATAGTACGGAATCATAGGATTATCCAGGTTGGAGAAGACCTTCAAGATCATCAAATCCAACTATGAATGTCACCTGCTGAGTCCCATCACTAAATCATGTCCCTTAGTGCCATGTCCACATCTCTTCAATATCTCCAGGGATGAGGACTCCACCACTGCAGTGGGCAACCTATTCCAATTCTTGACCTTCTTTTCCATGCATACATTTTTCCCAGTATCCAATCTAAACTTTCTCTGAAGCAACTTAAGACCATTAAGAAAACCATTTAAGATTTGACATTGTGATTTACACTCGGTCTTGTCAGCACTGCATTAAACACTAAACCCTAACACATCTTTCACCCAGTTTGAAATTCAGCCAGAATCATGTCTTTCTACCTGTGTAACACCTTCTTCAAATCCTTTAATGACTTCTTGCCTACCAATCTTGAACCTGAAAGGCTTGTTTCTGTCTCTGGAGGAATCAAACTTCTTTCCATTCTGCAGCATTCCTGCCAAAAGAAGAGACACAGTTTCAATCTGAGCAACATCTAAATTTAAGTGCTGAGAGAAAGAAGTGAAAAATTACTGTCTTAGTCGCATCAATTGTTTATTTCCATTTTCACTTTAAAATGATGAATGGGAACAGAGAGAAAACATCATTGCAGGGTGAGAGCTGATGTGCAGCACCACACGTTATTGTCCAGACATTGTTAAACCAACTCACTGTCATTAGGAGTCATTAGGAGTGGTATTTCCTTCCTGTGTCATTCAGCCACAAGACAGTCATGGGAACACCTTACTCATCCATTCTGATGAACACAACACTGTTCCAATGTACGTATGCATGCACAGATTCTACAGCAAATGGATAAGCCTTCACAGAGCTCTACATCCTGAGGTATTCTCATTTTATCAAGCGGGGGATATTTATAATAACTTTAAGAGTAACTGATAATTGCTTTTTCCAAACGTTGCTTTTTGAATATTGCAAGGTTGGGCTGATATTTCCATATGAGAATAAATACTTTCTTTGTAATGGCAGAATGTTCTGGACACATACCATGAATCTACTGTACAAGGTGCTGTAAAAAGGAACGCTTGTGAATAAGCTGATATTTGAGAAAGTTTCCAGTTGAAAACAATTTTATAAAGCACAACTTTGACTGTGCTGACCTCATGATTCAATATGAAATATTCAGTCTTTCTGGTTTCTTTTCATTAAAGCAGATATATTAATAGACCAGCTCGATGTATTTTTTTTTTCCTAGTGACAGTCATTATTGTTCAAACAACAACAAAAAATGGCATACGTAGCTTATTTAAAAAATGTAAATATAAAGAGATGTGCCAGAATAAAAACCAAAGACCTAAAGGGTAGGATTCATCTAACCCATCTTCTGTCTAGACGTAGCCAGCTATGAGCTAATTACTCTGCTTCCCTCTATAACCAAGTCAGAAGAAAAAGTACTTTGGGGGCCATTCATCCAACCAATTCTTGGGATCTACATTAGGACATAATGAATTGCATCCTAGCTGTGACTATTTCTTTGCAATGAATATAAAGGAAGTCCAACCAGCTAGCTCAGACATACGTCTCCAAATCTGTTAGCAGTTAAACCACAAGTGGTGGCATTTTAGACTTGCAGTAACAAGTACACAGTATTTGGTTGTTCAAGTGGAGTTCTACGTCTGGATGTCTTATACAAACAACATATTAAGGCCAATTAACTGTTGATCTGGTCCAACATGCCTAAATTTGTACTTCAGAGAAGTGTGTGTGTTTCAGTATAAGGCCTTAGGAGGTAATTATGGAGTAACCTGCCTATAAAGTACATTCCACAATGTTCATCATTACTGCTCATCTTATGCCTGAAGTTTTTTTGACAGTAGAATAGCAAGGTATTTTATGCATGTTATGATGCAAGTATATTCTCACATTTTGCAATATATCTGCTCGGTGATCTCCTGAAACCTCCTTCATGCCAACCAGGGTGTTAGAATGCCACCTGTGTGAGGCAAGTTACAAACCAACACAAGTTTGTATGTAGAGAAGAAAAATAGCATGCATATGGAGAAAGGCAGGCAGGAAGACATAGCTCAGGGAGAACTCTTGGGCATATCATATAACCCTTTCTGAACTGTTTGATCTTGCATTAACAGTGGTCCTTTCTTACAGTAATTTTATTTTTAAGTGCATCTGAAAACCTTTTGTTTCTATGAAACGGAGAGAGACTATTGGAGAATTTCAATATTTAACAGTTTTAATATTCAGTCTTAGTACTGTCATCACATTCTGCGAGTTCAAAGTAGTATGCAAACATTATTTATTCTTCATAGCAGCCTAAGGAGGTAGAAAAAGATACAAAATAGCTCCGGAAGCTCAGCTCAGATGCAGAGTTTTACAAAACTTTGGTATATTTTCACTTCCCTTTGTAACAACATCCTATTAAAATACTTAGATTTAAGGTCTGATGCTTTACTGTGCGTATCAAACTGAACCAGAATGAACTCTTTGGAGAGCCTGAAAGTCTCATATATAGCATACCAAACCTGACTTGTTTCACCATCAAAATCTCCCCTGCCATCACCCCACCTCATTGCTTCTGGAAGACAAGTTGGGATTCAAGCAGTCAGGTGCATCTGTATTTGCTGAATATAAGAGGGTAAGTTTTTAAATGACTGCCCTTTAAATGCACATCGAGATTAGAAATGAGTCAGAGTCTCCATGTGCCCTGAAGAAATTCTGATCTGAATTTAGATCTGAACTTTGAAGCCTATCTTCTTTATCTCTCTGTTTCTGAAAGTTAAGAGTTGACTCTTTGGTCTCCTGGGAGCTAAAACAGCATAATGTTTTGTTTTCTCTCTTGCCAATATATCAATTGATTTTCTTTCTGTGAAAAAATTGATTTGGTTAATATTCTTCAGTAAAAACTGATGCCCTTCAGCCTGCAA
This sequence comes from Odontophorus gujanensis, assembly GCA_013399175.1. Taxonomy (NCBI): domain Eukaryota; kingdom Metazoa; phylum Chordata; class Aves; order Galliformes; family Odontophoridae; genus Odontophorus; species Odontophorus gujanensis. The sequence goes on along the minus strand of VXAB01002797.1, from coordinate 620,719 downwards.
GCATCTTTATTTATCTAGCCAAGAACAGGGAGCTGGAAGTGAACAATGGCATTGCTTTGCAAAGTCAAAACTCCCTTGGCAATCAATGAGAGGTTTCACTGAGCAAGGATACCTAGAAGCTTATATGCTTGTTATAATAGCCTCAAATTTGAGTCTGAAAGGTAACAATTACTGCACAAAAATAATTAATTATACAAACTCATTTACCAGAGTATTGCCTGGATTTGGAAGCATTCTTATCTACAGGTGTCCTAATCAACAAATCAGTGTTTTCTACAGTTGGCTGTAGAAAGGCTCACTGAAATCAAAGAAGATCACAGAGTGGGCAAATTATCTTGTTAAGGAGAATAACCAGGGATACGTGTGGCTGTACTACTCTTTTAATATGCATTACCTAACTGAAGGTCAGTCAACCTCAGCTAAGATCACACTGTGTAAGTCTGTTCCCTAAGGAGAGAGGGCTAATGAAACTGTAAGTTTTCAACCTTTTAGCCAATTTTGACCAAGTCTGACAGAGGTGTAGGGTTCATAATGACCTATGGGTTTCCTGGAAAGAAATCTGTTGATGACGATTCCATAGGAGCTTCTACAAAGTGAAAGACTCAATCTTTTGTTACCAGAGAACCTACATTATGGAGGAGAGGTTAGGAACAATAGAAATGTCATAGTGAGCCCACAGTCTATGTTTCTTTTTACTGGGGGTTCTGGTTGTATCTCTGGTTGAATTCCCAGCTGAATTTTTAAGGAACCCAGCTACTCAGGCACCTGACTTACACCTATGGTTCCAACAAAACCAGGCCCAAAGCTATGTTCAGACTGTTATCTACAAATCAGATGGATGAAGAGACAGAGAATGGAAAACTCTCCACAGATACCATGTCAAATTTATGAGCCTGAAGCTAGTTAATAGAGGTGTAACTGAGGCACGATGAATTCTGTTGCTTACATTAGTCACCTCAGAGATAAAAGCTGTGTCTTAGTCTGCCATCTGGGCTACTTCTGCAGTCAGTGGAGAAAGAGTGTTATCACCAATAATGATTTGTCCCATCTAGATATATACCTTACAACTGCAATAACCTCCTGGAATTGCAGTATGTTCCCTTTATCTTTAAAAAAAGTTTAGAAGTTAACAACATTAATTTTAAGGAACTAGCTCCTGAGGACCCAAGCAAGGAGGCATTAACTCACACATCCATTTACACAAAACAGACCAAATTGCATCCCAGGCTTCCCCAGCTCCAGTGTTTGCTGAGTTACTCGTCTTTGCAATGCTGACACGTTCTGGGAATCAGAAGAGAGAGATTCTAATCCAGGACGAATCCCTTGATTTTACTAGGTATCTACAATGGGATTCACTTACCTGATGATAGTATTAAGGGGATGAACTGAACAAGTGACTTCCAAAAAACAGATGTAATGAATTGCCTTATTTTTCTATAATTGCCAGTACAGAAAGTAAACTCAATATACGTACTTGTAGACAGTTATTTTCTGTATATCTGTTGGCATCAGAAGGAGGGGTAGATATTCAGGAGGTGTTTCTAGGATGCTATCCTATTTCATTTTACGTAGACCAGGGGTTCTTCAGGACAGGAATTATATTTTGATGGCCTTTAAGGCAGTCACCTTTCCAATTATGCCTCGTGATAAATCTGTGCTATTATAAATGTGTCCTTCAGTTTGGTTACCAAGACTTGAGCAACTGGGACTCTCAGAAGCAATGTTTCCTGTAGTTAGTATTGCTATGGGCTAAGAATTTATAATCTCAAGTCTATTTCTTCTTGCCTAAAATACATTGTTTCTAATGTCAGAACACGTCAATAAGCTGTCAGAATAGTTTCACACAGGCTGGAAATTCTGATTTTTCCCATTTATAGTCTGTAAATATCACCAATATAATCTTTTAGCCTGAAAAATTTTATTTACTGGGATGGATCTAGAACTGCACAAAAACCTTTACAACAACATATATAGTGTTATATACATACAGCATATACAGGTGGATGTAGCTTAGCAAGGCAGAGTTCAGCACAAAACTCTTAACAGTGGGAAAAACACATCCATAAAGGCACAAATCACATCCCAGGTTGGACTACACTGACAGAAACTCCACTGATTTTACTGGCATTATGCACATTTCACATTAAATTTCCCCCTGCCTTGCGGTTGGAGCTCACATCTAATGCATTTGGAAAACTTGCAGTTTTCCATCAGTTTCTCTCAGTCTTAGTGTTAAAGATCTGGGCAACGCTTGTCTAGGTCAAAACAGTTGGTGCCTTGTCATGTTCATCCCCAGGGACGTGCTGGAGGAGCTAACATGCCTTTGGCTCCTCAGATCATTCCATCAGAATTCACGGTGCAAGCTGGGTGTCTCACACCTCTTGCATTTTCGTTTGTCAGTTATTACCTCAAAATGCAGTTCACTGTTTTACACCTTTTTGTCATAACAACAGTTTCCAGTAACCTGTTGTCTTTCCCTGGCCGTGTGCCTCCTTCCAAACAAATGCACAGCAAGTAGCCCATTCCTTTCTGATCTCCTTGATCTGACTCACTAACTCTTTTCTCAACAAATTTGCTGTCTCATTAATTTTACTGATGAAAAAAAATGTCATCAGACATGATTATTCTTGTAATGGAAATAAAAGAGTGTTGAATGTGAGCTGAAGAAAGCTTCTGCACAGCAAGACATCTTATTGTGTCCTGTACAGAGACCTTGGCACTGAGATAAGGAGGGGAGCATGGCTGTCCAGGGGAGCAGTTCAACAACAGAGGTTTGGTACCAATGTGGCTACAAATTCAATTTCTTTTTCCCCTTAACTTTTCCCATACTTAACACAAAACAGGTCTTATGAGGAAAAAGGATTTGCTTAGACTGTATTTTTCTGACAGTTTACAGCCACTTAAGAAAAAATAAATCTCACCGAGGGAATTTTCAGTCTAGAGGGATAATAACTGGAGAGACTTGGGTGTGTGTCTCTGCAGCACATCGGATCTTTACTGCAATTTTTCTACTGTTGAAAAAGCAACAGCGATGGTTTGAGTGTGCCATTTGTTGCCATGACAAACAATCACGTATAGAAATGGGAAATGGCGGCGGTGGTCGCTTTGTGGTTCCTGTTGCCGCAGAGTACTTTGGAACAGTTGATCTATTCAGCACGGGTTGCCTTGCTGCTGCATTTTCTTCATGTATTATCGACTCATATATCTTTAATGTGGAGTAAGAGCAATGCAATCAATTATTTATTACGCAGCTGACATGCAATGAAGACACAACAGACAACTACTCAATAATGCATTACCACGCACTATATGTCAGCGCCGCGTACAACTACAAGGCAGTATGACTGAGCCTTGCACTTAGCTTGACTTCACAGCCAAGTTGCATCCAATTGTCTAGCTCACTCCACTGAAAGGCATCATTCTGTCCTAATGGCTTTATGGATTTGCATATTTTTAAAAGAGAAGAGAAAGTAGACTTGCCCTCAAGGCAGCTATAAGTTCAATAAGCATATTCTACACGAGTTGTAAGGAGACCAAAACAATTCCTCTGGTACCCTGTTGCTTTAACGCAGACATTTCATTTTAGGCTCTCATTCTGTTACCGTTATAAAATTGAGCTGTAAAACATACATGCTCTGCAGCATAAGGCAAATTTCATATGAATAGGCATAGCAGAATCAGGCCAGTCTGGCTATGCTAATGACTGAGGCAGTAGATTAAAGCAATGTTTTGGTAAGAACATGTTACTAAGAGAAATGCTTGGCCTCTCCTGCATCTCTGCCCCTCAATACCGCATCCTGTAACACAAGCCCTAGAGGGACAGTGACTGTTCCTGGCCAGGCTAGATCTTTCCATTGCTGCCCTCTGGCACCAACCAAGAAGCACAAAGGGCAAATCAAGCACATAGCTGGAATACAAAGATGTTTTCCCACCCAAACACATGCAGTAGAACTTGGACAAAAAATTATGGCAACCTAGTGTATTAAGATAATAAGACAGTAAAATTAATACAGTGGAATCGTAGAATCACAGAATCATTAAGATTGGAAAAGACCTCCAGGATCATCTAGTCCAACCAACCACCTGCCACCAACACAGCCCACTAAAGCACATTCCTTAGTACCACATCTACATGTTTCTCAAACACCTCCAAGGATGGTGACTCCATCACCTCCCTGATCAGCCTGTTCCAACATCTGACCACTGTTTCCTCTGGCAGAACTTGAGGCCGTTCCCTCTAGTCCTATCACTAGTTACCCAGGAGAAGTTTGTCTCTTTTTTCTTCGGTTTCATTCTCAGTCCCACTCCACAACACTGTTCTCATCTGTACTTTCTCTCCCCTTAATTTTTGTTTGATTGCCCATGAGGTAGTTGAGTTGATTTGATATTTTAGCCTGCAGCACATATCTGAACGTGCAGGTGACCTTGCAGTGGGATGTTGCACATTCATTACAAGGTTAAACCTCACTGACATACCCAAACACAGCAGCCACTTATCCCTCAGTGCAATCAGAAGCAGCCCAAGCTAGGTCACCAAAGCTTCTGCATACAGGTCTCGATGCAAGGAGCACATGAAAAACCTCACAGAAAGCAAAAAGAGATCATCAGACCTTGATTGGGAAAGCTCTGAACACATCTCTGAGATCATATGAGAGAGGGATTTTCGGACAAGTGCTTGCTGAAGTAAGCTGCGAACAAATGACCAGTTTCCCTATGGGTTAACTCCTCCCTTGGGACCACTTTGCCAACCACTCCAGCACAGACTGCTAACAACACTGCATCAGCAGTGGCTTTAATGGCTCGGTGTTCCCGGACTGGACATCCTTTGTTTTTCAACTGTGTAGATTTCCAGCATGTGCCTCCATTCTGAATAAAATCGGCACTGAAATCCTAACATATCAGTGCAACACGGAAAAACACTGAGAATTCTCACTCTGGATATATGGTGTGATTTTTGGGTGGTCCTGTGTGGAGCTAGAAGTTGGACCTGATGGTTCGTGTGAGTGCCTTCTGATTTGGGATATCCCGTGATTCTGAGTTTCCTTAGCTAGAGTCGGTAATATCCTAGAACATCTCTACCCATCTCTGCTAGGGCATGGGATTAAGAGGCTGTGCATACCCTTAAACAGTACCTTTGAACATGAAAAAAAATATATTCTTAATGTTTTACCACCTAACACCAAGACATGGGCCTTTGGGGCACTGGGAGCTGGAAAACAACATTTCCCCCCATATGCCATGTGAATGGATGCACTTTCTTTCCCCCAGGCCCCTGTTTACAAGGTTCTTTGTCACATTTAACTTTTCTTACACATAGCATGATTATGTCTCATTCACAGAGGAAGTCTTCTACTGAAATTTACCTCAAAAAACACACTATCATCTAACATCTTGTGAAGGACTTAGCAACCAATGTGCTCTTAAATAAGAAGGAGGAAAAACATTCTTGGAAAAAGAGACAGACATAAGATGCAAACAGAGGAGAAAATACAGCTTATTAAAGTGGGTGCTGACTAAGCCATGCAAGAAGGGATGGTCAGTATGCCAAGATTACATATTCTTTAAATAAGTCAGAGGCAGACAGTGTGGTTCTATCCCGATCTCATGTACTTAAAACACACATGATGCCAAAGTCAAATGTTTTTTATCCGGGGCATGCAACTTTTTGATCCAGACTGGCCAGACATTTCTGTAATGCGTCTCGTTTTAGAGGTGTGGTGTGACATTCCTAGCTGGCATTATGTAATGGCCCTTCCCTTCACAAGAGTTCGGAGAACTCCTGAGGAATTGTCTCCTCGCGACTGTGATTCCACGTGGGAAAATGAGACATGACTTCACCGGTACCTATTTGATAACAGGGCTCAATGAGGTTCACTACATCAGGGCATATTCCAGGGTGGTCAGGTGAAACACACAGCTGTTTCACTCAGCAAACACCTTGTTCAAGAGTGGGCAAGGACAGCTATCTACATGCTGCTTGCTCTCTACTGGTGTGGGCAGACCATGGATTTCTAGGTAGCTAAAGGCAGTTTGCATGAATTCCACCCAAAATGACTTGATCACGGTCAAGATTAGTGAGAAAATGCAGTCTGAACCCAAACCGGTTTTGCTTTGCATACCAAACACCTTTCCATGGATTCTGATGCCCACAGTCCATTAGACTCAGTGACTGTAGATCTACCTAAAGTATCTTACTATATAGTAACATATACAGTAAACACACTGCATAAATAATAGGAGCTAGAAGTCACTTCTCGTCTCTAAGTGAACACAAAAAAGGATTTATTAACAAGTTATGTATTTGGTAACCCTCATTATGTTGTCAGAGTGCAGCCTACAATTAAGATCAGATAAAAACAGCATTTTGGCAAGCAGCCTTTATCATTTGCTGCAACACTCCAGTGAAGAACATCTTATTTAGACACTGTTATTTTTCTAGGCTTTCTTTTCTAAAGGTTTATGAGCAACTCTCATTGAAGGAACAGATCTGTCTAGAGAAGTATAGTTTGCTCTTCTCATTTACTAGCAATGTACCTGCTTTCACAAAACCAGTGTTTTTATAGTACTGTTTTCAGTGTAAACAGTTTTGCAGGCTCCAAGGCAGACCACAGCAGTGTCACAAATATGGCTCTGGCTGCAAACTCTGAGTGTGTTCCACCATAACATTAGCTACAGAATTCTTTTGCCACATTTATTTCCTGATTTTGTTTATCCTTTCCATTGCTGCTGATCCTCATTGGTGTAAGCTGGCACAGTTGTCCTGATGTTAATGAAAGCACAAAAATATATATAGCAGGTTAAGACCTGGGTCACAGTAATGTAAAACTAAGTCGAATGATGGACTTGGAACTACTCTCCAGAGCAGAAATCTGCGTGAAAACAGAATAGTGTTGATTTGTGATCAGCACAAAAAGCTGTATGTGAAAAAGAATAGGTTCAGCCACTGGACAGCTATGTAAGTATAACTTACATTGATTTTACTCCCTGTGAAATGATGACTGTGGTTTCCCAAAGTTCAGGGAGACGCTGCCATATCCAAGAATAATATTATTAATTAATATACTTTGCCTTAGGAATCTTGAAAGGTTTCATTCAGTAAGCCTTTAAAATATCTTCAGAGCTGCAGTGGAAAGGAGCTATTAACAGCATGGTTTGTTATTATAAATAGGTCTTTTCCATCTCTAAGTTTTGATCTCTATGATCTTACAAACAAACCATGGAAAAAGTGACAGCTGCTATCTTGACAGATGGGTCTCAGGCATTGCTCCACTGGACATTAGACAGTCGTCTCTCTGGAGAACAATAGGAATTTCCAAGTGCCTGTATCTATTTTCATCTACTTGACAAACCACTCAAGTCTTGGACTAGTGAAGGGAAGAAGCAAGGAGAACGCAAAATAAATATCTTAGGGCAAACATCTCAGAGAGAAAAAAGTGAGAATCAGACAAGTATTGTCTATTTGTGAGTCCCCCCTCGAGTTTAACAGAAGTGGCAGACAAATAACGGGAAGGTTGTTGTAGAGGCAATGGAGACAAACACACGCGTGCAGGTAAGATGCAGAAAGCCTGTGCACTGAGTGCTTACAGTCAACCAGTTAAGATAAGTACAAGGGAGCACCTCAACTTTCTTCTCTTCATAGCACTTATCATCATCATCTAATTTGGAGGTGGAATTTTGAATCCAGTTTTAAGGACAAAGTTGAGAAGGAATTCATTCTTTTTAAAGGGTCGTTGGTAGAAAGCATGTTCCTGCCCACCTTTTCCACCTTAAACACTTGCCAAGAGCACCACAAATTCAACTCCACCTCAGGTCTGAATACACACTTATGTTTTTCACTTTGTCTGATGATATTCTCATCATCAGACAATCAACCACTCAACAGTGTCACTCTCTATGCCTTTAGTTGAACCCATACAGGGCATAGAGAATGATGAAGTCAGGAGAAGAGTAAGGAAGTAATAAACAAGGAGGTCAGTGGGAAAGGCAAAGACCTGGATTCTCACTGCTGGGACTTGTTTGATCAGCTCTAGTGATCTTGTGCAGGGTCTGTCCTTGCACTGTTTACCTAAAGTTCCTGACTTCAGCAGAAGTGTGACAATGGACTGAACAGGCTACAGAGCTTTTCCAAAAAGCATTTTCATGCTTAGGACTGCTGCAAGCAAAAGACATTGTAAATTAAGCCAGGTTAGATACCATGAATAAAAATAGACAGTCCGTAGACACAAACAACAAAAGTAAACATTGGCAAAGATACCTCAACAGCACAAGGGTGGAAAACAAGACAAACAAATTGGGAGGACCTAACTGTGAAGCGTTACATATTATCACACCAGCAATGATTTCAGACTCTACAGTGAAACATACAATATTATCATCTGAAAAAGCAAAAACAGAGCCACTAAATACATTGCATAACTCACAGCAATTGTTATAGACCAAATGGCTTTTTACCACAAGTCATGCCATCTTTCATCATCCTAGTAAACAGAACTGAAAAAATAGCATCCTATATGAGTAACTTAGTATATGGAGTGAGTAAATATCTGTTCCTAGCAATCCAATAGCCAAAATACACACATCATGACCACAGTCATAAACGGTGTCTCTCTACTGAAAAATAAGGGATTGTCTTGTTCAATTTTATGCAAAACTCTAAAGAAAAAACAATTCAGGCTTGAAAGGAATGAAGCAGTGAAATACTATGCTTTCAAAAATGATAAAAAAAAAGTGCCTTCTGTTTAACTGAAATGTTTCTTTCCACTGAGAATAAATTGTTTTGTTCTCAGATTGCTCTTATGAACTATTTAAATTCAGCTTCTATGAGGTCTGGGGAGTTCTTGAACAGCATCGCCTTTCCAATTATTTAATGTGACATAGTGTTTAGCCACATCCAATCTACAAGACACCAGAGCTCTTAAGGAGAAAAAAATAAAAAATAAAACAAGTTGAAGTTTGTAAGGAGCATGCTGAATGGGATGTGTATAAGATAAAATTCAAGTACAGTCCATAATAATGTTATGGAACATAGCCAACCCATAGCTTGAATATCAGGAAAAGGTTCTTCACCAAGAGGGTGGTCAGGCCCTGAACAGCCTCCCCAGGGCAATGGTCATGGCCCAAAGTTTGCCAGAGTTCAAGAGGCATTTGGACGGTGCTGTCAGGCATGTGGCCTGATTTTTGGGTGGTCGGTGTGGAGCCAGGAGTTGGACTTGATCCTCATGGGTTCCTTCCAACTTGGGATACTCTCTGACTTATCTTATAAGCATCCACCTAGCACAAAAACATCACTGTGTAGAAAAAACACCATTTTCACCCAATCCAATCACTGTTTTTGGAATCATTGCATTGCTTTCACCTTAATAATATACCCAGAAGACAAGACACTGATGACAACCATTGTATTTCCTCAGTGCTTGCATACTCTGCTGTTATAAATCAAAGCATCCTCTGCCTTTGTGTGCCCCAGTGTTTAACTTCTCCCAGTAGGATTATATACTGCCTTCTGTCTCTGTAGAACTCTACTTCTTCACTCGTTTCTCATGGCCTTCTTAGGGAGACCAATCTGCTTCCAAGACCAATCTGGTTGGTATTTAGGAGCCAATTCTCCAGGCAAAATCTACATCTAAATTTTTGCATAGCTTGCAAATGAATCAGCAACCCCACCTGAGAGCTGTACTTAGCACAAATGTGGCTTCCTAAATGCAAACAGCTTCTTCTGCAAAAATCTGAACTCTTGACTCTGTAGATTATCACATGAGACTCCTGCACAGCAAATCTGCAATTAATATTTTGCTGATGAATCCCAGAAATGTGGCTTTTATCGGGGCTTTCTCAGGGGTTTGACAGAAAGTAGAGTCACGTGCTTTATAAGCTGGTTTTATTGGGCCTGCAACACTGCATCTTGTAGCAACTTCTTCAGTGGAGCAGCCCAAGCTGCTGTCCCATGATATTGTTGACCAGAAATCCAACAAATCCCATTTTTGTTTTTAAGTCTTACTGCGGCACAATAAGAAGGGAGAGGAAATTCTAGGACTGTATCAGCAAGGAAGATCACTGATGGCCCCAGGAAAGGCAGAGATGCACAGACTGGTGTAGTACAGCCTAAAGGTGAATCCTAACTATCTGTCTCCAGTAAATGTGAGCAGTATCAATTCTCCAGAACTGCTCCATGCGAAGATACACACAATTGTATTTTCTCAAATTTAGGTCGAGCTCCATACAAGGTTGTTTATCAAATAATTTAACAGTGGCTGCAGATGAAGCCCTAGCAGTAAAAATCAACAGAAAGCTCTTGTTTGTGACGCTGCAAGGACGTTGGCTGCTCCGAATGCTGTGCTACAAATGTTTAACAGGCTAAAAGCAGGACATCAGGCTGTCATGTAACACAGACTGCAGGTCCAGGCTGTCTGTCTGAATGGATTTGTCTTGGCTTCCATGTCAAGCTTGAATTTCAAAGATGTGCTGTGCATGTTCAAATCAAATAGCAAACATCCTCTGGGTGAGCTCCCAGAGCTGTGCTGGCTCTTGATGTTGCCTAATAAAGAAGGGAGGCCAATTCAAACTACAGATTTTTGTCATTTTTTTCAGATGAACTAATGTTTTACATGGCCCTAAAAATGATATGGATTTTCACACATGACAAGAAGTTTGCAGAGAACCTTCCCAGCTATGTTTTTACTCTGAGGCAGACAGCTTTGTTCCAGTGACCAGCAGAACACCATACCTGACCCATAATGTGTTCAGCAGTCCATGGAACCCCATTAGTTCTGATCTTTATTTCCATCTTTGCAGTGCAACCAGATGAAAGGCAACACAAATGCTTCCACAAATCAGCATCACCTGCAGTTTTAAGGCAATAGGATTTTCTAGCCATTGCTCCAATCTCATTCAGAGCAACATCCCTCTTGCCCTGCTAAAGTGTTAAAGAATGCAAAGCAGGATTGTTACCCTTTTATCTGCTTCAGAAGTCTTCATGGAGATTAGGAAGTGTTGCTTTGATCTCTTCCAGTTCTACGTCACCTTGCTATCTGGACACAAAAGGGCAGATTTTAAGCTGGGGTAAATCAGCTGAACCCTGGGAAGGTCAAAAGAGCACTGCAATCTGCCCTAGCCAAGGAGGAATTCTGATCGAGCCATTCCAGAGATAGGAGTTTCCAGATACAGGTATTTTCCCACCACACAAGTTCCTATAACCATTTTCTACTCTCCTAAACAGAATTTCCTCAGCTTCCCAGATTTTATACTTCAATTTCTTGATTTTTTTTCTCCTCACTTGCTGTATTTAAAGATAATTTGCCTCCCTGGATGCAAGAAAATTAACCCGTTCTAATCCTTGCACCATCCACTTTCTCTAACAAGCAGTTACATTATTCTGCTGGACTCCGGTCTCTTAAACCTTGGTAGCATCATAAAAGACAGAGTGAGACTGTGCACTCATAACTTCTTCTTCACAGACAGCACACCTGGATCCAAACGCATTCTTCATTTGTCCTTGCATCAAGTGCCTTCTGAAGGGAAGGGAAATAGAAATGATTTAACCTCTCTCAGTACTCTTGTATGAACACTTCTGAAGGAGAAGAGTTCAGCAGAGAGGTCGGTGGTTTGCAAAGGAGAAAAACAATTCTGTTTCAGCACTTGTCACTGCAAAATCAACACATCTGGTGCTGGATGGTCACATCAGTCAAGGGCTGCAAGAAGAAAGGAGAACTTTGTACAAAACCCCCCACCACAGCCAATAGGTGAGTGTGCTGGCTGAGCACAGAATAAAGTGAATGCTCCCTTATCTTAAGGACACTGTTGGCTTATATTATTTCATTTTATAGAATCATAGACTCGGTAAGGTTGGAAGAGACCTCTAAGATCATCTAGGCCAACCATTCACCCATCCCCACCGTGCCCACTAACCCACATTCCTTTGGTTCACCCAAACTGAGAGCAAGCTGCAGCTATGTTGAATTTGGCTGGTTTTGCTGCATTGCTGTGCCTTTGCTAAAAATAGGCAAACCAAAGCAGAGCTCCCTACTCAAGTTTGACCCTATATTAATAGAAATATATACGACCCTGAGACACTCCCACGTCAATCTGAGTAAGAGCGATCTCCTGACTCACTCAAATTGCTCTTTTCATTTTGGGTAGCGTGCAAATAACAGTGGCATAAATGTCGTGACAGGGGCAGCAAGAGATACTTGTATCAACACCTTCATTTTTGGAAATGCGGTGTGCCTGCTGCAGATAGCCAGAGGAAGATAAGAAAATCCAACCATGGCTTGCATAGAGAGACAGCCATCCTTCCCTGGGAGTGGGGAAAGTGCCAAGGAACAAATTGGATGGTGTGAACAAAAGGAAGAAAAACCCTTCTGTCCCGCTGTTTACTTGTGCTGGCACATGCTACTAAATGAGCACGCCTTGGGGGAGTGCCAGCCCACCCTCAGGAAATGCCGGCCTATCTTGAAGAGAGTCATCACTTACTACTGAAAAAAAAAAAATATATAGAAAGAAAAAAGAATTACCAGAGGCAGCAAGAGGCGAAGAGGACTGGGTTTAACTTGCTCTGGCCCAAAGCCAAATATGCAAGCATAGGCTTAGGAGAACTTTCTCCCGATGCCTCTGTGCCAACAATAGATGTGGACGGCACAAATATTTACAGACCCGAAGTGAAGGGAGACTAAAGGGGGGAGTCAGACCGTGCCTTAAGTGCTTCTAATAATGATGATGGTGGCAGCTTTACAGCACTGAGTGAGTGCTCCCCACAGACGGGCTGGGATGACTCAACCGTGATGCCGCCGGCACAAGATGTCTTTTCACACATACTGTACTGGGCAGCCCTCCCTCTCCCCAGGGGTGTATTAATAGCAGTGGTTCATACTGTACACGCTCCAGTGTAACCATCTCTCTCTGAAGCTAGCAAAGGTAAGGCCTCCTGCGGGCTAAAATGTTTCAAAATAAACAAGATGATCTTAGAGACCTTGCAGAAGGGGTTGATTCTTGAGATCCATGCCCTGAATGCTCTCTTTCTCTCTGAGAATCATTCTGAGGTCACTTCCCTCCGAGCACCTCCCCTCAACACTCAAACATGTCCCAGCATCAAAGAGAAATGAGTTATAAGGAGCTGACTTGGCTGAGAGGGGTCTTTTACCTTACGTACCTCTGAAATAGGCAGTAAATATAATAGATACGCATGTCTCTGACAGCATCCCTTCTTCCTCTGTTCTTTGCTGTTCACCTTCCTCAGCTGTCTGGGAATAACATTTTGTCTTAATCAGTTTGTGCAGAGTTAAGCACTATGGAGCTCTTGAATGATGCCATGATACCAATATAATCAAATTCTCATTTCTCTGTTCCTGGAAACAATGATGATATCAGAAAAACAGGTGGGACCATCTGCAGTATGGGGGTATATCTGAGAGCAGAACTTTGCCTTAATAGCACTCGCCATGAAAGCAAACAAAGGACCTTTAAAACTGTTGTCATTTGTGATAACAGCTACAAACAGCTGCCTCATTCCTTACTTTCTGAGTACTGACCAGTGGGTAAATTCACTCGGAAGATCCATCCCGATGCGCCTTCCCTAATACGTACACCCAAAGCCCAAGAACTGCCTCTGGTTGATCACAGCAGCAGGACAGCAAAAAGGACCTTGAAATGAATGCTCATGCCCTGTAGCTTGGTACAGGGGTTTAATTGCATTATTTTTTACAATTTCAAAAGCAATTTTGCCCCTTCTTCCTACATATCCATTTCCATATCTGTTTCTCCCAAAAAAATAAAATCAACAGCATAACCCACAAACCTCACAAACTGCAGCAATACTCAGCCTTCAAAGGGCACAGAAATACTCTCTCTACATGGACCTGAGGAGATCCGTAGTGCAAACACAACCCAGCGTCCTCATAGATAACACAACACTTGCCTTGTGCAGCTCTCACATTACACTGCAGAGTACCAGCAGGGCAGGGCGTTCTTTGCAACTGCTCTACAGTGCCCACTAAATTCCTTGCTTTCTCTCCCCTTGGCACTTACGTGCAAGAAGTTGGACTGGTATGTCCTGACCATCTGCAGAAGCTAAATCATGCCCTGGACATTCTTGTCATCAGGCTCTCACTATGTTCAACGTAAGAGCAAATAAAAGAAACTATAATTTGCCCTGTGAGGCCAGTAGAAAGCTCTGTGGCTGGCTCTAGAGCAGCACAGAGGTTTGCAAGCCAAGAAAAGACTCAGATATGCAGCCTGTACGCTGCTGCACCAACACAAGCGGTGTGGTCAGGAAGCTGCTCTCAAACTGGGTGCATGTGCTGGCACCACTACTGCTAAGCCACACGTCACTTTGCTCAGCCTAATTCTAAAGCTTTTCATTCGTTTTCTTGAGCTCAGAGCTGTATTTCTGCTCCCTGGTCAGAAGACTCACAGCAGGAGCTGACCTGTCTGATCCCAGCTGGGGTCTGAGCCAACGTGGATTATCACCAGTGGAGAGGTACAGAATCGTAGCTGGGGTGCATAGAGGTCATGGATGTTTCTTCAGCTGAAATGGTGTGCTCTCTCCCTCTCTCCTTCACAGCAATGTATCTTTGACCTGACTTTCCAGCTTAGAGAGCCGTCTGCGCTCTGAGACCATGGGTATTTCCACATCGCACTCCGGGGTCATCCAAAGGCTGCCCTCTGGATCAGGCTTACTCTATATTCAGATGGTGAAGCTACAAGTGCAAAACCCCCGGCACAAACCGAGGGAATCTATGTCTGAATCTGTCTGGCAGTTTAACATTCTGCCAGGCACGTCAGTGCACCCGACCCGGCTGTCTGCAGACTGCCTGCAGGGCAAGGCTGCCATCAGGAGCGGTGGCTCACGCAGCCATCCTGCTCCCAGCTCCTTCTGGGCTCCTCAGCTGAAATGTAGACGTGGCCTGGGGTGCTGTTCAGGAGCTGTGTTTGTCTCCTGCTCTGCAGATCCTCTCAAGCTGGAGGCTGAATGTGCCACGTTTCCTAAGCCTGTGAATTGCACGCATATGCATAATAAAGACCAGTCAAAATCTTGATGAAATAAACTAATAAGTACATCAAGTTGTAAGCCAAATGGGAGCAGTGCTCATTTAATGTAGCCAGAAATGCTCAGTACTCCCGTTTCTGTAATTCATGGCACTGAATGCCCAGTAAAATCTGAGAAACACTCTGTGCCTGCAGTAGAGCAGCACACAACCTTCTTTTCAACACAAATGTATACAAAATGCCATATGTATTAACCAGATTAAAGATCTTATGTCCACCAGGATAGGAGAACTCAGTGCCTGGCCTCTCACATGCTTCCTAGCATACAAAAATGCTGGTTGAATATAGAAGTTCCTCCTGATACCTCTGCAATAATCACATCATGTATACTAACATGCTCATGCCAGAAAACAGAACACTAACTACAAATAGCATGTGAGGACACCATGAAATGCAGTTATCCAAAGATATTTAGGTGTCTGATGAAACAGGAATTTCAAATACACCTGGACATTTAATTTCTTTGATTTCAACTAAATTATTCTGAAAACAGTTCAGCTCCAAGCATTTTCTTAAGCTTTTGCTGGATGTAAAGCGTAACAATCACAAACTTAAACACTTCATTAAGAAAGGTCAACATCCTAAGCTGCGATAGTGTTTGGAAACCTGCACATTTATCACTTAAAAACTAATTCTTAAAAATGAAGAAATGGACAGGCAGGAACACTGCAAATCTAATCATGTCTACATACTACAAAGCACATAATTTTATTATCTCAAATGAAGAACACACTGCATCACAAGAGGCAGCCATAACTCTCAGCCAATGATATTTAAAGTACTGTTCTTTTCAACTCCAGTGTGTAGATATTTAAAAAAATATTAGTAAGTGGAAACCATCAGTTAATGTGTATTAGTAAGACACTTATCATTATTGATGCTTACAATTTGAAAGAGTATTCATAAATACTAATTCTGAGTCAGCTTTGACCTAGCAATGCCCATTGAACAGATGGAGGTCCTCCTTAGCTGAACTTGCTCACTAGGCACATCAGTCATTGTAAATCTAAATTTATTTCTGCCCTTGTCAGCCTGCTAGCTCACTATCTCACTATTCACTGACAAAAGATATGATGAATCATGAACACTGGGGTACAGAGAACCAAAGACACTAAATAAAATGACCCTTATTATGTCAGTTGTATGTAGCATGATGAAACCTTCCACTGGGACCTCTAGGGGTTACTGTAACACAAATAAAGGATGGTTGCATTGCCTTGAAAATAATGTAAAATATATTCTTCAAGAATAAAATTATTGAGAATAAAATTATTGAAGTCAAAACATGACTGGCAAGCAGTAAAATCAGGGCTTACTGGTGGGTTCATGCTTACGATTCTATGATTTGTGTTTGAGTTATCGTTGCCTGACATTATAGACAAGAGACACAAAAATGATCCACTAGAAAGAACACCTCCCCTACAAGGACGAGCTGAGAGAGCTGGGATTGTGCAGCCTGGGAAGGGAATGCTCTGGGGAGCCCTGAGACCTGCCTTTCAGCTTCTGAAGGGGGCCTGTAAGAAGAAAAGGGACAGGATCTGTAGTGACAGGACAGAGGGGAATGGCTTGAAACTAAAAGAGGGAGATTTAGATAGGATATAAGGAGGATTTTTACAATAAGTGTGGAGAAGCACCGGTGTAGATTGCACAGAGAGGTGGTGGATGTCCCTGCAGATACCCAAGGTGAGGCTGGACATGGCTCTGAGCACTGATGGAGCTGTGGTGTCCCTGCTCATTACAGGGGGTTGGACCAGTTGGCCTTTGAAGGCTCCTTCCAACTCAAGCCATTCTATGATTTTAATCTTTCATAGACATGTTGTTGTGCATTTAGTTTGATCGCTAGGCTCCTCCCTCTAAAAATATACATGATAGGTACTATTTTCTACTTAAAATACAAAAACATCAATTGAAAAATCTGATATCAAACCATTAACAGGAGAAGGCTGCATTTTATGACTGAACTTAAAGATACTGATGCTCACCCCAAACTAGAGCTTAGTATTTCAACGATTTTGAACCAGAAAAGATAGTTTGGGATTAGATAGAAGGAAGAAATTCACTTCTTGTACTATCTATTCAGCAGGCCTATGCTGGGAAAGAATGAAAGTTGTTAGCATTTCCACAGGCTTACGTGGGCTGCACACACCCAATGACATTGTGGCTGTTTGTCTGTGTTGTACCTCTCCATAGCCCTGCTGCAGACCTAGGTCAGCGTGACCTCCACCATCAGCAGGACTTGAAAATCAAGGCAAACTTCTTGTGTTTTAGACGCGACCGTTTCGTTTTATAGTTCCTCTCTGGAGAATTTTTCCATGCTTTTTCTGGCATGGCTGTTTTTATTTTTACCATACACAGATATCCTTGAGGTATGCTTAACAGCATAAGCTGTGAAAGCCGTTTGCCAACGCAGGGTTTTCTGGTAAGGTGATATGGCCTGCAGCACACGGGAGCCCAGAGCTGGGCATGCAGTGACGCACGGGGCAGGACTGAAGGCAGGACAATGCCTCACCAGGCTAAAATTAGCTCCAGAAAACAGCAGAGGTGTCGGAATTGGTAATGCAGGGTTTTCCAGCAAGCTCAGCCAAATAAAGTTTCAGAGAGAAGGGACAAAAAAAAAACCCCAACAAAACAAACAACACCAAAACCGCAAGCTGGTGGGGTGTCAATTAAACGAGATGTGATTGCTGCAAGGGGATTTGTGCAAACAGCTTTCGTTACCCCGAGCAGCATGCTGGCTTGTCAATCTTCTGAACTGCAAATATTGCTGCGCAGTGCAGATGGTGACACGGGGCCTCCCCGCTCATGGTGGCAGCAGCCTTCTGCTGGGGTTTTCTATCGCTCACCTCTTCTTACCAAAGGAAAGATCTGGCCAGATTTGCAGAGCAAGGGTTTGTGCTGAGTGATTTCTGCACTGAAGGAGGACCCTGAAATCACATACCCATCTGTTTTAATGTAATTTTTTTGGTTGTTTTTATGCACATGAAGAGCTATCTAATAACAATCGTACCACCCAAAGCGGTGTAAAAACTTAATTAAGCCCTCTGGCTACATAGAGAAAATGGCTTTGAGGGTATCGTAATATTACATCCTAGAATCGATTAACCATTTTTTTAATCACTTTTTAATATGTTCTGAGTTCTTTTTAGGGAAGTGACCAATTCTGAGGATGCCTGGTGCGGGAAACCAGAATACACGAGAATGCAAATGGCTCTAGAGCTATGTACCAGCTCACTTTTCGTAATACATGCCCTCTGCTGCCAGTGAATTTCACCAGAGCATTTTTCTGACCATTATAAAGCATAGGAGAGGCTCAAAAAGCAGATAACATTTATCAACTCCATTATGTGGTTTACCTGCATCGCTATACAGAAAAGTACATCAATTCCCTGGAGAAGTAAGAAATGAAACACAGAAAAGGAAAAATAATTGACTTGATTAAGTCTAGGGAAGCAAATGAGTTCAAGCTGAAATTTAGTATTATTGGGGAAGTCAGACTAATTGTCAGCCCAGCCCTAAAAGCTATGTATCCAGTAACAGTCTGAAACTTTTAGGAATGACCTACATAAGGTAAAGAACATTAAAAAAGCATGCATCCAATGCTTTCATAATACATGACAAAACAACCAGTTAATGCACTTACACACTAGAAGTGACCCTTGCCAACTCTTCATCTGGTTTTCTATTTTAGCTGTAGGATTTTCACTAAAAAATACCTGCTTAAACTAGTGCTGATTTAGGTATGCCTTGGGGTGGTGAACTGACTGCAGTTATTGACTGATGCTCAATTATAAATCATTATTTTCAGTTCAAATAAATGCCTTATTTTAAGGTGAACCTGTAAAATACCACTTTCCAGTCGTGATATTTTAAGACACCCTGGTGAACTAACAGAACAATTTAGTCACCCTGTCCCTTTTTTGTTCCCCACAACACCCCCTTAACCTCCTCTGAACGAACTGAACATTTTATGTTCAGGCAGGTTTCCCAACTCTTCTACCACTCTCATGTCTCTTTCTTGAATTGTGGATTACAAAACTGAACCCCCTGTTTTCAAAACAGACATAGAAGCGTGAGGCCCTGAACCTCCTCCCTTTTCCTCATGCTTCTGTTTATATATATACACAGACTGCAGTCAGCTTTTTGGCAAAAGGGCTGCTCTGGAGTTTGCATTCAGTTGATAATCAGCCACCACTCTCCAGGATATTTTCAGTATTGCTGCTGCTTTGACAAAATCCTCTTATCTATAAGTGCAGACTACATTCTTTATAATGTTCTATGTGTAAGACGAAAAGGTTTCATAGAAACTGAAATATATTATTTGCTTGTGACCATTTTAGGTAGTGATCCCTATTATTGTGTGTCAATGGCCCACTGGATGAGATCCCTTATTTAGGAAATATTTATTTCTTCTTACCATCTGTAGTCTTTTTTTTTTTTTTTAACATCTTTTTCTACTACTACAATGTTGCCTACAGTCCATTTTAATATGCAGCAGAAAGCTTCCTACTCAAAGAGCCAACGTTACATCTACTGGCATATTTATTTTCTATCTTTTCAGTGTCTTATTCAAAGCATTGCCAGTTCCATGCAGACCATGATGGAAAACATAATGATCTCTGTAGATATTGTCTGGTCATCCATATATCTGTTCCTGGAAAGCCAGCTTGGCATCAACTGTTATGCATACACCCCAAACCTGCTCTAAGATGTCTCTCCCCCTCTCTCTCTGGTAGAAGACCATGTAGGAATTGTGTCTTCTCATGGTAAGAAGGCCCCAGGTATTTTCCTCTTGCATGGGCAGTCAAGGAATCCATTCTTACTCAGCTCAAACGTTTCTCAGCAGACCTGCTGACAACTGACTCCATCAGCAGCTGTAAGACCAGCATTTCAGGGTGAGGTGGGGGCCTTTAAATCCTTCACCGTGGTAGGACTTGTCATGTCCATTCTGCTGCTGTTCTTTGATCAGGAACAAGTGATGGATCCTCCTCAGTGATAGGTTTATGCAAGTCATGTTCAGAAGCATCCTCGGCTAGTGACATTGATTTATTTCCTGATAAGATGCTAATTATAAAGCTTTAAATTTGCAACCACTCAGTAGAAGGGCAGCACCATGTCCTCCAAACAAAGCACTGTATGCTGTATTAATAAACATATTAGTAACAATAACTCTGTCCCAGACGTTGTGTCAGATCCTTAGCCCAGCTCACATTGCAGCCCTCGAAGCGTCTGTGTGCACAGAAAAGAGCAGTGCAAGGGGACAAGAAATGGCTCTGGCCAGCTCTGTTTTAGCCTCACATTACTAAAAATCTGTATCCCAACACCCCTAGAACCTACTGGGAGCACATTATGCTACACAGCAAGCAGCATTTTCAAATGCAGCGTGCATTCATGGGGTTTCTTGTTTTGTTTTGGTTTTGTTTTTTTTTTTTTTTTTAAGGTAGAAGCAAAACATGCTCTCATTGATATCCCTGGCTCCAGTGACAACAGAAGAATAGGCTGTCCTCTTCTCTCTGACTTGACATTTACTCTGTTACCATCTAAAATTAGGTCTCAGATTCTGTTGGAAGGGCTAAATTGAAAAAGAAACACGGTATTGCGTGCTGTCAGAGTTTCTCCTACTTCGTTTTACTGTGAATTCAGGCAGGTCAGTTCTGCCTCAAAATCAAAACAGCCTCATGTGAGCAGGAGTGTGTGAGTTTAGGAATGTGGAGGGCAGAAAGCCTGCTGTTTGCAATTGCCAGCCTGGTGATTCTTCTTCTAAGCTTTGCTCTTACTCAAGGACCTCATTCTTTATTGCCCCAAGCCTCACAAAGTTTACATAGTTTTTAATTTACAAACACAAAGCCTTGCAGAGCTTACATAGTTTTCAGTTTACTAACACAAAATACATGTGAAACTGATTGCCCTGCATCCAACCTCTTCTTCCTGTGTCAAGTCCCTGTTTCTATGATTCCTGACTTCATGATTTTACAACACAGCCAGGTGATTTACCTGAGGGGGAGGAGTGGCAAGGTCAGGGATGGAAGCATTGTATATTCCCAGAGCACTGCTTGAGACACTCGTGTCTTCCAGCTGCTTTTTCCTCCCACTTTATTTCATTTCTGGCTACTTACAGACAAATAAGCTACAGAACTGAGATGCAGATAAGAACTTCTTGTAAATGCAGGGCTGTTAAGGTTTTAAGAGCGAGGTTTGGTCTGCCTTAAGGAACCCAGTCTGGAATTCAGGTCCAGATTAACACTTTGCATGGGTTAAAACACTTCACAGCACACTCTTCTCCCTCTGAGGAGGCAATTAGAAAACAAGCAGCAGTCTCACTGCTTAATAGAATGACAGAATCATAGAATTGGAAGGGTTAGAAGGGACCTCAAGGATCATCAAGTCCCAGTGCCCCTGCTAGAGTCAGGGTTGCCAATCACTAGATTAAGTGATAGACCAGATTGCCCAGGGCTTCATCCAACCTGTCCTTAAACACCTCCAGGCATGTGGCACTCACAACCTCTCTGGGCAGCCTGTGCCAGCACCTCACCACTCTCTCTGTAAAGAACTTCCCTCTGACATCTAATCTAGATCTCCCTTCCTTTAGTTTACAACCATTCCACTCTGTCCTATCACTATGTACCTGTGTAAAAATTTGACTTCCCTCATGTTTATTAACTTGCTTTAAGTACTGGAAAGCCAAAATGAGGTCTCCCCACGGCCTTCTCTTTTCCAACAAGCATGATCTGAGGGCTGAAGCACCTGTACTATGAAGACAGGCTGAGAGTTGGGGTTGTTCAGCCTGCAGAAGAGAAAGCTCTGGGGAGACCTCACTGTGACCCTCCAGTACCTACAGCGGACTGCAGGAACGCTGGGGAGGAACTCTATCAGGGAGAATAGCAATAAGACAAGGAGGAACAGCTTTAAATTAAAAGAGTACATTTACCTTGATATTGGGAAGAAATTCCTCACTCAGAGGGTGGAGAGACCCTAGCACATGCTGCTCAGAAAAGCTGTGGATGTGGCAGTGCCCAAGGTCAGGCTGGATGGGGCTTTGGGCAACCTGGACTGGTGGGAAGAGTCCCTACTGATGGCAGGAGGGTGGAAATGGGCATCCAACTCAAACCATTCTGCGATTCTACAGTTCTAAGAATATTAAGTTAAAAATTCCAAAGATGTCTAAAGTAATTCAATGAAACATGAAGGGAAATTATATCTAAGTGTGCAGTAAGCTAGAAAATTTTTCTAAGAGTCTATCATAACCTCAGTGTGTTGAAGAAAAACAAGGGCTCCTGCGTATAGTAAGAGTGCAGGCCAGCAGGAGGGTGCACTGGAAGGGCATACTGGGGATATTCACTCATTCATTCATTCACTTACTCACTCATTCAGTCCTTGTGCTTCCAGACATCATCCAGTTTCTCAGCTCCTTGACATGACATCAAATCTAGAGAACACTTCACATCAGCCTGGCTTTTATCAGCCAACACCCTCTTGGTCTGTGTCATACATCAGTTTCTCAAAGGAAAACAAGAGCTAGGATAACTATTGCCTTAGTTTCCCCACTTTTTTCAACTCAGCTACGTGTCCACAAGATGTACAGAGGTGTCTGAAAACTAAAATAAACGTGGGAAGCATGGAAGCCTGGTAGCTATTCTTATCTTACTGCTCTCTATTAACACAATGGGAAAACTACATGCATTACTCCCTAATACAACTGTCATCATTTAACTGCTTTGTGCTCTACACATGGGCCAGTCAGTGACAAGCTGAGTAATAGGAAGATAATGACCCCATGACTGTATGGAGGAATTCTGCAGCCAGTCAATGTTTCTTCCCCATGCTCTTGCAGGGAAAAATCCCAACTCAATATTTAATTGTATATTCATTTAATTGTGTATTTCTGCACTGCCCTGCAAACCATTTCTCAGTTCTCTGTCACCTCTGGCATCCATGTTTCCAGCTCTCTCAGCCTTCTTTGCTTGATGTTGTTTCCCCAAACACTTTATATAAACTTTTGCATCTGAAGAAGAGTTTTGAACATGCCATGACAGTAAGTCTTATGAAAGCCCTTCAAAATGGCTCTACAGTTTTTAGCTGAT
The DNA here is from genome assembly GCA_013399175.1 of Odontophorus gujanensis. Lineage (NCBI taxonomy): Eukaryota > Metazoa > Chordata > Aves > Galliformes > Odontophoridae > Odontophorus > Odontophorus gujanensis. The sequence goes on along the minus strand of VXAB01002797.1, from coordinate 597,602 downwards.
CAATGTATGGCAAACTTTACTTTCTTCATTGAAAAAAAAAAAAAAAGTTAGCATCACATCCCCTATTATTCTTTGCAGCAAGGAAGGGCTGAGCTCTTAATCTGTTTATAACGCTTATATAACCAACGAAATCAGGATTGGTTAGAGAAAACCCAATTAAAAAACACAGTACTTTGTGATTTTCTAACATTTATCTCAGCCTATATCGTTTGTTCTCAAAAGTTGAGCACTTTGTAGGTCTGGAGAAAAACAGTTGATACAGCCAAGTGGAAAACATAATAGATAAGGACTTGAAATAAATTTCTGTCCTGAGTTTTATCAAAGGCTTGTTGCATTCTGCGGATAAATAACTTCCCTTCTGAATTTTCCTGTCTTTTACAAAGGAGTAAACAATGCTTTTCCCCTCCCAAAGGGATTTATGAGTGAAGGGTGTAGAATTTTGATCAGATTCAACTTTAAAAATTTGTCCACAGGGGTTTAATAATGGCAGTTCTTTATTATGGTATCAAGCATGAATTTGCATTTGAGTCACAAGTACTTAACACTCCTACGCTCCCAGCCAGGAATCTGAATAAACATTGGAAAGGAGGTGAGCTATATAAAAGGTTTCATACAGAGTAAGTCTTAACAGCGAAGGTAAGTGTAATTTTTTAACGAGGCATTTCCATTCTGATCTGCTGCCCTTTCAATATCTCTTCTTGCTGTTACAGCCTCAGAAGTCCTCAGGGTTCAGACACAAGGTCATGACTTGAGTTGGAGCCAGGAAAAGGTAGGACACTGCAAAAGGGGCTCAGCCCCAGTGACATGATAGCTCTCAGCTGTGCTGTGCAGAAGCACTGCTGAGTGACTTAAGGAACAGTGCAGGAGCTGTGAAGCTGCCCCTGCTATTTATTTAACTGAAGACAAGGTGCAAATGACAGCAGAAGAAAACGGAAAGCAGAGCATGAACAGAAAGCTATTTGATGGGTCTGGCTGGGCACTCCAGAATTCCCCTGGCAGGGTGGGACAGATGCAGTCAGCGCTGTTGCAGAGTTGTTGCCAGCTGGCCACCGTGGGGCACAGAGGGGCTGGGAGAGCTAGTCACAGGGCAGTGTGACAGAGGAGCATCTCCTGTCCCTGTCAGTGGAGAGACACTGCCAGGGACCTCAAGTTCAAGCCAAGGTCAGGTTGTCAAGCCCTGCAGAGAAGCCTGCTCCTCTCCATGCATCCCATAGGAAGAATCTCTCCTGGGAGTTAAAGTCATCATGATCACTGTTCCATCTTCTTCCAGAAGAAGGGAGAACAGTTTCATAGTGAAAACAGATCGCGTGTAATTCTGCTTTTACTCTGTAATTAAAGCATGTTTGGGTAGCTGTCAGTTACCATACCTGCAAACACCATCTCTTGATGCCCCTAACGTGGCGTGTGAGTGTAGTAATGTGGCGTGTGAGTGTAATAACCTGACCATCATGCAGTATAACTTTCAAGCAAGAAAGACAGGAAAGGGTAACCCTAGAGTCAGACAGAATAACCCCTTCATAAGGAAAAATATTCTTATCCTACAGTGAAAATAGGAAGAACCCACTGAGATGTCTTTAGTTGTGATCCAAATTAAAGCCTGAGCTGTAAAATTCAGATCTACATCTTTAAATTCTGCCACATACTTCTGTTAATATCCAACCCTTCAGCTCAAACCAATATAGACTTGGCAGTCAGCCTATGAATTGCAGTCTCAGATCCTCAACCTTCAAAATAAAACTTGTGGGAAAAGCTTTTCATCCAAAATTACAGCTTTTGCAGCAACAACAGCAATAGAAAAATGGCTCCAATTCTTTAGGCTGAAAATTATGCATCCCAGTCTGCATCATGGCAATGCCTCGGGAACTTATCAGGAACCGTGTGATTCATCCTCTATTTTCTTTCACGTGTCCCAGATATTGCTAAATTCCACCTCCCAGAGTACCAAACCTTCCCCTGGAAATCCTGCTTGTAGCATAAGGAGAAACTAATTCACAGAGAAGAATGAAAGTCTAAATTGCTGTTACTACAACTCCTGTGTAGTACTACAGCCTATTTTCCAAATGACCACCTTTTGTTGTTGGTGGTTTGTGTGTGTGTTTCCTAAGGTTATAAAGAAAGCTGCTACTGTTAATGTAGCAGAAATAGCACTACCAGTTTGGTCATTTAAAAGCAGACAACCAATGTGTTAGGGAGTGTATTGCATACAACAACCACAGTTTGGAATAAAGCATTAGGTTAGCCTCTCTCCAGGAAGAATTCACCCCCTTTCCAAAACAAAGTTCTTCAGTTCATGTGGAAGACGTCAATCTTGGTAAATCAATGTAGCCACATCATTAAATGTGCAAAGGGAAGCAGCAAGACACTGGTGAGAACCAAAAACTATACAGGACTAACAGAAAAGGTCTGGAAGAGAAAATCAGACTTGGAATACCGTGCACAGGAACAGAGAGAGAGTTACAAATCAACACTGAGTTTGAGGAGCTCTGGGATGTTGGGTGGGAGCCGGAGGACTCTGCTGAGTGCCTGGACCTGCTGCTGCCTCAGTGACACGGATCCACCATGGCCATGACATCTGTGCTGGAAGGAGTACAAACTTCTGCAGCCAGCAGGAGTGTAAGAAAAAAACAAACAGATTTCTAGTGGCCCGGAGTAAGCAAAGCTCAATAACATATCTCCATTGTGAGATGTCGCTTTCAGTACTGAGCTCAATCAGAAGGGCCCTGGCATTGGTTCAGAGCAGCTCAGCAGAACTCAATGCCAACACCAAATCGCTGCTCCCTGCAGCGGTGTGGGGCTCCTCTGCAACCTCCTGACCCACGGCACGCCACGAGCTCCTGGGCAGCAGTCCTCCCTCAGACTGCAGCCCACGGAGCTCAGATCATCACCAGCCTGCAGATGGCCTTGGCCACGCAGCACCCAGCTGGGTGCCACCCGAAGTGTGGGTGCTGTTTGCCCCCCACAGAGAGATGACACTACATGTTGTCTAATTAAAATTACCACCCCTCTTGCAAGCCCTGCCTGGTGGAGCAGCCTGGCTTAGGAACCTGATTAAGCTCTTTATCTAATTGAGACAGAGAGAGGCACGTCCAAAGGCTAAATATTTAGGTAGCATAAGGTAACTAAGCTCTCAATTTAGACTTCTTAATTAGGTAAATATGGTGATGTCAGGTCTATTTTGTCAATAAAGGGAGACAAGCCTATCAATGCTGCCAGCTGATAGAGTTCCTCATTTAATTACACTGTTAACCATTTGTCCATTTACAGGAACCAGCTATTTACTGCACTGTCCAACAATTCTTTGAGCAGTTCTTTGTTTTCTAGTAAGTTGTGCAAAATAATTTCAATCCCAGCCTTGTGAGGATCTGGAACTCTAATTATCAAGGGCTGATGCAAACTTTTCAAGTCCTAGCTGTTAGAGGTATACATGAAGTGTAAGGCAGTGTGGTACACCAGGATCGTTGAAAATAAGCATGAATCATAGAATCATGGAGGTTGGAAAAGACCTCTACCATCACCCAGTCCAACCCCAGCCCACCCCACCATGCCCACTGACCACGTCCCTCAGTGCCACACCCCCACAGTTCTTAAACACCTCCAGGGATGGTGACCCCACCATCTCCCTGGGCAGCTGTGCCAATGTCTGTGCATGGTCTCTTGAGTAAATCTTTTTACAGCCTTTACTCTGCAGGAAACTCATCCTATCTTCTTTGGATCAAGTGCACCCTCAGCAGTTTGCTGATAACACCAAGCTGAGTGGTGCATTTGACCCAAAAGAAGGAAAGGAAGTCATCCAGAATGACCAGGACTGGCTTGAAAAGTGAGCCCACGTGAGCCTAATGAGGTTTGAGAAGGCCAAAAGCAAGGTGGTGAGCTTTAATTGGGGCAATCCCAGGTGTGAGTACAGACTGGGAGAACTCCTTGAGAACAGTCCCACGGAGAAGGACTTGGGAGTCTTAGTGGACTGGGCATGAGCTGGCAGTGTGTGCTTGCAGCCTGGAGAGCCAACAGTGCCCTGGGTTGCATCAACAGAGGGGTGGCTGCAGGGAGAGAGAGGGGACTGTCCCCCTCAATTCTGCCCTTGTGAGGCCACATCTGGAGTACTGTGCCCAGGTTTGGGCCCCCCATACAAGAAGGATGTGGTGCTGTTGGACTGAGTCCAGAGGAGGGCCACAAAGATGATCAAAGGGCTGGAGCCCCTGTGCTATGAAGAAAAGTTAGGGGAGTTGGTCTTGTTTAGCTCGGAGAAGAGACAGCTCCAGGGAGAGCTCACTGTGGCCTTCCAGTACTTGAGAGGAACTTGTAAGCAAGGAGGGGATTGACTTTTTACATGGTCTAATAGTGATAGGGCAAGGGGGGTGGCTTTAAGCTAAAAGAGGGGAGATTTAGGTCAGATGTTAGGAAAATATTCTTTACTCAGAGGGCAGTGAGGCCCTGGCACTGCTGTCCAGAGAAGCTGTGGATGCCCCATCCCTGGAGGTGCTCAGGGCCAGGCTGGATGGGACCCTGGGCAGTCAGAGCTGGTGGAAATCAACCAACCCAAAGCAGGAGCATTGGAACACAATGATCTTTAAGGTCCCTTTCTACCCAACCATTCCATGGTTCTATGAAATCATAGCTGTGCTGCTGAGGTTGCCTGCAAGAATGTATGGGATAATTCCAAGCTTCTTATATACCCGTATTAAATAGCATCTAATTTCACTGAATAATAACAAGGAATTTCACTGAAACCAATGGGCACAGTGCATGTTCATTGCAGAGGAGGAACTGGGTAGCATGAGTCCATGGTTAGTATGCCAGTCCTTTTCCATCATGCAACAATATGATATGCTCACTTTAAACCCTCTAATTTAACTGCTGAAGCTACCACATTTCTTCTCACAAATGGCAGAGCCCTTCTTTTTCATCAAACCATTTTTCCACGTCAATATTGTCTTCCTACAGACAGCCTCACAGCACTTGCAAGCAATAATTTCAAGACAGTTTTGGGAGGTAGGGCCCTTTTCCTGTCAGACTGCAAAATGAAAGGTGCAAGTACTGCTCCTGGAAGCAGTCTCTCAGCTGGCAGCAAAATGCTTCAGAGAAATCTGACCTCCTCCAACTCCTGCTTCAGGACTCCAATTGCTATCAGCCTGAACGTGCCACTGAAATATTTCCAAAGGTAACCCATCCACAATAAATAAGCAAAGATGAAAATTCTACTCCTTTTATCAGGAGCTTTAAGACTTGCAAATCATGTCTGCGGGACATCAAAAGAACACGTTCTTTACTGAAGAGTCAAACCTACTTCTTGCAGTTATGATTCACTGAAGAAAAAAAAACATGTTTTTAAGTGCTCAGCTGCCACAAAGATCTTTAGAGACGTAAAAGGCTTTCATCTTTTAAACCAGGGCAATTTGGAGAGATTACTTCAAGTCAAAAACTTCCAGGCATTGGCGGGCCCCAGAGGATGGACAGACATCTCACTCTGCTGGAGGAATGTGTCTTGTGAACATGCTCAATAAAACAATTACGTTCCTTCTAGGTAAGCAAGATTTATCTGGCTGTAATTCAAGACTCAATTACGATGTCTGTTAAAATGCAGTTCTTATTAACGATAGCTCTAATTGCGTTGTTCACTATTCCCTTCCAAAACCACAGAGATGGTTTTCTGGAGACAAATAATTTTGATTGAATTCCTTCTGTTGTTTCCTCGCAGATCTCTTTGGATCTCACGGAAGTTGTGCAGATTTTTCAGTACATGGGAGCAGAGAAGCAGCACGCTGATGTGTTCACCTGGCACAATGCACTCCCACTCCAAGCTGACCTACACCAGCCATGCAGATATTAAGGTTCACAGGAGAGTATATGGCACATTATTCTGGATTTACATTAGTTTCTTTGAGAGCGTTATCAGCAAATGTCTGGTTATTACTGCTTTACACTGGGTTGATTTTGATCCAAGAAATATAGGCAGATCTCTTTTCTTTTTGGCAAGTGTTATTGCAAAGGAGTTGCATTATGTTTGCATCGAGTTAAATGGAGATGCATTTTACATCACAGTAAATCAGGCATATTCTATAAATCTATGCAGTCTGCTTTTGTTATTAAGATAGGTATTAAAAAAAAAAAAGGCTTTCAACTTCACGGATGCAAGCGTAACTCTCAGAGCATCGCAGCACGGGCAAAGCTGAAGAAACAAACAAACAAAAAAACACAAAGCAATTTGGTGACATGCAGAAAAAAGATGATGGTCCGAGTCTGTCCACAGATGGTTAGGAAAAGAACAAGTCATCTTTTGTTCTGCTTCCTAAGACAGAATATATCTGCACAGCATATCTGAAATAGAGTAGAATTCCAACATTCTAATAGGGAATTTCATAAATAATAAAAAATCAATTTCTCAGTATTTAGTGTAATTTTGTGGTCACTGCCTGGGCCTAAGAAGTCCATGAAAAATCATCTTTTATAGAAGTTCGGTTTAGTAATTAATTAATGATTTAATGTGCCTTTAAGGTCTTCCTCTAAGAAATGTTGGACTTTGAATGTCCAGTTTCTTCTTCAAGAGGGTAATTGTGTTGACCACAGATCTACATGTGGGCAAGGAGGACGATGAGTTACGAATTCACATTTACCACGAGCTACAAGAGAATGCCAGCTCTGCGGGTTGAGGACCTACGTACAAAAATCTTCTTTGAGGGCACACCACCAAGAGCAGGAGGGCCAGAAATGGCCTTCCCAGGATGAAGGTTTGACCACAGAGTCAAAGCACACAAGCTCAGCAAAGATTCCTTCACCTTGAGGGTCATTTCTCACCAGAAGTCACATGTTGCATCATCTTCATCGATCTTTGATAATTTGGCACTGCAGATTGCTGCTGCCAGGGTCAGCAAACTTAAAAATCACAGGAAGGAAAACTGCAGCAAATGGTTCAGCTCTGTTGATAAACTCCAGGACTAATGATACAGTAATTTGTTTACTGACATTGCTATCGCTGCTGCAACATAACCCAAAGACCCAATCAAGATTAGGACAACATTACATTAGGCACGAGGAAGGAGGCAGTTCATATCCCAAATTGCTGGCAATCTATCTCCACAAGGCAGACAAAGTACAACAATCATTTTGCAGACAGAAAACAGAAGGAGTGAGCAGACTGCCAAAAGCTTTCAGAAGCTTGCTCAAGGAAATCTATGACAAAAGCATGACATAAACCACCGCTGCTGGAAATGTATTTTGGTGCCAACATGCTGCCATATCCACTAATCTCATTACTTTGCTGTGTCAGGCTGCTTTCGAGACACAACATAGATGCTGGATGATCAGAAAATAATGGTCATGTTTGTTACATTTCTTAACAAATATACAGGGATCATACTCTTGTCACGGAAAAAGATCAGGACCCAGTATCATATTCTCTCCCAGTCTTCCTGCCTAATCACTTATTTGTGTACTTAACTAAGGCTGTGCCAAGCTGAAAAATTAGCAGGTGATTTACGGTACCAAGTTAGGCACTAAGGCGCCTTATGGAAGGGCAGTTAGGTACTCCTGAAGGGTAATCCAAAAATCCTGCCCTAATTGAACACAGCCAGGAGGTACTCCTAAGGGAGGAAAAAAACCAAACAATCAACAAGATTTGCTTAAACTAGATGTGCCTTCTAAACTGTTCCCTAATGAAGTTGCACCTTAGCTCCTGCTGCCACGGGAACTCAGACTTGTTCATTGAGGCATCATGGTGCATTTGTGAGTCGGAACACAACACCTGTTCCTGGGGTTATGCATCTAATTGAAAAAGGAGAGAAAGAGGCAGAGCTGCTGGATGAACAGCCTGAGAGCTGAAGCACTGACAGAGGAAGTGTAGAACTCACAGTTCTCCCTGACCTGGATGAGATTCCAGTCCTCAATCCCCACTTCTCTGGGTTGCCAGACTAGAAACTCCCCCAGTGAATCCCTACCTTGAAGGTGAATGAATCAAACAATGCAGAGGGTGACCAGCCAGGGCTCTGAAGCTGTGCCAAATACGGAGGGTAGCGGACTGTGCCATCACTCCTCATCCCATGGGGAATGGACAGGGACCCTCTGGGACTCGAAGAAGGTGAGATAGAGAAGTAAAGCAAAATAGAGCCCACAGCCCACTCCCTTGTTTGAGTCTCAAAGAATCATAGAATGGTTTGGGTTAGAAGGGACCTTTAAGGTCACCCAGTTCTGCTATAGGCAGGGACACCTCCCTCTGAACCAGGTTGCTCACAGCCCCATCCAGCCTGGCCTTGAGTGCTTCCAGGGAGGGGGCATTTCTCCTCAGAAATTCCTAACTTAAGCCCCTTCTGGTCTCCTCCTCCTTGCTGGGAACTCTCAAAGCATGAATGACTAGCAAACAGGCAATGTTTTTTTCTATGTCTGCTCACAATAAACTGACCTTTCAGGGAAACAAGGAACCAACTGCATGCCAAGGAGCTGCATCACTGTAATATGTGCACAAGTACGGGAGTGGGGAGGTGCAATGCAAGAAGATATGTGGCCAACCAAGCTGTCAAGATGATGCACCACTGTGTGGGAAAACCAAGTACAAAAATAGTCCTGTAGACAGCAATACAACTCTGCCAGCACCCTCACAAATGCCTGGACCAGTTTGTCACCCTCTTGCCCATGGTTCTTGCACCCCTTTGCTGCAACTTAGCTACTCGCCTGGTAAAATAGGACTGCTACAAGCGTGCTGAGGATAAACATGAAGTACCATGGGGTTTAATGAGATCTCACAAATAAGACAGATCATTTCAAGATGAATCCCAGACATATATGGAAAGACATCAGTACAAAAAGAGGTCATGCTGTATCCAGGTAAAATTATTTTAATTAAAACTTGACATTTGTATTTCACATTTTCCCCCATGGAATTAGAATCATGCTGGTTGGAAGAGACCTCAATGATCACGAAGCCCAACCCCAGCCCATCCCACCATGCCCACTGACTCTCAGTGACACATCCCCACAGTTCTGGAACAGCCCCATGGACGGTGACCCCAACACCTCCCTGGGCAGCTGTGCCACTGCATCACTGCTCTTTCTGAGAACAAATTTTTCCTAACATTCAACGTGAACCTCCCCTGGCACAACTTGAGGCCATTCCTTCTCATCTTAGCACTAGGTACCTCCAAGAAGAGGCCTAATATTTTGCAGTCCATTGGAAGAAAACACCTTCTCCATTAATCATGGGTTTCCTTTAAAAATATTGCTACCAAAGACAGCTTAAACACTGCAACAGCACTGAAAGTGAGATTGTGAGTTTCGTCTGCCATTGTTGTAATCTGGAATTTTGAAAGCACAGCACCAACTGCAGTGTATATGGAGGAAGCACAATTTAGGCTGGAGATTGAGTTTTCATAAGGTCTTCTCTATCAAAAGCCACCTTATGATAGCCTCAACTAAGACATTTATTTGATGTCAAGAACAGCGTGCAGCATCTTGTGCTCTTTTCACGTTCATCACTAGCACTCCCTCTGAAGTTACCCAGCAGAACTGCACTCTGTGGCAGCCACGGACCATCGCTGCCATCTCTTAAGTACTGCCACCTCTGCATTCTTTGCCTCTTTCACCTCTGGTATTTCCATGTGTCTAGATCCAACTGGAGGTGGGAGGCGACAACTTGGCTTCAAGAAAACTTATGAATTTGGGGCTGGAACAGAAATGTTTCAGCATCTTCACAAAAATAGTTTCAAAACATCTATTTTCAGATCCATCATGCAGAGAAACATCTGTAAGAGCTGAGGCCATCCTGGGAGATCCATGTGTTTAACTACCACACTATTCATATCCACATGAGGAGTCCTACATAAAAATACTCTGAATATACGAATGTACACAAGAGCAAACCCTAACTCCTTATATCCTAAGCCAGTGTGCTAACTGTGCACCCCTGAGGAGAGAGAAAACTGAAATGATGTTAAAAAGCTTCTTGGAATACAGATACATTTAACTTCATTGTTATCTAGTGAAAATAGTGATATTTTACCTTCTAAGGAAGGCCCACCTGGATGCCTACCTGTGCAACCTGGGTTGGGGAGCTGCTTTGGCAGGGAGTTGGACTGATGATCTCTAGAGCTCCCTTCCAACCCCTACAGTTCTGTGAGTCTGTGACCTCATGAAATGGCAGCTCTCAGTGTGAACACCACAACTGAGGGCTTGGGCTGCAGAAGCCCTTGTGTTCTTTTGACGATTTACATGACTAAATCCAAAAGACAATGTTGCAAACCAATCTAAAGGACATTTTCCCTCTCTGAAGAGGTGCAGTAGAAACAGCTCCGTTAGCTCACTCACCGCTTCAGATTCACACAGGTGTTAACCAGACCTTGAACTGATCTCTTCAAACTGGAATGAATTCTACAGCCCATACACAGGCAGATCCTTTTAAGATATAAACAATCATTAATTGTCTGTGTCAAGATCAGAGACTGGAAAAACACGAACCTGGCATTTGCACTGCTCCATGCTTGCTTTCATTTGCTCGTGGAATGACTTAAAGAGTTGGGTTCGCAGATTCATCTGTCAACTTCTCCCCATTAAACAGCACACTTGACGAATTCACTAGCACTCACATCTACATATTGCAGCCTGAACTGCTCAGCTAGAAGCCAAACATTCAGGAAATCCATCACAACACAATTACATTGATTATGGACGGCAGCACAAAGCAAAAGACACAACAGCCGTGTCTGAAGGGACACAAGAGTCCTGAGCATAAAGCAGCAGGCATCGACGCAGCCACCGGAGCATGACTTACCTGTGTAGTGCACCACACACGTCTGCCCCTTCTTCGGGAACGTCCGTCCTGTTAGAAGGATAACAGGTTATTCTGTAATTTCTTTTTGACCCCTGTAACAAGGCAGGTGGGTATTTCAAGAGGATAATGCTAGACTGAGGATTGTGCTTTATCAAACCACCGAGACGACCAGTAGAGTTTGGGGTAGGACGTTCCAGCTTGGCTGAGCCATTGCACCAGATCATATTTTACTCACACCAAGCTAATTTTCCCTATGTCTGCATGTGCATAATATACACATTTACATTCCCTGAGTGCAAGAGGACTGTCAAAACCCCACGGATTGCAACCTGAATGTTCTCAGAATGTTTTTGCCATTATTTTTCCAAATAAAGTCTTCGTTTGATATTGTGAAAAAAAATAATATCCATCTGTATTCACATTCCTAATGCCATTCATTCAAGACAGCTCTAGCAAGAGCATCTCTAATTAGCAGGGAACGGCTTTTTAGAACATTTCATGTANAAGCTTCTTGGAATACAGATACATTTAACTTCATTGTTATCTAGTGAAAATAGTGATATTTTACCTTCTAAGGAAGGCCCACCTGGATGCCTACCTGTGCAACCTGGGTTGGGGAGCTGCTTTGGCAGGGAGTTGGACTGATGATCTCTAGAGCTCCCTTCCAACCCCTACAGTTCTGTGAGTCTGTGACCTCATGAAATGGCAGCTCTCAGTGTGAACACCACAACTGAGGGCTTGGGCTGCAGAAGCCCTTGTGTTCTTTTGACGATTTACATGACTAAATCCAAAAGACAATGTTGCAAACCAATCTAAAGGACATTTTCCCTCTCTGAAGAGGTGCAGTAGAAACAGCTCCGTTAGCTCACTCACCGCTTCAGATTCACACAGGTGTTAACCAGACCTTGAACTGATCTCTTCAAACTGGAATGAATTCTACAGCCCATACACAGGCAGATCCTTTTAAGATATAAACAATCATTAATTGTCTGTGTCAAGATCAGAGACTGGAAAAACACGAACCTGGCATTTGCACTGCTCCATGCTTGCTTTCATTTGCTCGTGGAATGACTTAAAGAGTTGGGTTCGCAGATTCATCTGTCAACTTCTCCCCATTAAACAGCACACTTGACGAATTCACTAGCACTCACATCTACATATTGCAGCCTGAACTGCTCAGCTAGAAGCCAAACATTCAGGAAATCCATCACAACACAATTACATTGATTATGGACGGCAGCACAAAGCAAAAGACACAACAGCCGTGTCTGAAGGGACACAAGAGTCCTGAGCATAAAGCAGCAGGCATCGACGCAGCCACCGGAGCATGACTTACCTGTGTAGTGCACCACACACGTCTGCCCCTTCTTCGGGAACGTCCGTCCTGTTAGAAGGATAACAGGTTATTCTGTAATTTCTTTTTGACCCCTGTAACAAGGCAGGTGGGTATTTCAAGAGGATAATGCTAGACTGAGGATTGTGCTTTATCAAACCACCGAGACGACCAGTAGAGTTTGGGGTAGGACGTTCCAGCTTGGCTGAGCCATTGCACCAGATCATATTTTACTCACACCAAGCTAATTTTCCCTATGTCTGCATGTGCATAATATACACATTTACATTCCCTGAGTGCAAGAGGACTGTCAAAACCCCACGGATTGCAACCTGAATGTTCTCAGAATGTTTTTGCCATTATTTTTCCAAATAAAGTCTTCGTTTGATATTGTGAAAAAAAATAATATCCATCTGTATTCCTAATGCCATTCATTCAAGACAGCTCTAGCAAGAGCATCTCTAATTAGCAGGGAAAGGCTTTTTAGAACATTTCATGTACAAAGACAGTTGAATGTTGTAGGATTGAGCTACAGTAGAGCAGGGAGACGCTGAGTTCTTATGTGAGCCTGGCAGCTCCCCCTAAAACATTCATCCTGAAAGGAAAAGAAGGCTTAACTTAACTTATTTCCTTAATGAAAAAATGGAATTACTATTTTCTCGTTACCTGCTCCAGGCGCTGTGGGCTGGGGGAAGGTTTGTTGGGCTCATATAGGTGATGGTTGCACACTGGCTCAGCTAAACTTGATGTCTGAAGCAGTGCTGGCCAGGGGACAGCCAGCAAGGGGAGACTCAGAAGAACTTAGGGAGATGAACGTGACAACTCACTAATGACCAGTGCTGTCAGAAACCGAGAAAATAGGGATTCAGATAGAAACTAAGGCTCATTCATATCTTGGTTCTTTGGCCTCCTCGGTCTGATTTAACACTGAGGGCAAGTTAAGCAAAACAGCGAGTAAAACAGCTAACAACACAAGCTGTGCATTCAGGACTCGTATGCCCAAAGCACTGCACAGCAAGCAGCAGGAGAGCGGGCTGCCACAAACAGATCTGGACCACACAATGGAGAAGATGATGCTCCCGAGCATCATCACAACACCCTGAGCAGCAGCAGGTGGGTACGGCAGGCAGACCACGGTCTGGGCACCAGATCCACCTCGTTTAACTGGAGCCAGCAAAAACAAAGCAACTGTTTTATGCCGGTCTTCTGAGCTTCCTCTGCTGACAAGAGAAATGGCAGCACTGGGGGAGAAGCCCAGAGATGAATGATTCTTGGGGCAGGACTGCAGGGAGGAAACACGACGGCTGTTTTAGGATGGCCACCTAAGGTGAGCAGAGTTAGGTGGGACCGACCCTCTGCTCGGCAGAGGATCATCCAAACACTGTGCTGCCAAACACGGAACACAGCGTCAGAGCTCGCTGACACACACTGCACTGGGCAATGCACTCCCAGTCAGCAGAGACAGAGCTGGCCTGGAAGCAGAGATGCCCAAACCCACCGACACGCCGCGGGTTTCAGACAGTGCTTCAAGTCAGACGCTTTTGATTAAAGCTTGCGACCACGGGAAACGATCTATATCTCCTTATTTGGGATAGCAGACGTCTTCCAAAGCTGTAACGGCTCACACGAAGTGCTGCCCCGCGGTACCCACGCGGCATTCGGATCTCACAGCCGTGTGCACCTCCAGGGGGACAGCGCGATCCCCGTGGGTAACGGCACGGAGAGGGAAAGCAGCTGAAGGGAAGCGGGGACAGCGGCCCGACAAAGTTACACTTTGTACGGACTTCAGCGAATTATTTACGGCTGTGTCGAGCCGAGGGTGGAGACGGTGGGATCGTAGGGGCTGCGGTCTTGCAGAGATAACCGTAACAAAAAGCAGAGCTATGAAACGACAGCTCAGCCTGACCGCGGCTCCGCAGGGCGATGCCGCTCCCAGCTGGGTACCGGCTCCGAAGGAGGAAGGGATGGATGGATGGATGGATGGATGGATGGATGGATGGATGGATGGATGGATGGACGGACGGACGGACGGACGGACGGACGGACGGATGCTGCCCCAAAACGGCCGCCCGACCCCGGGAGAGCCGGCGGAGCGCCGGGCAAAGTTTGCAGCGGGGCGGTGGCGGCCCCACGAGCCCCGATTACCGCCAGCGCTCGGCGTCGTGCAGCTGTCGGCGGATGCCAGACGGAAAATCCCCGGCCCCCGCTCTGCCCCCGCCTTCCCCGCACCCTGCGCTCCGGGCACGGCCGCTGCCCGGCGCCGGAGCTCCGTCCGACGGCAGCAGCCCCGCAGCCGGGCACCGCCGCACCCCTTCCCCCGCAGGGCTTCGCGTACCGTCTCCCGGAGAGATGGTCTCGATCTCCACCCCCATCTCGGCGCTGGGCTCCGCTCGGCAGCCCTGGGCACGGCTCGGCTCGGCGCGGCCGGACCCCCAGTGCGGGCATGCCCTCCTGACAGGGGCCTCCCCGGCTGCCCGTCAGCAGCACGCAGCCAATGCAGGGCAGGGGCGGGGAGGCAGGGGAGGGGAGGGGGACCGCCCGCCCCCGCCCGCAGCTCCCCGGGGACGCGGGGCTGCTGTGCAGTGCAGCGCTGCGCTATGCGATGCGATGCTATAGGATGCGATGCTATGCTATGCGATGCGATGCTATGCTATGCGATGCGATGCTATGCTATGCGATGCGATGCGATGCTATGCTAGGCCGCCGGCAGCGCGGGGAGGGCAGCGGCAGCCCCCGGCCTCAGGCACCGCCCTCAGCTTTAAAGAAGAAAATCTGTCTCTGTATTCCGTAGGTGCTCCCAGGATGTGAGATCACAGGTTGAGAACCCGCGCAAGAACTGCGGCTGCTTCTGGCGGGTCGGAGAGTCGTAGCATCATTTAGGTCGGAGAGACCGCCGAGATCGTCCCACCATCATCCCGTGCCTGGGACCGCCCTCAGTGCCTCATCTGCATTGTTCTGAACACCTCCCGGGGACGGTGACCCCATCACCGCCCTGAGTAGCCTACTCCAATATCTCACACTGCTCTTTCTGAGAAGAAACGTTTCCTAATATCCAGCCTGACCCTCCCCTGGCACAACTCGAGGCTGTCACCTATTGTCCTATCACTGTTATCCAAGAGAAGAGGCCGACCCCCACTCACCACAACCTCTTTCATGGAGTTGTAGGGAGTGATGAAGTCTCCCCTGAGCCTCCTCTTCTCCAAAATGAACAATCCCAGTTCCCTCAGCCGCTCCCCGTAGGATGTGTGCTCCAGACCCTTCACAGCTTTGTTAGATGTAGCTGAGATAAATAGAAAACACTATTTCCTCGTAAACTATTGTTTACGTGAACCTTGCGATTCCCACAAACACAAAATAAATAGTTCTGTTTGCAGTCCTGTCTGCTCTGAGTTAACAGGTTGGATGGGGCCATGGGCATCCTGTGCTGGTGGGTGGCAGCCAACCCATGGCAGGGTGCTGGAACTCAGTGGACTTTAAGGTTTCTTCCAACTTAAGTCATTCTATGATTCTAAACGTATATATCTGTAATCTTTGTCATCACATATTAAACAACAAACACCTCATTGTAATCACCAGTGGTACCAAGGTCCCCAAAGATACTTACGTTAACAATTACATAGCAGATGAAGAACTTGGAAGAGAGGGCTGAAGCTAGGAATACCCCATATCTTCAGGAGAGCCTCTGAAACACAAGGGAAAGTGGTTTAGGATTGGAAAACAATTGAAGGAGAGGAAAAATGAATGACAAAAGGGAAAGTCATTCCATGAGCAAGAGAATCACCAAAACCAAGTTATGGACGTAGGAGATTCATGTTTTAAAGAATGCTCTTTCTAAGCTATTGCATGACATCCTCCTCCCTCCTCCTTTGAGAGGTCTCTGTCTCAACTATAAAGCCCACGAGTGCCAACTCTCGAGGCTCTGCAGAGCTCACCTTCTGCAGAGTTCACCTTCTGTAGAGTTCACCTTCTGTAGAGTTCACCTTCCCACGACGCATCTTTCTATCTTGGCAACGAAAACAGCAGCCTGGAAAAGCAGGGGAATCCTCCTTCCCAAACACTAAATTGCCTGTAAATGGAAAGCACAAATCCTGAAAACATACAAATTGATAGATGTCACAAGCAAAAGAAACAACAGACAACACACAGCAGCATCCTTG
Organism: Odontophorus gujanensis; assembly: GCA_013399175.1. Taxonomy (NCBI): domain Eukaryota; kingdom Metazoa; phylum Chordata; class Aves; order Galliformes; family Odontophoridae; genus Odontophorus; species Odontophorus gujanensis. The sequence continues at coordinate 581,359 of VXAB01002797.1, read as the reverse complement.
GAGAAGATTGCACGGCGCTTTCATGGCAGTCATGGCCTTGTCTTGACCTTCAAAAGATGAGGTGGAGTCACCTCAGCTATGCACAGAGAAGAGCTCCAGCTCATCAGTGTACACACCACTAAATGCTAGAGACATTGGTTTGTAGAGCAATGAATTGGATAGCTTGTGCTCAGAAATGGAGGCAAATGCTCCACAACACCAGGACATAATGGAGAGAAGAGGTTAATGCAATTTACCACTTCCAAAAAATGTTGCTTTAGATTCACGTCTTGAACAGAACCCAGTCTTTCCCAAGCTTCTGTCTCCACAGTGCAAGACCCTGACAGGGTAAAGCCAGCTCAGTAAAGGGCCACCAGGGCTGGAAGATGTGGAGGGGACAAGGATCTGGGTTGTTCTGTGGAAGACAAAGCTGAGGAAAGGCCTCCACTGCTGTCTGCAGCTCCCTCACAGTGGTGGAGGTGCACCAGAAGGGACGAGAAGTAATGCACACAAGTCACAAGGGAGGTTCCAACACAGGAAATCTTCTCAAAGTGAGTTACCATACAAAGCCTTGGGGAACCTGGCCGAACCTTGGGACTAACTGTTGCACCAAGCAGTTGCACCATATGGCCTCCAGAAATCCCTTCCATTCAACTCTTCTATGAACCTTTAATATTTTCCCCATAGAATAAGGAAGAGAAGGAAGAAGAGCAGTGGCAGTAAGGTGAACCTCACAGTGCTAATCTTGGACTAAAGAAATGCAATTTCGGCTCATGGCTCTGGAACAGACCGACTGCATCACTAAATCACTTTGGTTATGTTTGCAATGCATAATCCTCCAAACTGGCTAATACCTCTACTGGGCACTGTACAATGGTATGTGTAAAAAGTAGTGGGCATTTCAGATATCATATAAACATGAAATTGCAGCATCCATCCAGCTAATTAGCACCATGTAGATTGTTGTACGGATGTGCTTCACTGCCTGCCATTTGGAAGCCAGCTTGCTGAACTGTTCTACTCTGAATTGCTCCGTGTTGCTGTATTCCTCCTATATAATGAGGATGATCATTCTGCCTCGTTTGTTTAGGTTGCAAACAGTTGAAGAGCAGAGGTCTTTTTTTTTATAATAAATAAATGTAACAGCTTGGGGCCCAAAGACTGAACCCGGGGTCACACGGTGTGGCCTCACAGACAAAATTTCTCATAATAACAGTATCACAAGCAGACAGCCCATGGGGATTAACTTTTCTCTTTCATCCGATCTTTCATGACAAAAATAAAAAGGGATAAAAGGAAACATAAGTCTATCTTTCACGCTGAACAAAGCAGAACTGGAATCCTATCTATAGACAGTACAGCAATTATTCCAGCTCTGCCATTTCCTCGCCATGGAAGCGACAGAGGGATCGCTCTGAGAATCTTTGTATTTACAATGCAATACATTTACTGCTTTCTCCAGTGAAAGTCTTTCCTCTATAGTTTTGGTATTTATTCTGTATTGTGAGGAAATGTCACTGGCTAGACGTGTTGGAAGCAGTTCAAACAACAGGAGAAAACCAAGCAAACCACAAATATTAGCTACAAGCTCCTGATCAGTCTTTCGCTGATTTGGGAAAATGTAACTGCGGAAAAGAAATTAACTGGCATCCTCAGTCCTCCAGATAAATGAATCAAGGGAGATGAATAATGGATTCAGAAAATGAAGGCTCCGTTTGTTTTCCTTCATTCTACGTGTGAAATTATAACACGGTTTGATGAGTTTCTAGAACCTCCAGACCAAAATGATTTGAAGTTATAAAGAAAAAGACCTGGAGGCGGAAGCATAGACCCACCAGGTCTCTCATAGGCCTGTGTCCAAACAGCACAGATGGATAGCAGCAGGATGTCAGCACTCTTCAATTATTATGTTTGCACTGGAAAACATTCACTGGCCTAGTTGTCTGAACGGGTGAGGAGAAATAGGGAAGTCCTGTTATGTAGAACTAGCAGGAGCTTTTCTAGGGAAGACCAAGGCAAAGGTGATTTGTCACAAGGGTTTCCAAATACAACTGGGAGGTGGCTTTGTTCAGATCCTTCCGAAATTGTCCCTTCATCGTCTGTAAAGTGGAACAGTTCTACCAATGAAAGCAGCAGTGAAAATGTTCACGTTACCTTCCATCAGAAGTGTTATCGACATATGCACCCCATACTTGAAGCAAAATTAGATTCTGAGAGAGACTTGATGATCCCTCTCAATCAATATTCTCAACCATGGCTTAACTGCTTGAAAGAACACTAGAATCCACTTGACTCAGAAGCAGCCAATTTTGATATACTTTATTAAATTTGCTTTCTAGTGCACATTCCAAAGTAGATGTTGCCAAGAGTTTGACTTGGTCTGCAATGTCAACAAACCAGTTTTGATTCAGGGTTGTATCAGGGTCCTACTGTCCCGAGTCCCATTACAAACATAAATTGTTTTCCTGGAACAGACAGATCCTAAATGGCCTTTACAAATTATCAAGCTACAACCAGTATATACCTTCTATTTACATCATCGTGTGCAACTGAAGATATTAATAGATGTTTCCTTAGGAATAAATAAATGTAATGCCTGTGAAAGAAAGACTGACACTATTTGGAAGCTGAATGCTGACTTACAGATGGAAAGACCTATTAGATCATTTCTTCCCTCCCTTTGCCAAGACAGGAATGTTTTCTAAAGAACATTTCATGTTCTTCTTCCCACTCTCATTTTAATAACATAAGTGCTGGAGTTTCTGTCACTTTCCTTGAGATTCTATTCCACGCAAACATTGCTTAAGTTCAGGAAAAATTCATTTTTAAGAAAACTTTGGAAAAATTTGTGTCTGCTTTGTATAGCAAGCACAGGATACTGACATATACAGTCAGTGGTTTGAGTCAGGGGGGCATTCAGAGCTGGGAGAGGTGTGGATAGGAAGCATGCAGCTCTAGAAAGGGCTCCCAGTGGGCTGATCACTGGTAAGTTTGCTAGCTGTAACAGACATGCATGTAATGCCTACCTAACCATGTCATCTGCCCATAACCATGCCCTCCTATCCAAGGACATCAGCTTGCTATTAAGCAAGAGTCATTTGTCTATTTTAGGCACCTTAGAGTGAATGAATCATGCCCTAAAAGTGTTGATTTCTCACTGCTGATTTTTAAATGAATCAGTAAGCAGGGTCAGACTGAGACAACCACAGTGTTTACACCAATAGCTATGCCAGAAAGGTGAGGCCCAGCTCAGTTGCCCTGCGAGAGCTTGGGTACTACTTTCCCACAGGCAGCTATATGTATATACCTTAACCTGAGCATGTCAATTTGAGAGCTGAATCCCATCCCTACCATTAAAAGTGAGCTGAATCTCATCTCTGATTATCCTTGCACAGCTACCCTCTATGTGCCTTCCTTTCTAATAACTCACCTACTTTGTTTGAGCAAAAAAAGTTGAACCCAACAGCCTGTCTGGGAGCAAGAATGAAGTGTCCTTCCAGAATGTTCTGGTTCTGGTTCTCTTCCCCCATTCCAACAGACCAAAAGTCTCACCCTGAGACACAAGAAGCTGTGACATCCCTGCCTGGAGTCTCCTTAGTTTGAACATAGCCAGCACAGAAATGCTCAGGGCTTTACTTAAAATAATTATTTACATAATGTTTTGAAACTAACCAGGCTCCTGAACAGTTTGCTTGAACAAATTTATTTAAGTAGCACAACCTCTCATTAGCTCTTTCCCACTTTACCTGACACACACCTCCCTAGCAAAGAAGAGCAGCTTAAATCCCGTTCAGAGATCAGTAACAGCACCCAGACATAGCACTGTCAGAAGGACACTGATTTACGTCATGTGATCAGTACATCTGCTCCGACAGATTACGTATTTTGTGTCTTTATTAACTGCACATCATTTTCACATTCTGTTCCAGTCAACTTGTGACAGATAACTGTTTTATAAAATCAGATCTCGAGGAGAAGAAATGTCAATGTGGAAAAATAAATACATTACTCAAGCTTCTTGAAACTATTGAGCTAAATGACACATCAGCTTAGACTGGTGAAATCATAGTGGGTAGCTTTAAATAGAAATGTTTTTGAAGTAGAAATATCACAAAGCATTAGATATTTTATACATTTGAGTTAAATTACTATTAGAAAAATTATTACTGTTATGTTTTCATTACATATTGAGCTGGATCTGTCTTCCTTTGAAGTCGCCAGGAATATTAACATCAATTTAATTAACTTGAAGCAAGATTCAGCCCAGAAGGAGTTATTTTACCATGAATAAAAGAGAAAATGAAGTCTGAAGGATCAGCTTTTCCAGCAAGGCTCTGAACTCTGATCCACAGAGATACTTAGATACCTATCTTCCCCTAAACAGGAAATAGGCAAGGAAGTATATTTAAGAGTCTGCATCTCATTGGCTCTGATTCATATTGAATGCAAAAAGTGTTCACCATTTCCCATGAGAGAGGTGAATAGGAGGCACAGCAGTGTGAGAAAACAGCACTATGAAATCACAATTATAAAAAGAGTATCCCAACCTTTGTGACTATGAGTGCTGGATTTGGTTTTCCAGCACTTACTGTGAACTATGGGAACGTAACACCACTCTTCAACAGCCATGTGCTATTAACGTAACTCTTAGTGAACAGTGGATTAATCCAACAGTGGATTGCGTACAGTCTTGGACTTCGTGTGGTACTTCTAACAACCATCTCCTCCAAAGTGACACAGACACGGCCAGCAGAGGTGCCACCAGATGGAACACCTTAGTTACACCAAAGCTAATCAGGGGCACAATTACGTTAATAGGATCAGAATCTAGCTTAGTATCAACGTAGAGACTCTGCCTGCTCAATGAACTGACGCAGACTGCTAATAGATCACTCTTCTCATTGCATTCTTGAGTCTCAAAGGAAAACTGAAGTATTGCTAGGGTAGCTTTCAGTTACCAGCCTGTATTTCATGTGTTACATAGATCTATACATGCCAAGGTGACACAGAAATATTATTAAAACATGTTATTTATGTTTCAAAAAAAAAAATAAAAATAGATGGGCATAATGAAAAGAATTTCCTCCTCCCATCTGAAATGAGACTGTGTCAAACAAAATCTTTGTATCTCTTTCATGCACCTTCTGTAATTCTATCCCAAATTATTTTCCTTGTGTGCTGTGTTTATGGAGGTACCTGACGATTCTCTTTGCACATTGTTCTCTCCCACTCAAAAATCCACAAAATAAACCATGGGAGGAAATTTTCCTTGAGATCCTCAAATGCTTCACCAGTGGAGCCTGAGGTTCAAACTCGACTGCTAGAGAGTAAGCCCTGTGGTGGGTCCAAAACCTGCAGCTTTCGAGGAACACAAAGCTTTAGAGATTTACCAAAAGGCCTCAGCAAACTCTTCAAAGGTTCTGTGTCCCCATAAGCCTGGCTCCTCTTGGCCTCATCTTGAATTCACTGAATTTGTGTTACAAAGGTTCTCCGTGGGCCCACGTCTCTGAATCTCCTTTGCTGTAATTGAACACTGTAACTCCATATCTGCCGAGTCCTTTTACTGATTGGCTTCAAATTTTCTAGAAAAGTTCCAACACAGGATATAAAGATGTTCTATGGTAGGAAGCAGGAGATGAGCTGCCTTCATGATGTCCAGGTGGCTTTTGGAGATCTCCAAGGAGGAGATCCCCAATCTTCCTCATGAGTAGTCCGTGATCTCAAGGTGTCAGCATAGTTGGCAAAACGAACATCACCCCTTGTGGAGCCCCTTCTGAGCACTTCAGTCATGCTACTGCAGAAATTCCTGCATCAAACCCACATTTTAGTTTGCTGAAATCCAGCTGCAACATAGTTTTTTAAATGATATTTAAGGCACCATTCAGGATGTTTATGAGGGGGCTGTGCTAAAGAACAGCTTTATCGGTCTCAGTAAAATACATCCAGAAGACAGCAAAGTAGCTCAATGGCCTTGTTTCAAATCAAAACAAAAATATCTTGTTCAGGTTCTGCAAATTTGTGGAGCTGCTGAGACTGTATCTTAAGGTAATCTACTCATTGTAACGACAACTGGTAAAAAGCTACTGCTATATAGGAAAGATTAATCCTGCTGCCACTCTGGGGAAGTGAATAGTCAGAACTCCTAGTGAGACAGGGATGGCAGTCCGGCATCTGAAGCATGGCCTGGGCATCTATGTCAACAACTGCTATGGTAAAAGCATTAAAAAATATGCTTTCACTATGAGCACAGACAGGGACCAAAAACTTAGAAGTCTTGCATAAAAAGTGTTCTTCTAACCTGCATCTAAGCACCTACCTGAGCAACCTGATGTAGGGAGCTGCTTTGGCAGCGGGGTTGGATGTGATGATCTCTGGAGGTCCCTTCCAACTCCTGCAATTCTGTGTTTCTGTATTTAGCTTTTTACCCTTTAAAATAATAATTCTTACCTATTCCAGTCAACACTGCTGGCTTGTCCTTGATGAAGATAAAATATTCTGATTTTGAATGAAATGTTCATGAAATAATCTACAAAATGAAATGACTTTAAATGACAATATAGCATGATTACTATACGTAAATCTGGGAGTTCCTCAGTGGTACACACCACTGTTGGTAAAAGCACCTTGAAATAAAACAATTCTTTCAGCAGCGATCCAACAAGAAATCTCCTTTTGACAGATAGTATTATAAAAATATATAAAGTACACATAAAAATTATTATATATGAATTATTTGCGGGCAATATTGGTGGTAGGTGGATGGTTGGAGTAGGTGATCTTAGAGGTCTTTTCCCACCTTAATGATTCTATAATTCTAGAGTTCTGCCAAAGACATAGAATGCAATAGTTGTTCTAAACCTCTAGCTGTAGTTATTACACCAATCAGCTGAAAACCTTCTTTGCCCAGCTATAATTTATTCATATTAGTCAGAAATCAGTGTTTCTTTGCAGCTACAAAATCCGACCCAGTAAAATGAACATTAATCAGATGTCTTCTTTGAGAATATTTGACTTTCAATTTTTTTTCCACCTTCCTTCATCTTCCTATAATTACTAGCAGAACAGAATATAATTCTTCTACCTTCATTTCATAGTCACTTACAGCTATGAGGTCTTATCTCTGAAACATACTGCCCATTGGAGATCGCAATCTGCTTTGCGCAGTTCTCAGATATATTTAAATCTTCTTTTACCCTTCAAAGGCTGGTTGAAAGAAGTGTTAGGTCATTATTGCAGGCTGTAGCTTAATGCTTAGGTTTAACAGTATATGATCTCTCTCCACTGTTCACCAAAGACCTTCATTCACTGAAGGTCAAGGTATTAGAATGCTATTTTTAAAGACACACCCAGCAGTAAAGAGTTAAAAATAGACTCCTACAAAAATGTCCAGTAATTGGTTAAACCTTGTTAGGCATCACATGAAGATGATAACTCCTCCCAGGAAAAGACATAGCAAAAGCAGCTTTGACGTGGATTTATACTTAGAAGAGCAGCTGCAGGCTTACTGGGAAGGAGTTCACAAGACAGGCTCTTCGACAACCAGCATAAAAGGAAAAAACAAAACAGCTTCATTCTGCAGAGGAAGGGAAGGAAATATACATTTTATTCCTCATTGTGATCTGCAAATGAATTCCATGGATTCTCATCTTTGGAACAATCACCAATAGAAAGAGAGCCTAAAACTATGGAGCTGGGAAAGGCAAAACTGTTGAGAACTGGCCTCAATGCTTTATACCAAGCCATTCATCCTGTGCACGGAATTGCCTGGACAGATGGGAAGCAAGTGATACTGACTGCTTTATACTATCATAATGGAGACCTGAAGTTTGGAGACTCAAGTGTTGTCGGTCAATTTGAACACGTGCATGGGCTTTACTGGGGCCCGTGTTGCTCTACAGAGACCCCAGCTCTGCTTGCTGTTCAGCATAAAAAGCATGTTAGCGTTTGGCGGCTGGGATACAGCACTGCAGAGAAGAACAAGCCCTTGATTTCTCAGACTTGTGAAATCGGTGAGCCGTTCCCGTTGCTTTCTCAGGGCTGTGTGTGGCATCCAAAAAAGGAGGTCTTGGCTGTCCTTACAAAAAGAGATGCTTCAGTCTTGCACACTGTTCGCAGGGACAATACCAGAGTTAAGGCAGATATCAAAAGCAGTGGGCTTATTCATTGTGCTTGCTGGACTAAGGATGGCAATCGCTTAGTAGTCGCTATAGGCAGTGCCCTGCATTCCTATATATGGGATGATGCTCAAAAAACTCTAAATGCCTGCTCCTTTTGTCCAGTCTTTGATGTGGGAGGCTATATCTGTGCAATAGAAGCCACACTGGATTTCCAAATTGCTGTAGCTACTGAGCTTCCTTTAGATAATATCTGTGGTTTGAACGCAGGCATTACATTCGATATGCCACCTGGTGCTGAAACTAGTTCTTTAACCTCACAGTCTACTACAGCACTTGGTGATGAGGAATACTCCATGGACCTGAGAAGAAAGTCCACAGATTCCGATAGATCAGGCACTGTTGATTCAGTAGCTTCTTCTTCATCAGGTCCTTTGGATTTAACCCACATCCTCACAAACCACCGTCGGTCTGATCCCAGTCCTCTCATTGCTCTGAAACGCAAAGACTCTGCAGGAATAAATGGTCAGGATTCTTCTTATCTGATCTTGGTGACTTTTGAAAGGAAGGTAACCACCACCAGAAAAGTCAACATCCCAGGTATTCTAGTTCCTGATATAATGGCTTTTGATCTCAGAGCTCAAATTGTGGCAGTAGCCTCTAATACTTCTAACATTATTTTGGTGTATTCAGTAACCTCTTCCTGCATGCCCCATATTCAACAAATTCAGCTGGAAAAAAATGAAAGACCAAAGGGCTTGTGCTTTTTGACAGATAAACTCCTACTGATATTAATTGGGAAGCAAAAGTTCCCTGAGCCAAGTCTTACTCCATCTTCAAGTTCGGACAGGTATGTAATGCGGTTGATGATCAAGGAATTGATGCTGGAAGAAGAGGCTTCAACACTACCAGACGCTAAGCAGCATATGCTTTATAATTTTGTATCATCTGTGAACATACCTGGAAAAAGGAAGTTCTTCGAAAACCTTGCCACAGAAGACCAACATCAAAGCAGAGATCTGTTAATACCAAGGAATACAGTCATTCAATCTCCCAGTGGCAGGAGAAGATTCATTGAAGAAGTGAAGAGCCCTAGTTATGAGCAGAGTTCTTCATCAAGTGTTAGTGACTTGGAAGAGAAAAAGCTCCCAGGTGACCCCTCTGTTGCCTTGGAAACTTTGGATGCTGAACCTATCAATCGTTCAATGGCTCTTCTTGGTTTTGGAACAGCTACCAGGCTTTCCAGCAGACCATCTTCTCCTAAAGTGCAGTTCAATGTAATTGAAGAAGCATCAGGTTCTCCTAAAAACAACAATTTGCCAAGTGAAAGAGGAATGAGTCACATATCTAGAAATTTAGAGAGACTTTGTGGCAGTTTCAATGACTTACAACTGAGTCTTTCTGAAATAACAGACTTTGCTAAAAATGGGAGAAGGGTATCTTTAGCCTATCCAAGTTCTCAAGAACCACCGGTCATTCATATCACATACCAGGTAAATTTTTCACCAACTTAAAAACACTGTGATGGGGCACTGATGCTTTAAACTATCTCTTTTTTTTTTAATTTCTTTTAAACAAGAGGATGCAGTTTGATATTTGTCATCTCATGAGAAACGTAAACTGAGTTTGGTGTATACATCAAGCTTAGTTTAAAATGGTATTATAGTTCATTATTGAAACAATAGGTAAGGATGATGGGGAGGTCTTAGAGAGTATTTCACACAGGAGGTCTGTGTCTTCTTTGCACAACTTCTAAGCAAAACCATCTTGCAGAGTAGCAGATTTTGAGTGCATCTATCAAACAAGAGAACAGAGTCATGCAGTTAATAATGTACAACAAAGATTTATATGTTAGCTTAGTGCAGAGATGAGCCTATAAGTATACATAATTAGGCATCTCCACTAGAAACCTAATCAATTCAAACCGGAGCTCAAATCCAAAGTTTGAAGGTAGCTAGACTCATGAAGGCTGGAACAACGTAGTGGATCTCAATTTATGGAAAATTCAGATGCGGATGATACAAAGTTGGCTTATTTCTACTTTAATGCCTCACTGCTAATCTCTACACAGCTGGACATAATCAATTAGCAAGTATTATCACTTCAAATTTTCAGAAAAAAATCTGTCACTGTGTAATTATCATTTCATTAAAGAGAGATATGAATGTCAAATCACCATGTTCCTACCCCACCCTTCATTTGGCAAAATTCCTACTGGCTTCAATAAGAATTTCAACTCGGGAGCATAGGCTGTGCAATTGTTTCTTGTTATAATTCTTAGTATTAATAGCAGTAATACTGATATTACACTGATAATAGCTTTGGTCATGCTGATACTGAAGCGTTGCTGCTAAAACTGGGGTTCCTTTCAGGATATTGATGCCAATTGCAAATGGATTCTTATCTATTACAAGATAAGCAGAATTACTTCAGTTAACATATTTACTTCATAGTGATAATACCAAAGTACCTGCTTCTTAAACAGATTTGACTCACGGCTATATATCCTCCTTTTACTTGAAAGAGTAATACAGACATTTAAACATCCCTCCTTAAATGTTTGTTAAGGGAATCGTGACTCCATTCAAACATATTCATTAGTTCTTAGCAATTGTTTACTTGGCATTTTAGCGGATTCTAGTATGCAAAGTAGACTGGATAAAAGCAAAGCTTTTGATCTAAGTTAGTAACGTAATTTTGATATATTACAGGAATTCTGGTGAAAAAAGCAAGATGCCTTTTGAAAATAATTAAGGATTTTATTTGCCAAAAAGCACTCTTTTCTGTTCTCCAGCATGTTCAAATTAATTCTGTTTTCTTATTATAAATCAACTTTACAAGCAGCTCTAACTCTTGGATTCGGTTGGATTAACCTTTCCAAAGAGAAGTTCTGGTTGTGACACCTAATATTAACCTAAGATGTGAATTCCCTGTGCACGTGTTGACTTACACATGCAGTAAGAAATAATTTTCCAGTTTTTCTCTTTGAGAATAAAACAAAGATAATAAAACCAGTGTGTCCAAGATACTGCCAGACTAACTACATTTAGAAAAGCAGTCTCTTATTTATCTAAGCAGGTCTAGTACTACATTATAATGACTCAGAAAAAGTGCCACTTCATGGTTTTCCAGAACACATAGCTTTCCTGTTTGAGCCTCACTTTTCATGCCTTGCATAGCTCAGCTCCTCTTCTAAAATCTAACAGGATCGCAAAATGATGCCAAAAGATAATGAAAAATAGGCTGATGGTAGAAAGATCTCCAGACAGAGAAGGAAATATTTGCTTCGTAGGCAGCTAATAATTTTGTCAGAAAATAGTTGTTTTGATTAGTTTGGATTCAGACATCTGAACCTTGATTCTCCTCCAGGAGTTGATTAGCGCTCCGGGAGCTCAGAGAGCAGCTGGGCTGTGGGTTCCAGCCAGGCGCTGTTCACAGTGCAGAGAGTCAGGAAATAGCTTTATTGCCTTATGATATAAATATCAGACAGTGGAAAACATCCTAAACTTCAGGAACACTGCAGTCCAGTCAATAATATGGCCATTATCTGTCAACTTTCTGTGCCAAGTCCGTGTCTTCTTAGGCATTTGTATAATCCCCAGCACAGCAGAGGCCCAATCTTGACTGAGAAATCTTCTTTGCTATAAAGTATAAAGATCAGTACTACATAATCACATTTACACACTACAGACGTGAAATAAAAGTTTAAAACATTATAGAAAAATAAAGCAGCAGTAATTAACAGTCAGCTATGAGCACTGCTGAGCAGAAGCAGCATTAACATACGGAAAGATTCCAGTTCTGCTTGGAAAACCCTAACACAAAACAGGATGTATGTTACTTCAGAATTCACAATGTCTGCTTACTAAATAGTCTTCAAAACCTTTGTTTATCCTGTTAGTGCTAACCTGCCCATAACTTCTCTGAAGTCATGTGTGTGCAGTACTACCAGAATTTATATGCTTTGTAGCCCACGGCCATAAAAGAAAAACATGATCACTCACACTTTAGAAATGTCACTGCACTATCACTTGTGTAATAGCGTTCAGCCACCGGAGGTGATTTGATCATTCAACCCTGAAAAGCAAATATTATTGCTCTTTCATCACATACAGACTTGTGATTCAGGCTAGCGTGGGAGGGCAGACAGACAGATGTAATAAGAAGATATTACTTAACAAGAAAAAAAAATTAAAAAGAGAATTTATTTCTGTTTCATTTTGCAAAGAAAAAAAAGACACTTTCCTTATCCATTTTCTCATCCATCTCCCAGAAAAGAAACAGCTGCAGAATATTTAAACTAGCCTCATTCAAAAGCTAATTGCAGTGGAAATAAAGCCAATCCAGATCACAAAATAATGGCATTTAGGCAAACCACTCCAGAAGGAATAAGAAGGAATAAAAATTCTTCTTAATCTGAGGAGTGTCGTAGAATTTCTACATTTTTCTCACAAGCAGCATTGCATCAAAAATCTGTACCAGTGAGATATATTTCATAATTAAACAGGAAACACATTTCTTTTCAGCAGTTAGTCACCAGGATTTCCCTTCCTTAACCTTGACCAATGATTGCATACAAATCAATTTGTCCTTTTATGATATCTTTGAACAATTCACTATAGGAGATTTTATCGACAAGGTCAGGTATGAAATAAACAACTTTTACGCAGCGCTGGGAGATGAACAGAAGGGGTCCAAACACATCACACTAACATTTTTTCGATGCAAATATATGGAGTAGAGATATGGAGGAGGATTGTATAAGGGTGACAGTGAAGTGAGCGAAGACGTAAGAAGAAACCAGACTTCAATGGTCAGTTCTAAGAGCATGAACCTCATGAAAAACCAAAAGGCAGTTTTGACTTGAGCTGAGCAGTAGAAAGAAAGCCATGAAAATGATGGAAGAGGAAGGTGTTCTGACTGCTTCCAGGAGTAAGAACTAGTCATGTCAGTCTTTAGAAGGAGGAGATTTAGAATGGCCATAAAAGACCTGCAGTCGTCAAGATGAGGTGTGATTAATGCACAGACTTTTTGAGCAAAGGTTGAGGAATCCGTAAAGAACAAATTCTGACAACGCTGTTGTGAAAGCTATCAATAGCAGACAAGCAGGGTCTGTACAGACAGAGTAACACCTTTTACTAGGCCAGATCCTTTGTTCGTCAGACACATAGACTGAAAAGATAAAGGAATACGTAATGTCAAAAAATTCAGCCAAGTTTTGGTACTGTGAAAAGGGAGTTAAGATTCAAGTTTTTTTCTTTTCTAAAATCACAATACTCGAAAATCATGGAAGCACAGACATGAGGCTGTAAGATGTATCTCAGATAACAAAACACACAAAACATTATTGTAGATCTATTAACAGGGAGCCAAGAGCTCCTGAGAAAGAGAAGTCCTAGCATCGTATCATCAGAAGTGCTGAAGTCCTTCTGAGTGCCATAAATACAAACTGCACTGGGATTTAAGCACCCCTGAGCACCTCAGATCTCTTCTAACTTAAACATTTCTCAGGCTTTTACTTCTCTCACAGGTTAATTCGTGTTGCAGTTGGAATGTCCCACATAAGGGCTTGTGGGGATACTGAGAACTCCACCAAAATAAAATCAGGATACTCCAAAAGTGGGCAGGAAAGGGAAACAGTCCAAGCTGCCAAACTTAATGGGTGTCACCTGTAGCAATGCTGCACAAAGCTTCCAGACAGGCAATACTTAAATATCAGAAATCACAGTTCTCATTCTGCTTCAGGGCTCTTCCTCAGTCATTCAATTACCTTTCATTGTCTTCTTGGTCGGATCCCTCATGCCGATATGATTTGACAGTTGTCTTGCATCCCACACAGTGAGTGTGTGGGTAAAGCAAGATTGAGCTGACTAATAGCTACTAAGGCTTCACAATTGAAATTTCAGTGAAACACAACCCAAAGAGCTGAAATTGAGGGTGTAAAAAAAAGAACACAGAGTTCTGGGCAACTACAGCCCTTCTTCATCTAACAGTGCATAGGTAGGACTGACTAACATGATACTTTTCCTTTATAACAGAACAGATTATTAACTCAAAGGATATGAAGAATATTTGAAATATCTGTGGTTCAACACAGTGCTCAAATTTGTGCCATAGTGAAAATTATTGGCTTGATGGCAGAGAATTGGGATTAATAGGAAAAATTTAAGATGGTTACGTGCTTTTGCACAGGGGTCGGGCTTGATGATCTCTCAAGGTCTCTTCCAACCCCTGTGATTCTATGGTTAAAAACTGACTGGAAAGAGGATAGTAAATGATTATAGTAATGAAGAAGAAATGGAAAGAAAATGGAAGAAATTTCCTTGTAGATTTTCCCATTATTGATCTTCAGGCTAATCTAAAAGTTTCATTGGTAACCTGTTGAGATATCCTATTAAAATCTCCTTACGGGCTAACACTGGTAGTATTTTCAATAGAGTATCAAGATATCACACCTGTAATTTGAGGACCTTAATATCTAGAATAATAAAAATGGATTGGAGTGAACTAGTTTGAAGTGCATAGCGGAAATTCCTGTATTAAGAGCAAAAATTTCTGCTGTAAACTGGATACTCACTGGTTGGAAACAGCTGAGAAAGAGAAAGCCTTGCACGTGTTAAGCAAATACAAGACAAGTATCAATCAGGAAGATGATAAGTGTATGAAAAGAATAAAGGCAGTTTTTGGATACATTGGAGAGGTACATACAGAAAGAAATGCAGTGTGAGGCCTCATCTGGAGTGCAGTTCATGTTTCTAGGCATCCATGTGCAAGAAAAACACATTCAGGTTGCATGCAATTACTAACCCAGTGTTAGTACAAAACATTTTTGGTTAGTAGTGTATCATGAAGTACATTGCAGATTCATTGGTCATTGAATTTAAGTTCATGAAGGTGATTTTAGCATCCAGGTAATTGTAGACTGTGAGTTAGAAAATAAAAGACAAGTAGAGAGAAGGCTCCAGAGGCAGAACTATCTGGCTGCTCAGTGGGATGCAAAAAAGTTATAAAAGAAGGTTATTTATTGTGCAGTCATACTGTGTACAGCACCTAATCCAGGAACCTTTTTTTTTATTATTTTATTTTTGCTTTTACTTTTGAAGTAAATTACTTTCTTCCTATATATACTTGTATTGTAAAACACGAGTTTTGAAAGACAGATTGGCAGCACTGTGACTGGCTGGCTGCAACCCAGAAGATCCTTTGTAAGCTATAAAAAATGATCAAGGGGCAGGCTGACACAGATGAAGGAAAACAATTGTTGAATTGATGGTTTGTTTCTGTTGGATTTGTTGAGGGAGTGTTGGACCTGAGAGACTACAGGAATTTGGCTACAGAAACTTTATCTGAAAGTATCCACTCAAGTATGTGGAAACGTATTTGTTTATTCTGTGGTTAATGTGTGCTTAGTACCCCAATAAACTTTAGTTCAGAATGAAACAACCAACAGTAAGGGCTTTTAATATGAAATCTGCAATTCCTCTGGCTTCTACTGGAGATTAATAGCAGCATTCAAAACAGATACATATTTTAGGAAGTGGATGATTAAATTTAGATTTAACTAGAAAATTGTAGCTGGGTTAAGGCATGAAAATGGCAAGTACTAAAGTGAGATTTCATTTTTGCTTCTAACTTTGTCACAAATTACCTGTATGACCTTGAGTAAATCTCTTAATCTTCTGGTGTAATGGTTTGATCGTCTATAAAGAGAATAAAAGCAGCTACTCAGCTCTCAAGAAAACACACGTGTGTGAACATATTCCTCACAGAGAAATGTTATCATCACTTAAACCAAACATTAAACAAAAGAAACTAACAAACCAAAGAGAGAAGAAGAAAAAATCTTGAGATGAGAGAATTTGTCAGCAGACAAAAATAAAACGTAAATGTGACCAAGTTTAACATGATGAGCAGAAGTATATGACGAAGACAGAAGAGCCATTATGACAGCCATTATGATAAAAAAAGAGATACCATGTAGTTTTGTATATGCAAAAATGTCTTTCAGTTCTAAAAGTCATTAAAATAACCTGCATGGTTAAGCAGAAATCATACCAGAACAAAGTCATCCATGTCCATTCCACTGCTTTCAAGTCAAGGGAGGCTCAGCTAGATCATTTTCTGACTTTTTGACATGAAAAAAAACCCACCACTTGGGTACCTGTCTCAGTTGAAGTCCTTCTCTTTTTATAATTCATTAGCTGAGGCACAAGTCTGAATAAACTCTGGTATTTCAACCTGAAATCGGGAAAATGAAGTATTTGTTAGATATACCTATCCACTTTACGCAGCAATGAAAAGTTCTGCACCAGTGAAATACCTGTACAGGCAAATAGCATCTTCAGAATGTAAATGCAATGCACGTGCTCATGCTGAAAGTTATTCCCACTGAGTTTTAATTGTATTTAGGTTCAATAGAATATAATGCTACAGAATTTGAAGAGACCTAAAAATGATGAAGAAGATCTGTTATATTGGTGGAAAGCACGGAGAGGAATGATCCAAATGAAATTGGTGGAACAAAAGTATAGCAAGATTATTTAGAAGCAAATGGCTGACACAAATATTTTTATAATGGCACTGAGTCACTGGAAAAGTTTTAAGATTAATACTGACTTTCAAACGATAGCAGGAAATTGTAAATGCAAACATGTATTTATTCCATACTAATATGAACACAGCTAGTCTGTGGTCCTTGCACTTTGTAGTAATCTGAATGACAGAACACAGTGGTGTCAGTTCTCAAGACCAGATAAACATCACAAATGCCACACCAGCTATGCCACCTTTATGGCTGAAGTGTATTTTTAGTGAATGCTAGAGCAATTTGCAGGGAAATAAATCTATATACTCTCTATCAAAAAAGCCATATAGTTTCCAAGCTACTTTGTTATGACAGCTTTTCAAAGAAAAGCTATCATGTCTCTATGAAATTCTCTCCGTGCCAGAAATGGGGGATTTTACTGGGGTGGAATAGCTGAATGGTGACTATCAAGAACACCCACACATACCACTGATACTGAGCAAAGCACTCACTGTGGTAGTGTAAGATTTAAGCAACTTTCTTCTCGTTATGATATATTCCCTTCCACTGAATTGACCCTTGAGGCATAAGGGCCCAGTGGGCACAAGTATGTGTGGCCTAATACATTACATATCACAGGCTATGCAGTTTTGAGCTGCACAAGCACAAAGAGCAGAAACCAAAGAGGCAAACACCTCTTCACATGGGACTGAAAGATTGTGTCATCGATACATTGTAGCAAGGACAGAGAAAGAAAAGGTGAAATTATTAAAGAACTGAAAGAAACATGAGTAGAGGAATGGTTAAAAGAACTCAGGTAAAATATCTAAGCCTTTAACAAGATCTTTTCTTTTACATATATGCATTTGAAGAAAAATTTTTCAAATGGAGCAGTTACTGAAGAAACAAAAGATGTTCTTCTCTGTGATGGCAAGATCCATTTGAATTTAGTCCAGCAGCTGTTTGACCTGACCATTATTGAAATGAAACATGGTATGTTCTTTTTATTTCTAGTATCTGCTTTCAACTGAGATTTTTAGAGTAAATGAGGTATTTGTGGAAATGGTCCCATACTGTAGTAAATGGAGACAGCTAAATTCACTTAAATGCTAAGTAATTGCAGAACTACCCATTACCAGAGTGGTATGTGGGATGCCTCTGCAAAGGAAGGCTGAGAAAAGAATCGGTCCACTGTGTTATCTGGGAATAGAAATTCTTCCTAATGAAACCTTTCGGAGTTCTGCCCTTTCTATCTTCACAACATGTCCCACACCTGACGAGAAGGAATAAGCTGGAGGAAAATTCATTTTCAGAACGTGACATACTTGTATCATGTAGCATTTGGGATCATTTTAATCTAAGACAAACAAGCTCAGTGTTCCAATTTTCCCATCACACGTTTACCACCACTAGTGATTAACTTACAAATGCAGAAGCCACTAGGGAAAACCTAGCCCCAGACAGGTTGCTGAATTACCTTGTCCCTGTCTGTTCATGCATGCTACCTCCTCAGCAATATACAGATTTTTTTCTTAACCATTTCTCTATAATACTTCTAATGTCTTTTCTCATTTTAGCCCAGATAGATCATGATCTTGAAGTACAAAGTATTGGCTGTAATTATGATCTGCTTGCATTGTTTCCTCACGGAGAGATCCACAAATAACTCATTGTCTTGGCCCTCAGCCCCTGACAGGCTGAGACATATCGGCTTAATCAGTACACACCGTCTCAAGAGAACCGAATTTGAGCCTCAGTGAGAGCAAAATGAAAAAGGGAAGTGATAATACATTGTAATTTTCCAAATGATGACAGTTATCAGTAATGACTGGTGTGTAATAGGCTAATTGATAAAAAGGTTACATGTACACTACAGATCAGGGAAGTGCCTTTCACCTAGACACACTGGGATATTTCACTTTTTCCCTGGCTTTCTGAGAGTCGTTCCAGAATATAAGGACATGCAGCTTCTGTATTTTTGTCAGCAATCTCTGTTGACTGTACAGTGCAGAGAAGGCCTATGTAAAACACCTTCACTTGCTACAGAGTCCCAAACTGTTTCCCAGCAGGCTTCTGTGATAATGCAATGTAGCTAATGCTCTCCTTCACAGGGCAAGAACATAATATTTGGCTTCTTGATTTTGGAAGGAAATACCCATAATGAAAACGGGTTTTCACGGCCCTTCTGTATGAAGGTGATAAAATACTGGGGCGGAGAACACCTATTTTCAGCTCCATGGGATGGTTGAACATGAAGTTAGTAGAGCTCCGCAGTACAATTACCTGAATTCGACTTCAGAACCCTAACATGCCCCTTTGCCCATTCAGTGCACTGCTTGGCATTTCAGAAATCAGATTTGTTGACAGCAAAAAGAAAGACTGAATCAAGAATCACTCTGAAACTCACCATAATCCTAAGGAACTATCAAGTTCTGGGCAGAGGTTGTTACGTATCTCTTCATTCACTTATGACAAGTAGAGGTTTAAATTCCTAAACCTTTCCTTTGTCACTAGGCTGGAATATTAAATTTGGTGTTTAAAAATGTCACTCCCATCCTTTAATGTTTTACAATTAAAAGGGAGGCAATGAAGAGTGTGCTTATACTGCAATGACAGTCCTTCATTATTTTAACCATGAATATACACTTAAAATTGAATATATTGAAATAAAGAAGCTGATAATTGCAGACCAAATTCATACCCACACCAAAGCAATTAAGATCATAAGAGTTCTAAAAGCAATGAACTTGGCCTCATCATGTGTATGTTAAGTCCAGGAGCTGTAATAACATTACCTGTACTAAATATAACCTGCCATACAGAGCCCTGGTATTAGCACACGGAAGTCACTATTTTCTGAAGGTTTTCATGGTAATAACTCTGCATAACAAAAGGGAAATGTATTCAACACAAGTTTTTCCTACCTGCAGTATATATATTATGTGGGTTATGCTTCAAGGCAAGTGTTACCATTCATGCAGAGAAGTTCAGATGTTTCAACAGGTGAAAATAAGAAGTCCTAAGAGTATGCTTTATCAGTTTGACCACCAATGTAACTACCAGTTTGGACAGCAGAATTTCCACTTCTAGGCCCATTGTTTTCATAATCTGAAGACTGTCCAGAATTAGAAAGAAAGTATTAAGAGCAGAAGATTAAAGATTCGTGGTTTGGAATGAAAATCTTCTTATGATGTAACAGGTGACATGACAACGTGGGATAGCGCAGCAGCCTGGAAAGGTGCTCTGTTAATGGCATAAGGAGGAGAGATTTGCTTTGTCCAATAACATGATTTGTTATGAATGGCAAAAACTAAGCCTATATCCCCTATATTTTCTTTTTTCACATTTTTTTAAAAAGTTATTTCTCCCCCAATTAAAAATGTGAACAACAAATGTAACAAGGCTTTCTTTACCTCAAATCCCAGTGAATGTCAGTGCTCAGTGATGACAGGATCATATTCTTTCAGAACAGTGTGACACGAGGGCTCCCACAATGCTTACCAGCTGCTACAGTTTGTTTTCATTTTTTTTCTTTCCATTAAGTGCCAAACCGAAAAAAAGACAGAATTTTCTGTAACAGCTGCAATACTCAGTCCAGCAGGAAACAGATTAATCACTAGAAAAAAAATAAAATAGCACATATAGCTTCATTTTCAAACTTACTTTCAAAGGAAGGTAAAATCAAAAGGTAGGGGGTTAAATTTTTTCTCTGCAGTATAGAAAGTAAACCTGAATTATTTTGATGTCTTTTTCATATAATATTCTCTCTTCTTTTTTCATTAAAGACCCATTGAAAATATAATTTGAATTTTGTTTAATCTCTACTCTATGAAAAGTTTTGATTAATAATTAAAGGACGAAAAATTTTACAGTATCAACTTCCGTAAATCATTGAGATGCAACTTCCTTCCATTTGCTATGTGAATTTGTAAGCATCCTGCACAACTTTGGCGTAGTGCAGGAGAAGAAAACCTCTATTTTCCTCTAGAATAAATACAGTACAACTGTTTTCTGTACCATTATCTAGAAATAGCTCAGCAGAGGGAGACAAAAATGACAAAGGGCCTGGAGAATCTCCTGTACAAGGAAAGGCCGGGAGACCTGGGTCTGCAGAGAAGATTGAGAGGGGATCTCATCAATTGTCATAAATATCTGAGTTGTGGGAGGGAACTGGGTGAGGCCAGGCTCTTTTCAGTGGTGTGAAGTGATAGGAGCAATGGCTAAAAACTTCCAACAGAGACAGTTCTGTAATTTTGTGATTCATTGTTTGGGTACAGCAGATCAGCAGATGGGATAAGCAGAGGTAGATCAAAGTTGGCATGGAAAGGCTGGCTGAGTTTTCAGAAAACGGAAATACTCATTGTTTTTCAGAGCTGACAAAGATATGTGTGTTTCTTCAGCTGAAGCTCAATAAGGAACAAAATGCCACAAAACTTAAAGAGCTTTCAGTCTGCCTCCCTTTGCACTTGCACAAAGGTGTGTTTAGCACAGACTGGCAGGCCTTAATGCCATTAGTGTAATAAGGCTTAGTGTAAAAGGAAGCCTGCTCTGCTCATGTTTTAAAAACATCTCTGTACGATTTATATAACCAGAGCACTGCACTCATTTTCTTTTCTGCTTAACTTTTGTAGGCTCATCTTGGATCGTGCTCACTGCAGACAAGGACGGCTTTGTGCCATTAATGTTCAAAGCAAGGCAGGAGATAATCATAAGGGATGGAACTAGGAGTTCAGAAGTCTGTGGAGGTCACTCCTACAAAAAGGGCAGTTTAATGCAGCCACCAAGCAGGGTGACATAAATGCTCACCAAAGAATACCAAGGATCTCTTCTTTCGCTAAAGCAATACAGAGATGTTCTGTGGTATCAGACACTGAATGACTAAAAAGTTGTCTTCACTACTTTCAATGTATTTTGACTCAAATCAGTGGCACAGTCACACAATAGCTAAATCCCAGGGTTGGCTGGACCCTCATGATTTCTTTGGAAAGATCAGACCTAGACTGGAGTTTACCAGTGCTGTTGTTACTAATGACAAGTGGACTGGAGCAGTGACAAGCCTCTAATTGTGGTCAGGATGTTCTGCGAGAAACAACAGTGTGCTGAAAATCATGCAGTAAAAACAGCCCAGCCAATATGGGAGTACAGCCTACACAAAAGCTGGAGAAAGTGCAACGGAAGAGCGTTTATATTAAGGAAAACAGCAAAAAGAAAAGAGGAGGGAAAGCACTTTTTGTCCCTATATGGAGCTCCTATGGGTCCCATGGAAATCTGCAACATTTCCAGAAATGCAGAATTCTAACATGAAAATGTTCATCTACACATACAGCTGCAGATACAGATAACTCCTGTCACTGTCTCACACAGCGTGGAGCTTTATACATGCACACAGAAGAGAAAGGAGACAAAACTTGTCGGGTAAATTAAAGATCAAAGACGTTGAGTGTAAATGTCATTGGGCTAAATACAGATGTCTGTGCTGAACTTGCCATCCAGGCACCTGTATGATCAGACAAATAAAGGAAAGCACTCCTATCATTGATTATTCATGTCCTTCTGTAGTTTCTAAAACTGATCATGGTGAGCCATCTCTATCAAGTAAGTAATGAAGTGCCTATTCCTTTCCACTGGCTGCAAAGCAAGTTGGCATGACTGCTCTGGAGACAGACATTTACATTTACTCTGGTGAACCTCACTCTCAGAGACAAGGGCTAACACAAATACACCTGGGAGCAGTTTCAATTCATTGAAATAAGTAATGTCCTTCTCATGCAAGTGTCTTCCCAGAGACTACCACATTATCATTCTAAAAAGTCTGCAGGCTCAGGTGTGTGATGTAGCTGGGTACACTTGTACTACCAGATTTCTAAATGGTTAAATGTACTTTAAAGAAGCAAAATATATTTGAACAACATCCTTGAGTCTCACAGCAGTATCTTGAGTTTAAAATGCATAGGCCTGTGGCAAAGTAAACTAAAACTGTAATTAACTAGAAATGATGGAAGGATATATTTTATAGGAGTATTTATAGGAATATTTAGGCTAAAATAAAGGAAGAACTAAAAAAAAATTTTTTTGGACAAGTATGGTGATTGTCCCTCAGGTTGGTCCACTTCATACAAGGATACTGAAACACAAAATATGTGTTATATGGAACAGACCTGCTCTATGAACATACAAAATTGAACAAAACCAGAGCTGAGCATGTCAGGTTGGTAACACACCAACACACTTCCATCTGTACTCCATAGTTTCTTTGAGTTCACGATCATACAGTCATAGAATCACCAAGGTTGAAAACGACCTACAAAATCATCCAGTCCAACTGCTGATGATATGCATCATTCCAAAGGATTCCTTGTTGTTGGAGGAATGCTCATGTTCCCCTTTTGTCATCTTCCTGCCTTAGTGCCATCACAGCAACCAAAGGGGGAAATCTTAACTGTTAAGATTGACAAGTATGAGCATCAAAGCTGCCTCAGAACGTATAATCATCATTAGAGATTTCATGGTCATGCCACACTACCATTTTAATTGTTTGTGTACTAATTTTCTAGGAAATTATCTGAATGCTGAGATCAGGAATGAAAGGAGCTTCTGTGCCAGAATGGCTATCAAAGTTTGGTTTGGTTCACTGGAGATAAAAGGAGGCCAACACACTTTCAGATGACAGAACAATTAGTTTCAGGGAATAGGTGATTGTTACATTCAAAACTTAGTTCTGTGATGTTTAACAAACATTTTTTATTTGCTATAATCTGGGGACATTCTTTTCCCTTGCTGTATGATTCATGGATTTATGTAGGAACTAATCTGTCTGAAGGCACTGTTGTTACCCAGCACAATTAATCTAGTAACAAATGAAGACCCCAGTCCTCATTTGAGGACATGTCCTCGAGTTAGGACATTTGGAATTGTATAGGATGGCTTAGGAAACATGTTCTTTACAATCAATTAAAAATTAATAGTATTAAAAATTAGCAATAGCTTCCATGCTTATGAACACACATCATGCACACCTAAATCAATTTGAAAATGTTTAAATCATATACATGCAATTACAACCGAATGACTCCTAAGTGAAGAAATATTTGTTTACAGGTAATGATTTAGGGGTCCAGTGCAAAGGTATTTTATATGGTGTCCAGCACAAGGGCTGTAAATTTAAAATCGAAAGTAGTAAAAATGCTGCAGGAAGTGCATAAGGAACTTATGCAAAGCAGAGGATAAATTTTCAGCTTTGGTTTGGATGGAGAACAGATGGAGAATCAGTGAAGTAGAGAGATAGAAGACTGTTCTATTAAGCACAAGCTGTACAGAAGATTTTTGCACAAACAGTGAGAAAGGCATGTGGAATGATAAAAAGAGTGCTCAGCTGAGCAGACCGTAGGCTGCGAAAAGGAGAAAAGCACAAACTGGGAAGCGTTCACCTTCCTCCAGCAGGGCTAGTTCAGATCCAGTGGCCAAAACAGAAAAAAGGGAAGAGTTGTTCAGGTCACCTAAATGTTGTGAAGGGGATAAACCCCTCTTCCAGGCTCCTTCTGTTAGTAGAAAGCTCAGCATCCCCCAGAACAAGGGAGTACCAGTGCTGACTGCTGCCCAGAGTCACACCGTGGAGAAGTCTGTCTTTCATAATCTAAACGAAGGAAAGCTAAGGAAACTTGGGGCTTAAATTAGAAGCCAAAGCTCAACAGCTACACTCAGTGTGCCATACCAGTGGCACTCAGAACATTTTGTTGTATACCTGCTCCTCCCAGACAAACAGGAAACAAACAGCATGCCAGAAAATCTGAACTTCCATTTTAATTCTTCTGCATCTTTATCCAGCACATTTCTATGCATCCTGGTATATTTTAGGTGCTAGTATATCATTACTTTGAAGTACAATCTGCTCCAAATTATAGCTGAAACTTATCTTACACTTTCTATAACTTGGCTGTTAAGCATGCATCTGTTTTAGTCTTCCCGGTGTCTTCTGTTGCCACCTCCCTGGGGAAGCTGCTAAGAACAGAAGTGTTGTATGACAGGTTGTTGGGTCTTTTTCCCTCATTTCATTTTGAAAACAGTATAGCGAAAACAGCAACAAACAATATAAAAATTAAATGCAACAAAACCAAAGTCAATTGAATGCCTGTTGGCCAATCTGTGACATGACTTTGCACAATGAAATATTTCTCTGGTATTCTTCATAACAAATAAAAAGTCAGAGTTCACTGCAGGTGTATAAAGTGAACCCTGCATGACCCTCCACCAATCAGTTCCCCTTCTTCCTCTACTGTTACTAAAGACCTGTGTACCCTTGAATAAAGCTCCAGAAAATTGCTGCCTGTACTCATGCTAAAAATCTCAATAATAAATTTCCTTTTAACACACTTTCAATCATTTAAACAGCATAAATGAAGCCTAACTTCCCGTTCCCTATTTCTGATGTTTTCCCAGCTTGGGCCATGAATATATAGCCCATCTTAATACAAAACTGCAAGCAGCAGACCAGTGTGCCTTAGGACAAGAGGTGATGGCCTTAAGTTGCACTGGGGGAGGTTCAGGTTGGACAGAAATTAGGAAATGCTTCTTCTCAGAAAGACTGATGATGCAGTGGCACAGCTGCACAGGGAGGTGGTGGGGTCACCATCTCTGGAGGTGCTCCAGAACTGTGGGGATGTAGCACTGAGGGACGTGGTCAGTGGGCACGGTGGGATGGGCTGGAGTTGGACTTCATCATCTTAGAGGTCTTTTCCAACTGGCATGATTCTGATTGTAAGATGTAGACCAAAAGTCCTTCTCTCTATCCCAACACAGTACTCACTGTTCCTAAATAGCACTTGGTAAACAGTTTACCTAAGTTGTTCTTAAAAAAAAACACCCAGTACCAGATTGCAAAGATGAAACAGCTCAGTCCTTCCAGCTCATGTGACCTAATTTTAAAGCATTTGAAGTCAGGCAAGGTGAATCCCAGGGGTTATTCAGTATCTCATTTGAACTTATGATCTTATTTCCCATTGTCCTGCACAATAGAAGTGAACTTATGGTATTAGCATTATATATGTTCATAGTCATTATATGTTTATATATGTTCATTAGTGAATGCTATTGCTTCAGCTTACTGCCAGGTTGAGGTAGTTTCACCACCTCTGTGTTAAGTGCAAACACACTTTGTGGAGGCTCAGCAGGTCCCTGCTGGTGCTGTTAACTAACAGACAGCAGAGGGCTGCCAGCTCCCTGCTAATGGCATTTGGGGTACCTCTCAGCTGAGTTTCTGTGGCGAACCAAAGCTGTCCTTGAACTTTACCTTTCCTTCACTATTATTTGACATGTGTGTGTCAACAGCCAGTTGTGATCAGATACCTGGAGGCACATGATGCCAAAGCCCAGCAGTGGCACAGGAAGACTTCCTGCACAGGAGGTGACCTTTGCACAAACCTGCCAGTTAAAACCATTCGGGCTTGACAACCTCTGTCCTTTGGCAAGGATCCCTCCCACTTGTCAGCAGGCACCACGCTATCCCAACAGACAAGGGACGAAAGCAGAACATTTACGGAGCACAGTGTAATACTACAAATGGTTATGGATGCCCCTTCCCTGGAAGCATTCCAGGCCAGGTTGGATGGGGCTGTGGGCAACCTGCTCCAGAGAGAGGTGTCCCTGCCTACAGCAGGGGTTTGGGAATGGGTGATGTTAAAGGTTCCTTCCAACCCAAACTGTTCTGTGATTCTGTGATTCTAGAATAAGTTTTTAAATGCAGAAGGCAGACTATAAAAGGTAGTGCAGGAAGGCAATGAGACACTGTGAACATCATTAAAAATAGTGCAGTATTCATAAGAATAGACTGACAAAAGAAATGAAAAAAAATCAAATTTTGCCATGCAAAAGAATTTCTAGCATCCTGCTTGATATTTAACTGTGGGATGCTCAGGTCAAGTTTTCTGAAGTGATACTGCAGAAAGGCCAGGGGAGCCCTGCTCAGTGCCGCTTCCCTCCTGCCCCAACGGGGTGGAAATGAGTGGATCTGAACATTTATGTGGCTACAAATACCCACCAGATCACCTTTACAGAGAGCTGTGTTCCTGGTTCCACCCACAGCTCAGCTGTATCTCACCTCTTTTACTGATCAGTGAATCCCATGTCTCTGTAATTATCAATAAATGTCTTTTTAACACTTCAGTGTGTTTTACCATCAGGTCGATTCAGTTTCTTTACATTTTACCTAACATGGGTAACAAAGAATACAGGTAAGAACAAACTGTTCACTATTTGATTTGTAAGTGTGCTTTTCTTCCCTTGTTGTTATCCCCCCCACCCCCCATCTCACTTTGAATGCCATGTTGTTTTAGCTTTACGTGTTATTGATGGGACTCGACAAACTGAGACTAGTCAGGGGACACAGCTTCCTTCCGAGCACTTGCACAGTGGTGCAAGGACACCGACTGGACACGAAGCCACATGGCAGTGGATGGAAGGTTACCCAGTCCATTTCTTCTGTCCCAAAGCAGAGATTTTGACTGCTTTGCCTTTTGGCTGGACAGGGATGGGGATGTGGAGCAGAAGTTGCTGCAGAGACACAGCCAACAGTTACTGCTGCAGAGAAAGGCAGCAATTCTGTCTGACTTTGTCACTGCCTTCATCCCACAGATTTTCACTGATCCTTATTAGTCTTCTAAAGGCTGGAGCCACAAGGAACTGCCTGCAAGTCCTTTCACTGTGGAGCAGAAATTCATTTTCCCTACGCTTTGGACATACGGTGAGCCCTTCTGGCTTTATGCAGCCAAGCAGAACAGCCAAGTCACTCACTCATCCTCACTGCACACAATGATGCTGTTCACACATCCACAGTGATGTCTGCCTTCTTGTAACAGCATGATATTCATCCAGGTCTAGGTCATTTTCCGCAAAATTGCTCATCTTTTATTATCTTTATTACTAATCACTTCCCAAAAGTAAGAAGAAACCCCAAACATCTTTACTGTAATAGCAGAAAGCAGTTAAAACCCATATATGTTTTAATTACTGATCTTAGGCTTTTACCACATCCGGTTTAAGGGTCTAAATTACACAGCACTGCCTCACTGAGCTTTCCCATTAAGAAATAATGATGAGATCTTCTTGCTTATTCAGTAATGTCCATCACCCAGACAAAGCAGATCTCTTAAAATAGTTTATTTATGAAGTTAACAACAAGTCTCCCCAGATTATTCTTTTCCCTTATAGTAGCAGTATGTGCAGGGTCACCTACCACTAGACCAGGCTGCCCAGAGCCACATCCAGCCCTGCCTTGAGTGCCTGCAGGGACGGGACATCCACAGCCTCTCTGGGGAGCCCATTCCACTGCATCACCACCCTCTGAGTGGAAAACTTGCTCCTGACATCCAACCTGAATCTCCCCTCTTAGTTTAAAATCATTCTCCCTTGTCCTATCTCTATCAACCTGTGTAAACAGGTTATGTTTTCAATTTGAACTTGGGTTTATCTGTAGATGAAAAACATTGCAAGTGAAGGATGAAGAAAGCCTGAGTGAGCTTTGTCAGACTTTCATAGGCAAAAATTTTCCTGCCACATGCCTAAAAGCAGTCTGAGAGCCTCTGAAAATGTAACTCTGCCAATGCATAGTACACCATACACAAAGGTTTCCACAGAATCAAATTCTTTAACAGGTACTCATAATTTAGGTTGTCCTATATATTTACTAAAATTGTGTTTCAAACCAACTTGACAAGCAGATGCCAAAATGGTGCTGCAAAATAAGTTATGAGAACACAAATCTGTTCTCACTCCAGGGACTGCAGTTTGTGAAACAGCTCAGTGTACAAGGACAAGGCTGACTCAATGCAAGAATAGGTTTTAAAATGCTTTCAATGAGCATGAATAGGAAATCATGTCTACAGTTTCAGCTTTTTAAAGACATTTTCTTTTACACAATTTCGTTGTCCAACTTTCTATTTTACATACAGCTCCAACGGGTTCTGCATCCCTGAAGTAACAGAGGCAGCACAGCTATCAGCAGCAAACAAGTTGAAGAATCTAGGGGGAAAAAAAAAGAGAGAAAACAGATGTTTACTTGCATTACAGCCACTAAGAAATAAGCACTGTGACTACACCACCTTCTGAGGTATTTTTCAGTGTGGTCTCTCCTCCTGACACCCGATACATTTATACAAAAAGAGGAAAAGAACCGAAATCGGGGCTTTCACAGAGGTACAACGGCACTGAGGAATCCGGCTCCTCTGCAGCAATCTGTGTGGTATAGCCCTCTGCTGGCCCAGCTCTGCCTTAGACGGGAGAGAGCAGTGCAGCCCTCGGGCTCAGAGCACCACACGGCCACCGCGGTGCTGAAACGTGTCCGCAGAAGTTCTCTTTCCCACATCACCTTCAATTTATCCAAGTCACAGGGCGTGTATGAGGTGTACATTCTGGTCGCCCTTATTTATTTGTTGAACAACAGGTTCTTCTCTGCACTGCACATGATCCTGCGCCAATGCCAACGACTAATGTAATGGTGTTGAGTGTTCCAGCACATGCAGCTCTACAGAGACAAGAGAGACGACCTCTAGAGATGAGCAGTCCAACCCCCTGCCAAAGCAGCTCCCTAGCCCAGGTTGCACAGGTAGGCGTCCAGGTGGGTCTTCAATGTCTCCAGAGAAGGAGATCCACCACCTCTCTGTGCAGCCTGTGCCAGTGCTCCGTCACTGCACTGTGAAGAAGTTCCCACACACATTTGTGCAGAACTTCCTATGCTTCAGTTTGTGGCCATTTCCCCTCGTCCTATCACCACACACTGCTGAGAAGAGTCCAGCCTCATCCCTTTGCCTCCTGCACCTTAGATACTTATAGACGTGGATCAGACTCCCTCCGAGTCTTCTTTTCTCAAGGCTGAACAGCCCCAGGTCTCTCAGCCTCTCCTCATAAGGGAGTTGTTCCACACCCTTTATCATTCGTAGCTCTCTGCTGGACTCTTTCCAGGAGATCCCTGTCTTTTTTGTACCGGGGAGCCCAGAACTGGGCACAGTGCTACAGGTGAGACCTCACCAGGGCAGAGCAGAGGGGACAGATTCAGCCCCATAGGGCGGCGGGCACAGCACCAAACTGCTGGAGCTCAGGAAGCGTTCGCAACAGCATCGAGCTGACATCCAAAAGGGCTCATTCTTGTATCTTATGTCCAACGCGAGAAATTAAGGCTAAAGAAGCTGTTCTGGAATAGCGCTGCGTGACATTTGCCTGCTCGCCTCACTGACCTCATACGAAACCCCAGAAGCAGAACGCGCCCGGCGGGGCGCCCGGAAGAGACCCCTCGTACGCACCGCGGGATTGGTGGAGCGCTGATGACGTCACGCCCCGCCCCGCTGCCTCTTGGGAGCTGTAGTCCTTGGCGCCCTCCCCGTGGAGGCGCCTCCCGCTGCGTCACGGGGCCCGGGCGTGGCCGGCGGGAGCGCCGCGCGGGAGGGCGGGACCGAGCCAAGGGTAGAAGGTGTCGGGCGCTGGGAACGCGCCGCTTTGTGGTGGGAATCGGCTCCTCGGAGCCGATCTGAGCCGCGGGGCGGGTGAGGCTGCCGGCCGTGTCGAGCGGGTCGATGAGGGAGGCGGGGGAGATCGGTGCGGGCGGGCCCGAGCAGGGAGCGGCGGGGCGCTGGGGCGGGCGGCACCCGGCGCGGGGCGAAGCGGCGCGGGCGGGCGGGTTTGGGTGTTCTCTCGCAGCCCATGCTACGGCTGCACGGCCCTGCGGGGAAAGCTGTTCTCCTCGGTGTGCCATGGGTCGCGGTGGGCTGAGGGACGGGGGTGTGGCACAGGGCAGAGCGAACACGATGGCCCTTGTGCCTGCTTTTCCCTTCCCAGGTGTGTTGCGGGGGATGTGAAACCTCTGCTGCGGCAGAGGAAGGCACCCAGATGGCCGCTAGGTGTGATGCCTCGGTGTACCCCGTGAGGGGAATTGTCGTCTCCTCGCCCTGAGTAAGTACTGCCCTACAGAGGGCTGGCTTTCAGGTTTACGCACGGTGATCAGCTGAGGCTTTGATGTTTCTGCGGAAGCAATGGTTGAGGTCGGTGGTGCTGGAGCTCAGAGGAGGGCTGGGTTGGTGACGAGGTACATCCAGCTCCCATAAGTGCTCTTCCTCCGTGAGGAAGCATGCAGCATGCTTAGAGTCACTGAACCCATAAGGTTGGAACAGACCTCTAAGATCATCTAGTCCACCCACCCCCAGGCTTGTCCCCTTGGCCACTTAGACTTGTCCTTGGCAGACATTTATTAGTAGCTTTTCAGGATTATGAAACTCACAGAGCACCTTTTCTCCAAGGTAACCTGCTTCAGCGCTGAGCTGTCATTTTTGGTTTTAATTTTTCCTTCATAGCTGACCTAAATCTCCTTTGTTAACACTAAGCTGATTATTACTTTGCATGGCGGACTTGGAGAAAATTGATCAGTGCACTCTCACCAGCAACCTGGTTTGTGTTTGCATGTTTACTCTCACAAACTAAGTGATCCCACTTCTTGTGTCTCTCTGGTCCTTGAGCTCTGTGAAGCCTTTCCACCATCATTGGACCATGAAACTCAGAACTGGGCACAAAACTCCAGTGGAGATATTGCTTGCTCAGGGCTAAAGGGGTACTTATCATCCTTGTCTAT
Organism: Odontophorus gujanensis; assembly: GCA_013399175.1. Classification (NCBI taxonomy): domain Eukaryota; kingdom Metazoa; phylum Chordata; class Aves; order Galliformes; family Odontophoridae; genus Odontophorus; species Odontophorus gujanensis. The sequence goes on along the minus strand of VXAB01002797.1, from coordinate 550,134 downwards.
AGCATCTCTTAACATTATATTGTCTTATTTTGCAGTGTTTTCACGTTATTGAATTGTTCTGTTTGGGATCTATACTGCTAGATAAGACTGCAGTAGAGGTGTTGAAGCTAGTGAGTCATATATAAGCTATCACAGTACAGCTCATGCCTCAGGTAGATGGCTCTGTCCCCGTCTGTGTTCTAAGTGTTCTTTGTCATACAATTCCTCAGAAAAATCTGCTTTGATTCTAGCTTTCTTCAAAATTACACTTGCTCTTTTAGAGATGTTTTTGGAATAACCAGGCAAGTGTCTCTTACTTACCCACTTAATACAGGGTCCGATTTATAAATAATGCATTAATGCTCTGTTATACTTGTAAGGGATTACTTTATCTGATTACAAATGGTCAATAAAGCTGAGAATGAGGGGCAACATTTTGGAAATTCTGAATGCTAGGTGTTGTTAGAAAGTATTCAGAGAAGCAGCAGCCCGTCAGCATGAAAAACTGGTTTTGTGATGAAAGTGCAGCAGTCTAGGCCTCTATACACATCACAACTTCTTTCTTTTAAAAGAACATTACACTGTGGAGACATTATAAGGAAAAAAAGTGGGGTTGTGGATTAAGTGTGGATGAATATTGTGCATATTGACGTGACTGAAAGGAAGAGTCTCGCATTGGCAGGATAGTGGACTAAATGTACATTTGGATGTTTGCCTCTGTCCTCTACAATAATTTCTCTTCTTTAATTTGTTTAGGTATCTCATATCAAAAAGAACATGGAGCTAGGAAAGGCAAAGCTTCTGAGAACTGGCCTTAATGCCTTACACCAAGCAATTCACCCTGTGCACGGGATTGCGTGGACTGATGGGAAACAGGTCATATTAACTTCCTTACATCTTCAGAACGGAGAGCCAAAATTCGGTGACTCGAGTGTTGTTGGTCAGTTTGAACACGTCCACGGACTCTACTGGGGCCCGGGTTCCCCTGACGCCCCAGCCCTGCTTGCTGTTCAACACAAAAAGCATATCGCTGTTTGGCAGCTCCGCTTTAATGCTGCAGACAGAAATAAGCTCTTAGTTTCTCAGATCTGTGACATCAGCGAGCCGTTTCCAGTGCTCCCCCAGGGTTGTGTTTGGCATCCGAAGAAGGAGATCTTGGCCGTGTTAACGACACGGGATGCCTCGGTCTTGCACTCTGTTAATCTCAACAACTGCAGAATTAAAGCAGATATTAAAGGCAGCGGTCTCATCCATTGTGCTTGTTGGACTAAGGAGGGCGATCGCTTAGTGGTCGGAGTCGGCAGTGCCCTTCACTCTTACATTTGGGATGAGGCTCAGAAAACACTCAGTGCTTGTACTTTTTGCCCAATCTTCGACGTGGGAGGCTACATCTGTGCTGTGGAAGCTACTGTGAATGTCCAAATCGCTGTCACTACGGAGCTTCCTCTAGACAAGATCTGTGGCTTAAATGCCGGCGTTGCTTTTGAAGTTCCGGCGAGCATTGAAACAGAATCCTTTCCCTCGCAGTCCAGCTTGTGTGGCGAGGAGGAGTATTCCATGGATGGGGGGAAGAAGGCACTGGATGCTGAGAAGCCCGTGTCTGCAGTTACATCTCCCGTGGATCTGACCCACATACTCTCTAGCAAGCCGGGTGCTGACTCCAGCCCTCTGCTTCATCTGAGGCCCAAGGACTACTTGACAGGAAGCGGGCAAGATTCTTCACATCTCATTTTGGTGACTTTTGAAAAAAAGGTGACCTCCACCAAAAAAGTCAGCATCCCGGGCATTCTGGTTCCTGATATAATGGCTTTTGACCTCAAAACTCAAACCGTGTCGGTCGCCTCCAATACCTGTAACGTTATTTTAGTCTATTCGCTGACTTCGTCCAATTTACCAAATATCCAACAAATTCAGCTGGAGAAAAATGAGAAGCCAAAGGGTTTGTGCTTCTTGACCAATAAGTTATTACTGGTACTGGTTGGGAGGCAGAAATTCACCGATCCTGCTTTTCTTCCGTCTTCACGATCGGACAAATACATGATCCGGTTGATGATCAAGGAGCTGGTGTTTGAAGTGGCTCCTTCGACGTCTGCTTCAGTTCATGGGAGCTGTGCAGCAGTCAGTGGCAGTTTGAGTCTTCCAAACGTACCTCACGATGCCTCTGTGGATGTTCACCCTCTTAGCCGTGGCCTCCTGATACCAGATCGCGCTGCCATCCAGTCCCCTACCAGCAGAAGGAAACTCATTGAAGAAATAAAGAGTCCAGCTTACGAGCAAAGCTGCTTGTTGAATGATCTCAAAGATAAAAAGGCTTCCTTGAATTTTCCTGCCGCTGTTGAGTCTCTCAATGCTGAACTGCCTAATCAGTCTGCATCGCTGGCGTTTCCTAGCAAGCCCACGTCTCCGAAAAGACAGCTAGAGACAGCTTCCAAAATACCAAACTCTTACAGAAATAACCTGTTAAGCGAGAAGGAAGCGAGTTACTTTTCAAAGAATGTAGAAAAACTGTCTGGCAACTTTACGCAGTTACAGCATCATGTCCAGGAGCTAACCGAGCTGCTCAAGTCGGGGAAGAGAAATCTCCCAATGTACCCATCTTCTCTGGAGCCCTCTTTTATTAACATCACCTGTCAGGTAATTCTAACACTGGAAGCTTTAATGCTGATATCTCTGCATGGATATATGGTCTTTGTAAAGCACAGGGCTAAAGCTCTTGTTGGGTTATGCACAGGAGGACGGGATGTCATTGCCCTGATGTGCAGTTAGAGGCTCCTCAGGAGGGGTGGGCATGGAGTAACCATGGAATGGAGGGGCTAGGTTGTGTGGAGTTGGCAGATGACAGTGATGTGGTTGAGAGCCTCTGGGTAGGAGCCAGGGGACACGCAAATACAGCTGATGTTGTCCTCGTGGCTGAGTGGCCTTTAGAAAAATCCCACTATGGCACTGATTGATTAATCTGTGAGGAAAGAAGAGATGTGTCTGGGTCAGCTGCCCTTGTCCTTGTGGCTGCAACTTGCCAGACTTTAAATGGGAATACCATACAAGTGCAAGTGGTTCCTAAACCATTTTGATGATGACTTCCTGGTACAGGAACTGAGTACAGATACTAAAGGGGCTGATCAAAAAATGTGCCCTCCTGGGCTTGTTGCTTGTAAACAGAGAGGGTCTGACCCCATCCTGCAAATGATTAGTATATGCAGAATTGATGCACGTGGATCATATGCATTTCCAAGCTCTACTCTTATCATCCATCCATGCTTTGCTTTGCCCCACGGGGGGATGTTCTTTGCAACACTGGGTTTTAAGGCTTAGGCTGGTGATGATCAGAGGTGAGGCAGACAAGCACTGCTCATTTGTTAGCACGTTCCTTGCTCATAAGATGAGGGAGGGGGGGGAAAGAGAACTTGCTGCCTTACAAACTTCTGTTTTGATGGATGATCTCTGCTTAAATTGCTGTATCTAATGGAGCCTTTCTTGCCTTTGCAGAAGCAGCTTTCCAGAAACGATTCGGATGAAAGGCGGTCTGTTATTCTTTGTGAGGGTAAACTTCGTCTTAGTGCAGTCCAGCAGATCTTCAACCTCTCTCTTGTAGAGATGCAGCATGGTACGTTGTAATTATCCAACAAAATAAACTCTTGGAACACGGGCAGTGTTCTCAGAGGGCAGTGGCAGTGTGTGTAATCTGATCTGGAAAAATAACCCTGAACAAATACTGAAAGGTTATTAATATTAAGTTAGCCCTTTTTTCTTTTTTTAGTAATGTAAAGATTCTTTTCAGAGTGTGCTTTGACTCAGAAGAATCCTTACGTTATTAAAAAGTGAGCAGACTTGAACACACCACTCCTGTAAAGCAGCTGTGTGGGGAAATTACTGTCACCTGGTGTTTAATCTGTATTTTCAGCTACTCCAGAGGGAAAGGTGTGAGTAACAAGGAAGTTTGAGCTGCCTGCTGGTTTTGGAATACAGTCTTTAATTTGTAGTCCCACTGTCTGGTCTCCTTCCATAAATTCCTCAGTTCTTTATAAACACAAAAGTAGCACTCTGAATGTTAGCAGTGAAGCTCCCTTCAGTTCCTGGGGTGAGGAAGACGAGCTCTTACTGCTGTGTTCTTCTCTGCTGTCATCCATTTGTCCTGTGCACATCCAATGTGCCTGTGTATGTGTCACTTCTAAGTGGATTACCTTTGGCAGCAGCAGGAAACACACCTTTGGGATATGGCCTCTCATTCTCAGTACTGTTTTCCAGCTGCTTGTCACTGCAGCTATCCAGAGGACTTAAGGCTGCTGTTCTCACCACTATGCACGTTCTTCTTCTCTGTAAATATCTGTATTGGAATGTTAAGCATTCCAACAGCTAAAACCAATGGCTCAGTAACAGATGACTCTTGAAAAGGTCCTTTCTGCTGTCTTGGTTTTGCTGAGTGCTTGTCACGCTGCAGTGACACACGGTACAGTGACTGCTGGTGCAGCGCTGCCCAGAGGGGTGGGATACACCTGGTGAGAAAGGGGGGCAGGTTTGTAGGCTCTGGTCTGGTATTAGTGGGTAATGGACACAGTGAGGACGGCAGTTGGGGATTCCTGAATTGTACTGATATTTGAGTTTTTATTCCCAATAAGATATTAAGCCAAAAGATTAAAGGGCTGTGTGCTTTTAAGCTGCAATCTTCTCCTGACCTTACTTGTGACACGGAGTTACATAATGTAACTGTGTGAACAGCTGGAAAAGGTTCCCTGAACCCCATTATGTCCCCACCCCCAGCTCTATCTCATTACTTCCTCACCTTAATGGATACAACTGTGACAACTTTCTGTAAGAACTGGGGAAAGTCAGAGCTTCTGATGCAGTAAATGGTTTTGAACTGTAAAAATAATTATGATGTGAAGTCAAACAGCAAATAGGCCAGAGACACAGGGCTTGTACAGTATAGTATTTCTTCCTCACATTTATTGGGATTAATTAATTGGAAATTATATTTGTTGTATAGTTTAATAGATGGCTGCTCTGTACAGAGTCTGTGCTGCTCGGGCACTGTCAAGTAGCATATGAGTGCCTAATGAAAACCAAGCCTGGATGCTTAGGAATTCTGTTCAGAACTTAATCCCTTTCCTCGTTTAAGTGTGCATCTCTTATAGTCACATCTCTTCCAGTCACGTCTCCGAGTGGGAAAGCTGCTGAGGAAGCTGAGTTCTGCATAGTTGCTCACAGTCCTTTATTTTTGATGTTATCCAACCTGCATCTCCCCATCTTTTTTTTTTTTTGCTAGAAAAGCTGTAAGCATACACAAGCTTTTCATTTAAGAAGAAATAGGTTTTCTACACTGTCAGCATACCTAGTGATGTGCATGAGCAGGTGTCCTGTCTCCACAGGTTGCTCTTGGATTGTTCTCACAGCAGACAGCGAGGGCTTCGTCCCGCTGACGTTTACACCCATGCAGGAGGTGGTTGTCAGAGATGCCAGCACAAAGGGCTACAGTGCCCGTTCCTCCAAAACTTTGGACATCATCAGTTCCACAGAAGGGTGCAGGCACGCTGCTTCGGAAAGCCTGGATATCACCAGCTCTTTGGAAGTCCTCAGGGACTGCTCCTGCAAGGCTTTAGCCATGAGTAGCCCTTCAGAGCAGCCCAGCAGTGAAATGTAACTTTGGATGGTGGTTTTGTAGTGCCTGTCTTACCACAGGAGACTTAGGAACTCACGGCTTAGGACTGCAAATTCTAAACGAAGGTCTGCCTCAAGCCTCTGTTGGATTTCTGTCATCTTTTGTTGGCCATGGCTGTAAGTTATTTATGGAGACCTTAGCTTTTCTTATTTTATACTGAGCTGTGTTTTTTAATACACCTCCTGCAGTGTATACCAGGTATTTGTATCAGTGATTGAAGGTAGGAGTTCTTACAAGCTCTGGAGCTGAAGCTGTGATCCCAGTCTTTAATATATTGGTGTTTTTAGATAATAGTAAACTTGCTTAATAAAGACAGCTGTGAAAACGCAGCGTTATTCCTCATTTTCTCACTTCTGCCAAGTCCTGAAATACTGCATTCTTATTTGGTAGTGGGGAGACT